>CM062931.1:24967975-25272975 GCA_031878705.1 Tapirus indicus | reverse complement strand
GTGTCAATTAGCAAAACAATGGATGCACCTTACCTTGCATTCCTTTGCAGAAAATCCCAAAATGTCCATGACAATTCTTGCCAGCACAAAACAATAGAACCAGCACGTGCCTCATTTCCACATTTGAAAACTCCAAGGCAAATCTTAAATCACACCTAGAACCCTAGCTGCAAGGGAGCTAGGGAAATGTAGTTTTAACTTTCTAGCCTCTGTAGCGTAGGAAGGTTCACTTGAAGGAGATGGAAATAGATGGTTACTGCCACAAATGTAGGGCCTTCCCAGAGGATTAAAAATAATGTGTCAGTATCACACTAAGGGGAAACTGACTGACACTGTCCTTGAAAGATGACCCTACTATTAGTGACTAGCATATCAACCATTATCCCAGGAGAATCTACCCATATTCCCACCATCTGATTTATTGCCTATAATCTTTTTCTTATTGATTTTAGGGATTCTTTATATATTCAAGACATAAGTCTTTTGTCAGATATGTGTATTACAAATATCTTCTCCTACTTTGTGCCTTTTCACACTGTTAATGGTATCTTTGGATGTACTGAAGTTCTTAAGTTTAAAGAAGTCCAATTTATCAATCTTTTTTATGGTTCTTGCTTTTTGTGCTTATTAAACAGGAAATCTTTGCCAACCTAAAGTTCATGAAGATAGTCTCCTGCTTTTCTCTATAACTTTTCTTTTTTCACCTTGCACATTTAGGTCTTTAATCCATCTTGAATTACTTTAGGGAATAGTTTACAGAAGAGATCAATGTCCACATTGTTTTCCTTTGTATATTCGGTTGACCCAGCGCCACCTTTTGAAAAATCTATCATTTTCTCCATTAAATTGCAATGATACTTTGTTACATATATGTGGTTTTGTGTGGGCATATCTATTTTGTTCCATTGGTCTCTTTGTTTATCTTTATGTCAGTAATACACTTTCTTAATTAGTGCTTTAGAATAAGTCTTGTTATGTGGTAGTGAAAGTCCTCCATATTTATTCTTCCTCTGCAAGATTTCCTTAGCTATTCTAGGTCCTTTCCACTTGCACATATATTTTAGAGACAGTTTGTCAATTCTACCAAAAGTTCTCTTTAAATATTTCATTTCAATTACATTGAATCTGAGTCTTTCAATCAATGAATATGGTATGTCATTTCATTTATTTAGATATTTAGAAAAATTCTCTGCACAGTGATTTGGAGCTATCAATGTAGCACTGTTGCACATTTTTATTATGTTTGTTGTTATATTTATTAGGTTATTGATAGTTTTTTTGCTACTGTAAATGACATTTTTAAAAATTATCTATTTCTGCCAACATATATGAATACTACATATATTTGGATATTGGATTTTGTATCCAGCAAATTTGCTATTTTTACTTATTAATTCTAATAATTTATAGATTTTTGGGATTTTTCCAAGCACATAATCATATCAACTGCAAATGATGGCAGTCCTATTTCTTCATTTCCAGTCTTAGTATCTTTTAATTCTTTGTCTTGTCTTATTTCATGGGCTAAGATCCCCAATACAATGTTGAATAGCAGTGGTGATAGAGGTGATGGTTGTTTTGGTTCCAATATCTGAGAGAAAGTGTTAAATATTTACCATAATTAGGATGTTAGATGTAGCACTTGGTATACATGTATTATGGGATTAAGAAATCTCCTTTCTATTCCTAAACTGTTGAAAACTTTAACTGAGTGTCTTTGAATTTTGTCAAATGTTTTTCCTGCATCTACTGATATGATCATTTGTTTTTCCTCTTACACTTTGTGATAAATTTAAAGTTATTTATTTTTTATATTAAACAAATTGCGTATTACTAAAATAAACATTACCTCTTTACTTTTTGACTATTCTTTCTATATATTACTGGATCTGATTGCTCTTATTTTGTTTAGTGGTTTTGCATCTAGAACATCTAAGACAAAGATTAATTTGTAATTTACTCTCTAGTAACATCCTTGCCAGATTTTAGTATGAAAGTTATGCTGGCCTCTTTTTTGGGAAGTGTTTTTACTTTTTCTATTTTCTGAAAGAGTATGTGTATGATATTAGTTCTTCCTTAATGTTTTAAGATTTCAATAGTGAAGCCATTTTTGCATAGTGTTCGCTTTGTCAGAAGGAGTTATAGGCTGACTTGTGTACCCCCAAAAGTTATATGTTGAAGCCCTAAATCCTAGTACCTCAGAATGTGACCGTGTTTGGAGACAGGGCTTTTAAACAGGAGATTAAGTTAAGTTAAAATGAGGCTGTTAGGTTGGGCACTAATTCAATCTGACTGGTGTCCCTATAAGAAGAGGAAATTTGGACACACAAAGAGACACCAGGGATGAGCATGCACAGAGGAATGACCACGTGAGGACACAGCAAGAAGGTGGCCATCAACAAGCCATGGAGAGAAGCCTGAGGAGAAACCAAACCTGCTGATACCTGGCTCTTAGACTTCTAGCCCCCAGAACTGTGAGAAAATAAATGTTTGTTGTTTAAGCCACCCAACCTGTGGTATTTTGTTATGTCAGCCACAGCAAACTAATACAGAAGGTAATTATGATTTTAATTTCTTTAATAGACTTCAGACTATTTGAAGTTTTAATTTCTTTTTGTGTCTGCTTTGGTAAATTGTATTTATGAATGAACATGTAATTTATCCTCTATTATTGATTTTATTCCCCTAAAACTATTCATTTTATCCTCTAACTCTGATCTTGACATCAGTAAGATCTTTAACGTTGTCCTCTTTTTAGCCTTGATTTTTTTTTCTCTTTAAAAAAAATCAGTCTTGATTTGGGGTAACAATTTTACTAATTAAAAAACAAATCTTTGATGATTTCCTCTACTTTTTCTTTATTTTTCAGTAATTACAGATCTTATTCTTATTTTTTTCCTTCTAACTTTTTAAAGTTTAATTTAGTGGATTTTTTTAGCTAGTTTCTTGAGATGAACGCTTAGATTATTAAATTGCCATTTTTCTTCTCTTTTAATATGTGAATTTGGAGCTAAAAATTAGACTTTAAGCACTGTTTCAGCTTCATGGCACAAGTCATGATATATCCTATTTTCATTACCATTCAGTTAAAAATATTTTATAGTTTTTTGACTTATTTGACCCATGGGATTATTTGGTACTGTATTACTTAATTTTCAAACATTTGGGAATTTTCTATTTATATTGTTGATATTGATTTTTACTTAATTATACTATGCTCAGAGAACAGACTCTGTGTGATCTCAATCTTTTGAAACATGTTGAGACTTGCATTCTTCTCAGCATTTGGTGATTTTGTTTCATGCGTACCTCAAAAACAAATATATTCTACACTTGGGTATATAAATAATCCTATTGCTTAAAATTTCCTTTCTAAATTTTACTAAATTATCCTTACTAAATTTTTGTCTATTTGTCCCATTAGTTGTTTCTATAGAAGTGTTAAAATATTCAGCTATGACTATGGATTTTTGTATTTCTCCATTTAACTCTGTCGATCTTTTGTTTTCTATACTTTGAAGCTGTTATCATGTGCAGACAAATATAGGATTGTAATATCTTCTTACTAAATTTACCCTTGAGGTTATGAGATAGCCTCATTATTTCTAGTAATACTTCTTTCTTGAAAGTCTACAAATATCAAATTATTATCATTAAAGTGGTTCTGGTCTATCTTTTTTGGTTACTTGTTCTGATATGTCTTTTACATTCTTTAATGTTAATCCTTTTTTAAAAATCCACATGTTTAAGTTGTATGCCTTATAAAGAGCATATAGTTTTGGGTAAATTTTTTTCCATTATGACAATGTTTGTCTTTTAATTGAAATATGTAGTCTACTTACACTCAAGATAAATATCTATTTAGTTGAGTTTTACAGCTATTCTTTGAATTTTGCTAATATGATCATTGTTCTCTAGTTCCGGCTCCCTTGCCTCTTTTTAGATTGAAAAGTATTTATATTATTCTACTTCTTCTCCTGGATTAATTTTCAGCTATACATAAAAGATTTTAGTGTAGATATCTTCTTATCTTTTATTAGATTTACCCCAGGCAGTTGACAGTTTTGATGCTATTGAAATTGGAACTTTTAATTTCTAATTTCCACTTGCTTGTTCTTGGTACCTATAAATACACTTGATGTTTTATATATTGACCATGAAACCAGCTGCCATGCTAATTCACCTATTAATTCTAATTTTCAGGTTCTTTATTTTTCTGTAGCATCAAGAATACCCTTTATTATGTCTTGTAATGCACAACTGCTAATGAGGAATTCTCCCTGCTTTTGTTTGAGTTAAACCATCCTTATTTTGCCTTAATTTTTCTCATTTTCTAAATTTAGGTATAATTTACATACCTTAAAGAGCACAAATTTTAATTATACATCTTGATGTATTTTGACATATGCATATACCTGTGTAACAATCACCATGATCAAGATATAGAATATTTTCCAGCAATACAAAAGTCTCTCTTTAGTATCATCCCAGTCAGTGCATGCCCTCTCCCACAAGGTCAATCACTCTCCTCATTTCTAACACCATAAAACAATTTTGCTGTTTTTGTACTTCTTATAAGTGGAAATGTAAAGTATGCACTCTTCTGTGTCTTCTTTTGAGCGACATTATGTCTGTGAGATTTAGCCATGTTATTTTATCAGTAGTCATTCTTCGTAAGAACTCTATACTATTCCACATTTCCATTCTATCACTGACGGACATCTAGGTGGTTTCAAATTTTGACTATTACAAACAAAGTTGCTATGAACATGCATGTACATGTTATTTATGTTGGTTATATACTCAAGTAGTGGAATATCTGAGTCATAGGAAATATTATGCTTAGGTTTTGTAGGTATAGTAAAACATTTTTTCAAAGTAGCTATACTAATTTATACTCCTATTAGCAATGTGAAAATGTTCTTACTACTAATTGGCATTGTTAGACTTTTTAATTTTAGCCATTCTGGTGGGTGTGTAGTGCTATCTAATTTTGGTTTTGATTTGCATTCCTCTGATGACTAATGATGTTGAATGGCTTTTCATATGCTCATTGACCATTTTGAATCTCTTGTAAAGTGTCTGCCCAGTCTTTTGCCCATTTTCAAGTTAGGTTGTCTGTCTAATTCTTATTGATTTGTGGAGGTTCTTTACATATCTGGATATTGTCATTTGATGGTATATATATAATACAAATACTCTCTCCCATTCCATGGCTTGTGTTTTCACTCTTTTAATGGTGTCTTTTGCAGCCTTAATTTAAAATGTCTAACTCGTCAACTTCTTATTTTAGGATTCAGATTCTTTATGTTCTGTTTGAGAAATCTTTGCCTTCCCTAAGTCGATGAAGATATTCTACTATGTTTTCTTCTAGAAATTCTGCTGTTTTTTTCTTTCACATGAAGGTCTATCTTGAAATAGTTTTGTTTGTAATGTGTGTTTAATAATGTGAGGTAAGAGTCAAAGTTTATTTTATTCTATTTGTATATCAAAATGTTGCATCATCATTTATTAAAAAGACCATCCTTGCTTGACTGAATTGACCTAGAACCTATTTTGTAAATTGGCAGCATAAGTCTTCTAGTTTAGTTTATCTTCAATATTGACTTGACTTTTCAAATTCCTTTGAATTTCCAAATATATTTTGGAATCAGTCAATTTCCACAAAAATACTTGCTGAGATTTTGACTGGAATTTCATTGAATCTATTGATCAATTTGGGAAAAACTGATACCCTAACACTATTGAATCTTCCAAAATATGAACCTGGTATATCACTTAACTTATTTAGATCTTCTTTAATTTATCCCAGTAATGTTTTCTAGTTTTTAGTGTAGGTCTTGCGTGCTTCTGTCAGACTTATTCCTAGCTAATAAATGTTTGTAATGCTACTGAAAATGGAATTTAAAAAATTTTATTTTTCACTTGCTTGTTGATAGTATATATTAACATATTTGATATTTTACATTCCAATAGTTTTTAGATTCTTCTCAGTTTTTGCATGTTCATAATCAAATTATCTTCCAACAATGAAGGCTTTATTTATTTCCCAATGTTAATATCAATTATTTCTTTTCTTATTTTATTGCACTAGCTTTTACTTCCAGCACAATACTGAGTAGAAAAGATAATGTAGACATCCTTGTCATGGTCCCAAACTCAGGTTCATTGTAGGTATTTTATAGTTAACCTTTATTAGATTAAGAAATTCCCTTCTATTCATCATTTGGAGAGTTTCTATCAAGAATTGATGTTGAATTTTATCAAATTCTTTTTCTCTGTCTACTAAGAGAGTCATTTGGTTCTTATATTTATTCTAGTGATGTGGTAAATTACATTTTTGAAATATTAAACCAATCTTGAATTCCTAGAATAAATCCTACTTGGTCATGATGTTTTAGTTTTTCAAAAAAATATGCTTGATTTGATTTGCTAATATTTTGGTTAATTGTTTAGAATCTATGTTTGGAGATATTGGCCTATACCATTCCATTCTCATAATCTCTTTTCAGGTTTTGGTCTCAGAGTTATATTGGTCTCATAAAATGAGTTGAATGATGTTCTCTCTTTTTCTACTCTCCAAAAGGGTTTCTGTAAGGTTGATATTTATCTCTTATTTGTATAGAAAAATTCACAAGTGAATCTATCTAGGCCTGGAGGTTTATATGACTGACTTTAAATTGTGGATTTAATTTCTTTAATAGGCATAAGACAATTCAGATTTCCTATTGCTTTTTGTGTCAGTTGTAGTATATTGTGTTTTTCAAGGAGTGTATCCATTTCATCAAATGCTTCACATATATTGACATAAAGATATTTATAATACCTCTTTCTTGTTTTTAAAATATATTTAGGACATATATGAACATCATCTGTTTCACTCCTATTGCTGGCATTTTGTATTTTATCTTATTCTCTTTCTTATCTTGGTTAGGCTTCTTCAGGGTATATCTACTTTATCAGTCTTTTCTAAGAATCAACCTTTATTGATTTTCTCTGATGTATGTCTACTTTCCAATTATTGATTTCTGCACTTATTTTAATAGCTCCTTCTACTTTTTGCATTTAAGTTTCTGGCTTTTTATAGCTTCTTGAGTTAGATCACTGATTTTCAACCTTTCTCTTGTTCTAATACATGCAGTTAAAGGTTAAAATTTCCATCTAAGACAGCTTTAGCTATAACAGACAAATTATGATATGTCATCTTTTTGTTATCACTCAGCTCAAAATGTTTTAAAATTTCTATTGCGTTTTTCTACTTTGACCCATGGAGCATATAGACATGTATTGCTTTCTTTCTAAACATTCAGAGTTTTCTAGTAGTCTTTATGGAATACTCAAAGACTGAGCCTTTGTTATGGTTGGTCTATGTTAGTTTTTCTTTACTTTTAAGACCTAGCCCTTACTCCTTTTGTGTGGTCCTTACAGCTAAGGTTTGTCACTTACCGATTAGGGGTACTGTTTCTGAAATCTCAAATGACACCTGATAGTGTTTACCAAGTTTCCTCCAACTGGGAGAGACAGAATCATGCAGCTGCTGAATCTCTACAGATCATTAGCCTTCCAGTTGCTCTTTCCTACAGAGTTTTGGAACATCTGCCTGAGTGTGGCAATTTAGGAATTAGCCAATGACGTAAGGAGAATTTATACATAGAAATTAGAGATCCTTCTCTGTGGTTCCCTCATCATCTGAATTTTGACCCTCAGGTTCTATGGACTTTGGTAGCCCCAAACACTGATGAGTGTCTCCTCAGTCCAGTGCAACTGCTTCTTTCCATTTGAAGCCTATTCCAAAATGCTGCAAAATAGAGCATGCCCTGAAGGACAAGCCCTTGTGCAAGTCATATCATGTGTTCCTTTCCTCTTAAGGATTGTAGCCCTTCAAGCCCTGCTTGCATTGATTGCTCATCAGTGCCTTTATAGTTGTTATCCATGATGAATCATTTTTCCTCCACGAAAAAAGAATATTTTGTCTATGAAGAAAAGAAGTAATAGTTAGACACAAATGAGATCCAGTGTTAGGTGAAAAGGAAGGGGCATCGATCATTCAACTGTGCAGTAGAGTTACTGCAGAAATAATCTAGTGGCTGCACGATAATATTAACTTTTAAATTTGACTACCAAAATTTCATGACAAAATGTTAATAATTAATTTTATATTAAAATTTCAGATTTATTCTTATATTTTGGAAGGATGTGCCTTCATTTAAAATAAATCTGTTTGGCTTTGACCTTGGCTCACAGAAATAATGCTTTTAATACTCATCCATTCAACAACTGGTCCAATGTACTGAGTGTACTTCTAATTCTAACCTTATTCATCATTATAAAGGAGAATAGAATGATTTGGATTTGGTCACACCTACTTATCTTACATGTTATTGCTGTGTTGAATTTTAGTACTATCTTGTTTTCATATCCCAAAATGCAGTCATTATTAAAAAATGTTGTTTTAGGCATGCATTCTTTAACTTTTCTCTTGTGTTAGGAATTTCCTTGCTCACTATAGCATTTTGCATCTCATTCCTTCATCAGTTCTAAATTCCTATTCATTAATTTACTCTTTACCTCTTTGATATCTATGATTCAAACTGTATATTTGTGCTTTTAAAGTTTTATGAATACATTTTCCATTTACGGTTTTATTAGTCTTTTTTCTTTTAATTTTGTATTTTTAAATAATTTAATTTTGAAATAACTTCAGATTGACAGAAAAGTTACAAGAATACAGAGAATTCCTGGCTACCCTTCACCCCATTCTCCAAATGTTAGCATATTTAGTACATTACTGTATTTTCTTTTTCTTTTCTCTCTCTGTCATATATTTATGAGAGAAAAGCATATATATACATATATATATACACATATATATGTACTCTTTTCCAAACTGTATGAGACTGAGTTTGAAAACACAAACCCCTTTATCCTTAAATATTTCAGTGAATATTTTCCTAAAAAAAAAGGAATTCTTTTATATAACCATTGAACAATTAATACTGATAAAGTCAGGAATTAACACTGATAAAATAATATTATTTAATCTACAGGTTTTGCTCAGATTTCACCAATTGCTCCAATAACATCCTCTATAGTAAAAGAAAACCCCAGGTCATGTGTTGCATTCAGTTGTCTTCTTTAGTCTGTCTTTGTGTTTCATAATACGTAGCGCTATTTTTGAGGAGTACAATTCAGTTATTTCATAGAACCTCCCTTAATTTGTTTGTCTAACGTTTCCTCTGATTAGAGGAGGATTACACATTTTTGCCAGCAATACCACAAACATGACATTGTACCCTCCTGAGTACATCACGTCTGTCAGGACATAATTTTGATTTGTCCCCAAACTGGATGAATCACTTGGTTGAGGAGGGACCTATACCCAATTTCTCCACTGTAGAGATGCTATTTTTCTCTTCATGTTACTGAATTTCACGTCATTGACTATTTTGTTGGTCCATATTTAACTGGAAAGAACGCAGACAACGTCCATCGTAAGGTACTTTCTAAGAATCAAACTTTTCTCCTCTCCAGGAGGACCGAACCCTGGTCTCCCGCTTGACAGGCAGAAATACTCACTACTACGCTAACGAGGAAAAAGACAAGAATGATGTTCTGGAGGAATCCTCATAAAGTTACTCACTGTTGTCCTTATTCCTCCGCTCTGCAGGCTGCGCTTCCCCCTATCAACCATACGTTGCACGATTCAGCGTCCGAGCCGAAGGTGTCCACGTGTAGCCTGGAGTCCGCTCCAGTCCCCCCCCTCACTTCCGGGAACAGGCAGCAAGGTGGGACGGCCGGAGCTGGCGCTGTGTGACAGCCTTAAAATAAAAGGTAAAAAGGAAAAATAAAAAGTGCCCTCGCCAGCTGCCTTTGTTGGTGCACTGGTTCCTGTCCACACTCACAACTATGATCTGAATCTAGCGAACACAGAAGAGAGTCGTTAAAACCTAAAAGAGGAGTCTGTTGACTCCACTGAGGTTTTAAGCAGGATTTCGAAGGCAGGAAATGCGGAGGCGAAGGAAAAGACTGGGAGAACCTATAGAAGAAAGGAAGGTCTGTTGTTCCCTGAGTGATACGCGGGAACCAGAGCACGAGTTTTGCCTGGAACTGAGAGCAAGTCAGAAGAAAAACATCCCGTACTCGGCAGGATTCGAACCTGCGCGAGGAGACCCCAATGGATTTCTAGTCCATCGCCTTAACCACTCGGCCACAACTACACGAACAACTGGCATTCTATGTCAATCCTTGAACAGAAATCCCACCGGCTGGCCTACTGCAAGAGCAAAAGAAAAAAAAGTCTGGATCAAAATGGCACCTGGCACAAGAAAACATACTCTGCAAATTGGATAGAAACCCTCAGTTGAAGTGCAAGTTTGGCATGGCAGTCTACCTCTCTTGGGCAGATGAGAGAATCGAGAGCACTAGAAGAGGAGTCCTCACTGCATCAGCAAAAGCTTCTCTAGAAGACTTGGGCCTCCGTATTACCCTCATCTGGAATCAAACTGACTTCTCAACGAAGTAGAATCAGACTTATCCTAGTTCTAGGCCTGATACATGTAGCTTTTGTTTGGAACTTTCAGACATTGAGGCTCCTTGATAAAGGCTAATGGCTTTCAGAGAGGGACTTAGTTCCGCCGATTTGTATCCCAAGTGGAGGGCAAGGAAAAGCCTCCTTGCATCCATCCCCTTGCTCTGGTGTCGGTAAGCACCTAGGCCCGCCGTCAATCCTAAGGGAGCATCAATCCTATTGTGTTTGCACCGTGCTTTGCATTGCACAATGCGTTTCCATGCTCTAAGTTGGGTTAAGAAGGAAATCTATAGATGGTTCGTGAGTTCCTCTCCCCCCTGGAACCTGGCTACCTTCTGAAAGAAGATCCCAGTTTGATATTTGGCCAAGGCAGGAGCTCATTTTAACCAACGCAAGTATGTTTTCTTTCCCCCTTATGTTTGGATCTGAGTCTAAAGCTGCGGGTCATGTGTTTTCCTGAGCCCGTTCGGTGCATAGATTACTGTTTTTGGTTTTGTCTATTCATTGGTATCATATACTAATTTAAGAAAAGAGGAAAACGATAGCAAACGGAGAAATCAGGTCGCCTAAACAGAGAGATGAGGAAAAGGGACGAGAAGGGAGATGGAGAAGGAGCAGGGGGAAGAGAGTGACGCTAAGGAAGAAGGGAGAGAAACTTAAGAAATTCAATGGTTTTATGGGAAACAACCTGCTCTGAAGAGATAGGCATAAAGCAGTTTTGATATAAATTATGCTCTAGAAGATTGTTTTCCATAATTTATACACATCACAATCCTTTTTATTTGGTGTACAGGTTTTTGTCAAGCATATATGATTTTTTTCTTTCTTTTTTTTTTTTTGCTGAAGTCATTTGGAACGCTCACTTTGAAGTTAGATACCGAAGAAATACCAAAAACCTTGTGCTTAAAAATAAAAATGCAAATAGAAAGCAATTAGTGATGTATTTGAACTAAAATCATTAATCAACAGGTTGTTTTAGAGTAATAGTAGACAAGGACTGGACACAGCTGCAACTTTGTTTTACTGGATTAAACATTTTTTTAAAAAAATGGCAGAATGGATTTCAGTAAAGGAAGAGAGTCAGGGTTGAGTTGCAGGAAACAAAAACTAGTCTAGTTATTATTTTAACCCTAAACTGGAAACAAACCAAATATCCATCTCCAGTAGAAAAGACAAATAAATTGTGGGTTTTTTTTTCTTATAATGGAATACCACACCACAGAGAGTGAAGAAACTACAAGTACACACAACCACAGTTTTAGGTTTACAGAAAAATTGAGTAGAAAGTACAGAGTCCTCATATCCCCTTACTCCCCCAACCCATTTTCCATATTATTAACATCTTGCATTAGTGTGGTACCCTTGTTACAACTGATGAGCTAGTATTGATAATTATTATTAACTAAAGACTATAGTTTACATTAGGAGTTCACTCTGTGTGTTGTACATTCTATGGGTTTTGACAAATGTATAAGGACATGTATCCACCATTACAGTATCATACAGAATAGCTTCACTGCCCTAAAAATCCCCTGGGCTCCATCTATTCACCCTCCTTCCCTCCCCCAACTCCTAGTAACCACTGATCTTTGTAGTCTCCATAGTTTTGCCTTTTCCAGAATGTCATATAGTTGGAATCATACAATGTGTAGCCTTTTCACATTAACTTCTTTCACTCTGCAATATGCATTTAATGTTCCTCCAAGTTTTTTGATAGCTTGATAGCTCATTTCTTTTCATTGCTGAGTAATATTCCATTGCATGGATGTACCACAGTTCATTTATCCATTCACTTATTGAAGGGCATCTTGGTTGCTTCCAAGTTTTGGCAATTAAGTTTTTGTGTGGATGTAAGTTTTCAACTCATTTGGAGGAATATCAAGGAGTGCAATTGCTGGATCATATTATAAGAGTGTGTTTAGTTTTGTAAGAAACTGCCGAACTGTCTTCCAAAGTAGTTGTACCATTTTGCACTCCCACAAGCAATGAATAAGAGAGAGATTCTTTTTCAAACTCAGGAAATTGTTCATCTCTTTACTAGGGAGTCTAGTGTTAGAGATTAAAAGTGAGAGCTTGGACTAACTAGATTACTAAATTCAAGTCCTAGTTTCTCTATTTACTGGCTATGCGACGTTGGGCAAGTAACTCAAGTTACTTGTGCCTCAGTTTCCTTTGTTGTAAAGTAGAAATAATAACACGGAAATAATTTCAATAGGTTTTTTAAAAGAATTAAATAAGTTAATAGATATAAAGCACTTAGAACACATAGAAAGTGTTAAATGGTAGCAGATTTCATATCTCTCCTTCCTGATGACCAATTATCCATATGTTGGCTTTCCATCCTCTGTCCTTTATATTGATCACTTTCTTCTCTTCTATTTCATTCATCTTTTTCTTTTGAATCATAGAGGAGCTTTAAAAGAATACCCTACACATAATTGATTCTCTCTTCCACAGCGTCAGTTCAGTTCTTCTCCAGTATGATTTTAATTATGTTGCTGCATTTTAAGTATTTTTGCTATATATTTTCATCTAGTATCTTTATTTCAGCCTGTTCTCTCACAGCTTTCATTCTCGTTTCATTCAGGCCATGTTTTCTTGCAATCTACTGAGAATACCAAATTGTTTCCTGAAATTTTCTAGTTCCTACAGTAGATTTTTTCTGAAATCTGCTCTTAGAGACTTCTAGGTATTATTCTCTTTTCTTTGAGTGTAACTTTGTTTTCATATACTCAGTGTTAGAATTTCCAAGTTTAGTGTTTTGTCAGCCAACAGGCTGAGTGACTTGACCTTAGCCCCTCTACAAATGCTGGGGACGCACAGAAGCACAGTCAAGTGCGTGGGCCACACATTTAAAGATATAAAAACTACTGACTTCTGTTGGATTTTTTTCCTGCCAAGGACACACTGCCAGAGAGGCGATGGGCTCCATTCGCAGGCTTTGCACTACTGTAGGCCAAAACATGGTAACACCACCTCCTGGTTTAAAATATTCGTGGCGACCCATTTGAGAGTCATGAAAGCAATAGGTCACGACCAGAATTTTTAAAACGACAAAGGAATAGAACACTAAATAGAATGCAACACAGGTAATAAAGGTAAGGAATGCATCATTAAATGCTTGCTTGCGTTTTAAAATTATACATGTGTGTAAATATGTCTTTGTTACAATCAGTCCGGTCACACAAGCTTGCGGGTCACCGCTCTAACGCATACCTGTACCTGAGACATTTAGGAACACTGGGGAGTTGCACGGTCGGCCCCACGCAACGGAATCTTACACGTCGGCTGAGGCCTCTGGGAAATGGAGTTCACCGTCGCGGAGCCTTCTGGGAACCGTAGTCCTACGTGTCAGCCGGGCGCAGTCTCACGCAGCCGGCGAGCGGGGGCGGGGTTCTCTTGGCACGACCGGAAGTGACCGTTGAAGCCGGCTGTAGGCGTGAAAAGACGTTGGTACTGGGGAAGTCCAGCCGCTTTGGCTCGCTTCGCTACGTTTGGTGATTGTCCCAGCGCTTCCGGACCCAGGATCGGAGTTTGTGGATTGCTGCGGAGGGAGGGAAGCCCAGGTATCACCATGGCAACCGCCAGCCCTCTGGCCGCGTGACGTCACCCTTCTCTCTTTGCTTGAGGAGGCTTCTGCGGGAGGGAGCTGGGGAGTCCTCGAAGGGGGCGCCCCTCGCCTCCTCCGGTGCGGGGCGGTTCCGCCCTGATCCCTTGAAGGGCTTTGTTCTTTTGTTCCGGTCTAGGAGGAAGGACTGGAGCCGGGCCCCGCGCTGCTTGTCCACCTTCCAGCAACAGGTGTGTCTTCGCGAGCCCGCGGGGGCGTGAGCCCGCGAATGTGCACGGAGGTAACGGGTCTGTGGGCGCCTCTGGTCAGATTCTAGAGTAGGCACCCAGAGTTTTTGGAATCTGGGGCTGAAGCTGCGTACTCGATCTCCACTCTGTTTTTGTTCAGCGGGAGTGCCACATGCCTGTTTAGTGCTCTCTGGGCACTTCCCTTTTTCAGGGATGTCTTGGCCACTATGCAAAATTCTGAGGTGTGATCATGTGACGGACGCTACTGACCCCATTCTGTGTCTTTTAGCGCAGCCAATGTCAGCGTGTGTAAGGGCTCAGACTCCTTGCTGGACATCTGAGCCCTAGATCAAGGACCCAGCTGGAGCTACGCTGCTTGGGAAACTCCGGTGTCCAGGTTCCACGGGAACGGGATGAGCTGAGATGGAAGGTAGTGGATGACTTGGGGGAGAGTGGGATGTTGGTGGCAAAAGAACAGTTTTGACTTGAAGATCAAATGCTTACAGAGCTGGAAGAGGTGGAAGGAGGGAGCCTCATATTTAAGGATCGAGAAAAGAAACTGAATTACGTTATAGGGGGAGAGTCATTTACATTATGGGGAGAGACTTGGGAGAAGAATTAATTCTCCCTGGCTTCGGGATTGGGGAAGGAAAATGAGCAATGATTCAGAATGTCTGTGATGCTCACATGACTTCTATTTATTAAATATTAGAATGATAATCTTGCAGTCAGAAAAAATCTTAGTAATCTTCCCTGCAATGCAAGAATCAGTTTTGAAATATCCCTGGCAGATGGCCACCTGTTAAGCCTACGTTCTAGCAAGTGTGGCATCTAGCAAATGTGGCATTAAACTCTCCATTTTGCGTGCAGACTATTCCCTTGTTGGCTCTTTCTTTTTTTAGTTCCTTATATTAGGCAGAAGTGCCTGTTTCTGTCACTTTTGTGTTGATCTTAATTCTTAGTCCCCCAAAGCAAGAATCTGCTCTCTCACATTGCTTCTCTTCAGATATGTGAATTCAGCTGTTACAACTCCTACTCACAAATTCTTTTCTAAGCAGAATAGCCTCAGTACCTTTGATAGGTCTTCACGTGATATATCTAGACCTCTTCTCTGAAAACTCTACTGCGAGACAGCATGCTTCTTACACTGCATTGCCTAAAACCAAACATAGTTCTTTAGATATGTTTTTAAAAATACCTAAAAGTATGATGTACTGCTTCTTTTAATTTGGATTATACTTCTACTGTTTAGTATCAGATTGTATTGGCTTAAAAAAAAAAGCAGCAATATTATGCTGCAAATCCTAGATCTTTTTTGCATAAACTGTAGTGAACTAGATTTATGTCATCCTTGTGTAATAGAATTGTTTTTTATCCTTAATGTCAGGACTTCACATTTATGATTGTTCAATTTTTTGGCCAAGTGTTCCATCTTGTCAGAATAATTAAGAATCTTAGTTATTCAGTGTTTAACTGTCCTTCCCAACTTTGTGTCACTAGCGTATTTAATGAGTATTCTTCTATTTCTTCCTACATGTCATTGAATAAGTCATTGTAAGGACAGAACCCTGTGACGTGTCGCTATAGACTTCCCTCTGCATTGTCATTGTCTTTACATTGTTTAGGTATGGTGATGCAGTCAGATTTGGTTTAACCTAACTATTATCATACAGTCCTTTTCTCTTGCATTTAATATCATTAGACGTCTTAACATTATATTATTATTTAGTTTTGAGCTATACTTTATATTTGTCCTCAATTCTTTCTTTGTAAAGAATACAAAGAATCTGTTTTATTTCTTACAACTGTATGTGTATCTACAATTATCTCAAAACAAAAAGTTTAAAAAAATCAGCTGTCAGGGGCCGGCTGGTGGCGTAGTGGTTAAATTCTCACACTCCGCCCCCGGTAGCCCAGGGTTCGCAGGTTCGGATCCCGGGTGAGGACTGACCCACCACTTGTCAGGCCATGCCATGGCGGCATCTCGTATAGAGTAGAGGAAGACGTGGCGGCGTCCCATATAAAGTAGAGGAAGATGGGCACAGATGTTAGCCCAGGGCCAACCTTCCTCAGCAAAAAGAGGAGGATTGGCAATGGATATTAGCTCAGGGCTAATCTTCCTCACAAAAAAAACGAGGAAAAAAATCAGCTGTCTATCATTGTATTACCAGTGAACAATTGGAAATTGTAATAAAAATAATAACTCCCTTTATAATAGCATCAAAAATATGAAACAGGCATATATCTAACAAAATGTGCAAGATCTGTACATTGAAAGCTACAAAATATTGCTGAGAAAAAAATTTTTTCCACTTTTATTGAGATATAATTGACTCATAACATTGTGTAAGTTTAAATTGTCCAACATGATTATTTGATACACCTATATATTGTGAAATGATTACCACAATAAGGTTAGTTAATCCATCTATCACCTTACATATTTGTCTTTTTGCATGTGTGTGTGTGGGGGGGGACATTTAGGATTTACTCTCTTAGCAACTTTTAAGTGTATAATACAGTATCATTAACTATAGTTACCATGCTGTACATTAGATTCCCCAGAACTTATTAATCTTATAACTGGAAGTTTGTACCCTTTGACTGTCTCCCCATGCTGCCCCACCCCCACCCCAGGCCCTGGAAACTACCATTCTACTCTTTGTTTTTATGCGTGTAGCTTTTTTAGATTCCACTTAGCACAATGCCCTCAATGTCCATCCATGTTGTCACAAATGGCAGGATTTCCTTCTATTTTATGACTGAATAATATTCCATTGTGTGTGCGTATGTGTTTGTGTGTGTATATATACTGATACACAATATGCAGTATATATACACACATTGTATATATATGTATATGTATACACACATATTCCCACTGTTGGTGGGAAGGTGAATTGGTGTACCCACTATGGAAAACAGTATGGAGTTCCTCAAGAAATTAAAAATAGAACTGCCATATTATTCAGCAATCCCATTTTCCTGGGTGTATAGCCAAAGGAAATAAAATCACTATCTCAGAGAGATACCTACATCCCCATGTTGGTTGCAGCATTATTTACAATAGCCAAGGCTTGGAAGCAACCTAAGTGTCCATCAATGAAGGAATGGATAAAGAAAATGTGGTATATATATATTTCCATAGTGGCTATACCAATTTACATTCCCACTAACAGTGCACAAAAGTTCCCTTTTTTCCACACCATCACTAACACTTATCTCTTGTCTTTTTGATAATATTCATTCTAACAGTTCTAAGCTAATCTCATTGTGGTTTTGATTTGCATTTCCCTGATGATTAGTGATGTTGAGCACCTTTTCATGTACCTGTTGGCCATTTGTATGTCTTCTTTGGAAAAATATCTATTCAAGTCCTCTGGCCATTTTTAAATTGGATTGTTTGTTTTTATGCCATTGAGTTGTATGAGTTCCTTATATATTTTTGAAGTTAACCCCTTATCAGATATATGATTTTCAAATGTTTTCTCCCATTCCATAGCTTGTCTTTTCATTTTGTTGGTTTCTTTTGCTGTGCAGAAGCTTTTCAGTTTGATGTAGTCCCGTTTGTTGATTTTTGCTTTTGTTGCTTATGCTTTTGATGTAATATTGAAAAATTTATTGCCAAGACCAAAGTCAGGGAGCTTTTTTCTTATGTTTTCTTCTATGAGTTTTAGGTTTTAGGTCTTGTTTCAGTCTTTAATCCATTTCAAGTTAATTTTTATGTTTAGTGTCAAATAGGGTTCAGTTTCAATCTTCTGCATGTGATTTCCCAGCACCATTTATTGAAGAGACTATCCTTTCCCCATTAAATATTCTTAGCTCCTTTGTCAAATGTTGGTTGACCATTTATAGGAGAGTTTGTATCTGAGCTTGTGATTTGTTCCATTGGTCTGTGTATCTATTTTTATGAGTATTCCATATTGGTTTAATTACTCTAGCTTTGTAATATTGTTTGAAATTAGGAAGTGTGATACCTCCAGCTCTTTTGTTCTTTCTCAGGATTGCTTTGGCTTTTCGAGGTCTTTTGTAATTCCATCCAATTTTTAGGATTGTTTTTCCTATTTCTGTGAAAAATGCAGTTGGAATCTTGATAGGGATTGCATTGAATCAATAGATAACTTTGGGTAGTATGGACATTTTAACAATATAGATTCTTTTGATCCATGAACATGGTGTATCTTTCCATTTATTTCTGTCGTCTTCAGTTTCTTTCATCAGTTTTCAGTATACAGATCTTTTCATCTTCTTGGTTAAGTTTATTCCTAAGTATTTTATTGTTTTTGATGCTATTCTAAATGGGATTGTTTTCTTTTGCAGATATTTCCTTGTTAGTGCATAGAAACACCTCTGATTTTTGTATGTTGGTTTTATATCCTGCAACTTTACTGAATTTGTCGATTAGTTCTAACAGTCTTTTTGGTGGAGTCTAGAATTTTCTATATATAATATGATGTCATCTGCAGAGACAGTTTTACTTCTTCCTTTCTGATTTTGATGCGTTTTGTTTCTTTTTCTTTCCTAATTACTCTAGCTAGGACTTGCATTACTATGCTGAATAGAAATGATGAGACTGGGCACCTTTCTCTTGTTCCTGATCTTAGAGGAAAAGTTTTCAATCTTTCACATTGAGATGGGCCTGTCATATATGGTGTTCATTATGTGGAGGTACATTCCTTCTATAGCAGTTTGTTGAGAATTTTTATCATGAAAGGATGTTGCACTTTTTCAAATGCTTTTCCTGCGTCTATTGAGATGATCATATGAATTTTTCCTTTTCATTTTGTTAACATGGTGTATCACATTTATTGATTTGGATATGTTGAGTCATCCTTGCATCCCAGGGATAGATCCCACTTGATAATGATGTATGGTCTGTTTAATGTGCTGTTGAATTCAGCTTGCTAATATTTTGTTGAGAATTTTTGCATCTTTATTTATCAGGGATATAGGCCTGTAGTTTTCTTTTCTTGTAGTGTCCTTATCTGGCTATGGTATCAAGGTAATGCTGGCCTCACAAAATGATTTTGGAGCGTTCCATCCTCTTCAATTTTTGGGAAGAGTTTGAGAAGAATTGGCATTAATTCTTCTTGCAATGTTTTATAGAGTTCATCAGTGAAACAATATGGTCCTGGACTTGTGTTTGTTGGAGGGTTTTTGATTACTGATTCAATCTCCTTATTCCTTATTGGTTTGTTCAGATTTTCTGTTTCTTCATGATTCAGTCTTAATAGTTTGTATGTTTCTAGGAATTTATCAATTTTGTCTAGGTTATCCAATTTGCTGGCATATAATTATACTTAGTATCTTGTAATCTTTTGTATTTCTGTGGTATCAGTTGTGAGGTATCCTCTGTCATTCTGATTTTGTTAATTTAAGTCTTCTGTCTTTTTTTTCTTAGTCTAACTAAATGTTTTTCAATTTTGTTTACGTCTTCAAAAATGTCTGCTTTTAGTTTCATTGGTCTTTTCTATTATTCTTCTGGTCTCTATTTTATTTATTTCCTTCCTTCTGCTAACTTTGGGCTTAGTTCTTCTTTTTTAAGATCCTTTAGGTATCAAGTTAGGTTGTTTATTTGAGATCTTTTTCTTGTTAATGTGGACATTTATTACTATAAATTTCCCTTTTAGAACTGCTTTTTCTGCATTCCATAAGCTTTGATACATTGTGTTTCCATTTTTGTTTGTTTCCATATATTTTTTAATTTCTCTTTTGATTTCTTCTTTGACTTATTGATTGTTTAGGAGTGTGTTGTTTAATTTCCACATATTTGTAAGTTTTCCAGCTCTCCTTCTATTATTGATTTCTAGTTTCATACAGTTGTGGTCGGAATAGATACTTGGTATGATTTCAATCTTCTTAAATTTGGTAAGACTTGTTTTGTGACCCATCATGTGATCTGTCCTGGAGAGTTTTCCATGTGCGCTTGAGAAGAATGTGTGTTCTGCTGCTGTTGGATAAAATGTTCTGTACATGTCTATTAGGGCCATTTGGTCTAAAATATGGTTCTTGTCTAATGTTTGCTTGATTTTCTGCCTGGATGGTCTATCCGTTGCTGAAAGTGGGGTATTGAAGTCCTCTACTATTATTGTACTGTCTCTTTCTCCATTCAGATCTGTTAGTGTTTGCTTAATATATTTAGGAGCTCCATTGTTGGGTGCATATATATTTATTATTGTTACATTCTCTTGATGATTTGACCCCTTTATCATTATTTTATTTATTTATTTATTTATTGTTTTGTGAGGAAGACCAGCCCTGAGCTAACATCCATTGCCAATCCTCCTCCTTTTGCTGAGGAAGACTGGCCCTGGGCTAACATCCATGGCCGTCTTCCTCTACTTTATATGGGACGCCACCACAGCATGGCTGACAAGCAGTGCATCAGCAGGCGCCCGGGATCCGAACCTGCAAACCCCGGCCTGCCAAGCGCGAACTAAACCGCTGCGCCACTGGGCCGGCCCCCCTTTATCATTATTTAATGGCCTTCTTTATCTCTTTTTACAGCTTTTGACATAAAATCTATTTTGTTCGATACAAGTGTAGCGACCTCTGCTCTCTTTTGCTTTCCATTTGCATGGAATGTCTTTTTCCATCCCTTTACTTTGATTCTATATGTGTCCTTAAGACTGGAGTCTCTTGGAGGCAGCATAAAGTTGGGTCTTGTTTTTTTATTCAGTCAGCCACTCTATTCCTTTTGAGTGGAGAATTTAGTGTATTTACATTTAATATAATTATTAGTAGGTAAGGACCTACTAATGCCGTATTATTACTTGTTTTCTGGCTGTTTTGTAGTTCTCTTTTTCTTCTTTTTCTGCCCTCCTTTGTGAATTGATGATTTTCTGTAGCAGTATGTTTTGATTCCCTTTTCTTTATCTTTTGTATATCTACTGTAGGTTTTTGATTTGTGGTTACCATGTGGCTTACAGAAAACATCTTGTAGATATGACAGTCTATTTTAAGCTGATAACAACTTAACTTTGATTGTTAACAAAATCTCTACCCTTTTCCTGTCCCACCATTTTATGTTTTTGATGTCACAATTTACATCTTTTTATATTTTGTAGCCATTGATTATTATAGCTATGGTTATTTTTAATATTATAATCCTTCAACTTTTATATGAGAAATAAGTGTTTAACACATCACCATAGTACAGTATTAGAGTATTCTGAATTTTGCTACTTATTTTCACCAGTGTGTTTTGTCATTTTTATATCTTTTCATGGTACTAATTAGCATCCTTCAATTCAGCTTGAAGGACACCTTTCAGCATTTTGTAAGGCAAGTCTAGTGGTGATAAACTCCCTCAGCTTTTGTTTGTGTGGGAAAGTCTTTATCACTTCTTCATTGCTGAAGGACAACTTTGCCAGGTAAAGAATTCTTGGTTGGCAGGATTTTCCTTCATCACTTTGAATATATCATCCCACTCTCTCTGGGCTGAAGGGTTTCTCCTAGGAAATCCACTGATAGCCTTATGGGTGTCCCCTTGTATGAGAAGAATTTTTTTTCCTCTTGCAGCTTTAAAATTTTTCTCTTTTGTATCTGATTTTAGACGGTTTTATCATAATATGTCTTAGAGAAGATATTTTTCAGTTGAAATTTTTGGAGACATTTTAGCTTCATGAATTTGAATGTTCCATTACTTACCAAGATTTGGGAAATTCTTAGCCATTATTTCTTTAAGCTTTCTGCCCCTTTCTTTCTCTTTTCTTTCTGGGACTCCAGTAATGCATAGATTGTTTCTTTTAATGATATCTCATAGTTCACGTAGGCTTTCTTCACCCTTTTTCATTCTTTTTTCCTTTATTCCCCTCTGACTGGATAATTTCAAATGACCTGTTTCTACCTCAGAGGTTCTTTGTTCTGCTTGATCCAATTGGAAATTGATGTCTTCTGTTGCATTTTTCATTTCATTCATTGTATTCTTTGGCTCCAGAATTTTTGTTCAGTCATTTTTTTTTTATGATTTCTATCTTTCTGTTAAACTTCTTATTTTGTTTGTGTATTGTTTTTCTAATTTCATTTAAGCATTTTTCTGTGTTTTCTTGTAGCTTTACTAAGATTCCTTAAAACAACTATTTTGAATTCTTTATCATACAAATCATAGATCTTCCTTTTTTTAGAGGTTGGTTACTGGAAAATTGTTGTGTTCTCTTGGTGGTGTCATGTTTCCTTGATTTTTCATGTTCCTTGAAGTCTTATGTTGCTGTCTTCACATTTGAAGATGCAGTCATCTTCTCCAATCTTTACTGACTGGCTTTGGGAGAGAAATACCTGCTATCAGTCCTGTTAGGGATTCTGAGGCTTTCTTAGACCGTCTATGGATGTATCTCTTCCACACTTCTTGTTCTCTTTTTTTTTGTGTGAGGAAAACTAGCTCTGAGCTAACATCCGTTGCCAGTCCTCCTCTTTTTGCTGAGGAAGACTGGCCCTGGGATAACATCCATGCCCATCTTCCTCTACTTTATGTGGGACACACTGCCACAGCGTGGCTTGACAAGCGGTGCATCAGTCCATGCCCGGGATCTGAACCTGCAAATCCCAGGCCACAGAAGTGGAGTGCGCAAACTTAGCCATTATGCCACCAGGCTGGCCCCTCTTGTTCTCTCTTGAGGGGAGATTCTTAAGATTGTATGCTTTCTCTCAATGCAAAGCCAGGCTGGGTGCTGACAGCCTCCTGTTTGCTTTTGGTTGGCAGTGCTTAGTGCTCAGGTTTTAGTGCTTTTTCCCAATCCTGCAGAGTCAGGCTGTCTCTCTGCATGTGCTCATTTGCTGTCTATAAAGGCTTCCCCTTGCCACCGTCAGGGTCCACACAGGGAACTGGCTACAGGGTGGGGGAGTGTGTAGGTGAGGTGCATAGAGCATTGGGGGGGGTGCCTGTGGGTCAGCGAGGGGGATCCAAAGGCAAAGCATCACAGTGGCTCTTTGGCAGGCTTCCTGATGGAGGCTCTGAAGTGGTTAGTAGGATCCACGTTCCTTTGATATGCTCTCTGAGAGCTCTTACTGCTGTTCCCCCAGCTGCTTCCTTCCCCTGAGTCCCTCAGGATACCTCAGTATTCTGGATGGGCCCAGAAAGAAGTAGGTCTTTTTGGTGGCATCCCATACAGCTGGAGAAGCGTTCACGTCTTACTTTCCCCCATGTCAGAAATCACGGGCCAAAAAGGTCTCTCTCGGCACTGAGCTGTGCCACCTTGTGGGGAGGGTTGATGCAGGTAAACTGAAAGTGTTCCTCTTACCCTCTTCAATGTGTCCAATCTTGGATATTTTTTGCTCCAGTGGTATGCTGGAACTTCTCTGCTGGACTCCTGGACTTCCACAAAGACACTCTTATCCATGGGTTATTATCTAAACTGGCGTTCTTTGGGGGGAAGACGGTAGAAAACACTTATTCTGCCATGTTGATGACGTCATTCCTCCTCAATTCTTCGCCCCTTATTTCTTTTATAAATGTTCTTTTTAATTCAAATGGTTTCATTTTAAGTCTGTGCGCTTTTTTCTCTTTGGAATTTTTCACAGTTGTACAGTTAGGATTACCTTTCATGAGCCTCTGTCCCTTATAGTCATGACAATACTTGTAACAGTTAACTGAGCATTTACTATTGCCAGGCAGATAGTTGGTTTCTGTAGCTGGTATTGTTGTTGGTTCTGTTGGTTTCTATTACTTGAAATCAAAAGCATCTTACCTAAGACATTTATCTTGATTCTGTTTTCTTAAAGTTTTGGGTACATATTTGTCCATGTACAACATTTCATTTTACTATTAACTACTATTAACTACAATAACATCTTTATTTTTTTCTCAAGATTTCTGTTACAAAACAGTTTTCCCTTACTGGTCAAAATTAAGCCTAGAATAATAGTTCCCTTTATTGCTTCCTCTACTTTCTGAGAATCAGGTTTTCCTTTCAACCATTACTCTGAATAGACCTCCCCAAAAGCAAAGTTTCTTTTTGTTTTGTTTATTGATGTATAAGTTACATACATTAAGTGCAAAAATCTTAAGTGTACTGCTTGATTAATTTTTATATATTATATACCAGTGTCACCAGCACCCACACTAAGATATAGAATGTTTCTGATGCTCCAGAAGTCTCTCTTGTGCCCCTGCCCAGTCAGTAACTCTCCAGAGGTAACCACCAATCTGACTTCCATTACCATAGATCAGTTTGGTCTGTTTTTGAACTTAATATAAATGGAGTCATATAGTATGTATTCTTTTGTGTTTGGCTTATTTTGCTCAATAGTGTTTATGACAAACATCCATGTTGTTACGTATATCAATAGCTCATTCTTTTATATTGTGGAATAATATTTGATTGTATGAATTTATTGTATGATTTCTTTATCCATTCTCCTGTTGAAAGACCTTTGGATTGTTTCTAGTTTGGGGATATTATGAATAAACCTGCTATGAACAGTCTTGTACAAGTCTGTTGATGGACCTAAGTCCTCATTTCTATGGGTATATGCACAGGAGTGGAATTGCTGAGTCCTAGGGCAGGTGTATGTTTAGCTTTAGAATATACTGCCAAACAGTTTTCCTGAGCGATTGATAAATTTACACTCCTGCAGCAATGTACAAAAGCTCAAGTTGCCTATATTCTTGCCAGCAGTTAGTATTGACCATACCATGTCTATTTAATTTTAGACATTCTGGTGGATGGATAATATAAGTAGTATATGTCATTGTGATATTTAATTTGCATTAACAGCAAAGTTTCAAAGGGCCTAGGAAGACTTTTAGAAAGTAATTGATTATTTATTCATATTTTATATGTAGCAGAGAAAGCAGCAGTAATATTTTGTCTCACTTAATGAGGAATATAGATTGAGCTGTGTGATCCATGTGACTGTAAGTATCTGGGGACAAAATTGTTAATCTTATAGTAATACTTTACCTCCTGAGCCTACCAATGAGAGTACCAGGGCCCTAGTCAGCAGTTACTGTGTTTCATCTTTTAGGATTCTGAGAAGTAAAGGAAATGACATAGTTCCTGTTATTTTCATACAGAAATATAAGTGGATTTTATGGATTGCTGGGAGCAGCTAAGTTGGGCAGGATTCATTGTGGTTTCTTCTTCCTCCCCTAGATCTGTCCTCTCCAGAGTCTACCGTTCTCCAAGGGAGACATACTCTACTCCCATCAGCCAGTTTTCAGGTAAGTTGGGATTTCCTGAAGTGCCGTTTCAGTCCTTAGAATGGGGCTGTTTATTCCTTTGCTGTGGCGTATGTTTATCCAAAGAGCAATGTTGGCAATTCATTCTGGGCTCCCATCTGCCCAGTGACCTTCTTCCTAGCTCTGCCTCTCCAGCTTACCTAATACATTCACCACTCACCTCTTGCTTGGTATCTTGCCATGCTCCAGTGATGACAGAGCAAAAGAAGTACAAAACTTGATCCTTTACTTGAATAGACCAAATGACTGCTAAAAAACAAAACAGATAAATATAAAAAAGGGGAAATGAGTACCGTGGAAAACAGAGAATGAAAAAAACTCTATGTGCTATGGAACGGTTAGGAGAGTTTCATGCGGGATGTGAGATTTGCACTACCTCTCAAAGGATAGGTGGCATTTGAATATTTGAACAAGTAAGATGGGAGGTATGAGGATTCTGGATATGGAGATTATGAGGAGAAGTTCACAATTATCAGGTGTTACATAGGATTCAGAAAAATTTGGAAGAGATGGTTTATTTTAGCAAGTGGTAAACAAATGGTTGAATAAGGTTTGAATATGAAAAGCCTTGAAAGTCTAGATGAGAAGTTGAAGGCTTTATTCTGTAGGCCATTTGTGAACCATTAATGGTTTTCGAGGAGGAAAGCAACATGATAACTGTTTTAGGAAAAACGAATAACTGAGAATTTTGACAAAAAGGTGATGATTGTTCCACCGGGTATAATCAACCTCAAGCCTTCCTTTAATCAAGGCTCCTTCTTAGACTTTTTCCCCCTATGTGCTTCCTATCCCACAACTTAATCATCTTACCAAGAAATGGTCCCACTTCTTCCTGCTTTTAGCTCAAGTACTTTTGGTATTTGTTTTTTATTGAGGTATACAGGCATACTTCATTTTATTGCACTTCAGAGATACTGCGTTTGTTATAAGACCCTCCACCAGCACAAAGATTACAACTTGCTGAAGGCTTAGATGACAGTTACCATTTTTTAGCAATAAAGTATTTTTTAACTAAGGTATATACATTGTTTTTTTAGACATAATGCTATTGCACACTTAATAGACTTACAGTATAGTATAAACATAACTTTCATATGCATTGGGAAAGCAAAAAATTTGTATGACTTGCTTTATTGCAGTATTTGCTTTATTGCAGTGGTCTGGAACTGACCCTGCAATATGCCTGTCCTATGACAATAAACTGCACATATTTAAAGTGTATAACTTGATAAGTTTTGATATACACTCATGAAATCATCACCACAGTCAAGATAATGAACATATGCATAGTCAGAGAACATACTTTGTATGATTTGAATCCTTTTGAATTTATTGAGACCTATTTTTTTTGCCTCAAATATGGTCTATCTTGGTAAATGAGCAGTGAGCACTTGAAAAGAATGTATATTTTGCTGCTGTTGGATAGAGTGTTCTATGAATGTAATGGTTTCCTATTGCTGCTGTAATTAATTACAAGCTTAGTGGCCTAAAACAACATATTTACTATCTTACAGTTTTTTTTTTTAAAAATCTTTTTTTTTTTTTTTTAAATTCATTTTTATTATACATCTTTCAGAAGGGTACAGTAGTTTGAGCAACATAAGTGAGCAATATATTTTTTGTGTGTGTGTGTGTGAGGAAGACCAGCCTTGAGCTAACATCCGTTGCTAATCCTCCTCTTTTTGCTGAGGAAGACTGGCCCTGGGCTAACATCCGTGCCCATCTTCCTCCACCTTATATGGGACGTCGCCACAGCATGGCTGACAGGCAGTGCGTCGGCAGGCGCCCGGGATCCGAACCTGTGAAGCCCGGGCTGCCAAGCGCGGACGAAACCGCTGCGCCACCGGGCGGCCCCTACTATCTTACAGTTTTTGAGGTCAGAAGTTCAAAATGCATTGGCAGGGCTGCATTCCTCTGAAGGCTCTTGGGCAACATCTGTTCCCTTGCCTTTTGCAGCTTCTAGAGGCTTCCGGTAGAGTCATGCACCACATAACCACATTTCGGTCAACAATGGACCAGATATATGATGGTGGTCCTGTAAGATTGGTACCATATAGCCTAAGTGTGTAGTAGGCTGTACCATCTACGTTTGTATAAGTACACTCTGTGATATTCACACAGTGACAAAATTGTCTAATGATACATTTATTAGAACATATCCCTGTTGTTATGCAATGCATGACTGTATTCTTTAGCTTGTGTCCCCTTCCTCCATCTTCAAGGCTATCAGTGTGGCATCTTCAAATCTCTTTCTCTAACTCTGATTTTTCTTCTGTCTTCACATCTCCTGCTCTGACTCTGACCTTCTTGCTTCCCTTTTATAAGTACTCTTGTGATTACATTGAGCCCAGTCATGTAATCCAGGATAATTTCCCCATCTCAAAGTCCTTAACTTGATCACATCTGCAAAGTCTCTTGCTATTTTGGGTAACAGTTTCACAGGTTTCAAGGATTAGGATGTGGACATCTTTGGGAGGGCCATTATTCTGTATACTACAGATGTCAGTTTGGTCAAGTTGGTTGATAGTGTCGTTCAAGTGTTTCATACCCTTATTGATTTTCTGTCTACTTGTTTTATCAATTATTCTGATGGGGTATTGAAATTTTGGGCCATTATTATGTGGATTTGTCTGTTTCTCCTTGCAGTTCTATCAGTTTTTACTTCATTTTTTTTTTTTTGAAGCTCTGTTATTAGGTACATAAACATTTAGGATTGTTATGTCCTCTTAATCAATTGACCCATTTATCATTGAGAAATTACCTTTCTATGCCTGGTAATATTGTTTGCCTTGAAATTCACTTTGATATTTGATAGTGTCAGCATGGTATATCTTTTTCCATCATTTAACTTTTAACTTATTTGTGTCTTTATTTTTAAAGTGAGTTACTTATAGGCAACGTGTAGTTGGGTTCTGCTTTTTATTCATCCACTCTGGCAGTCTATGCCTTTTAATTGGAGTGGTTTAGACCATTCACATTTAATGTGGTATATTTACATTTAATGTGATTATTGATATGGTTAAGTTTGTCTGTCATCTTGCTATTTGTTTTCTATTTGTGTTGCCTTTGTTTCCTTCTTCTCTTCTTTTTGGATTGACTATTTCTTACAATTCCGTTTTATTCCCTTCATTGGCTTATTAGCCATAAATCTTTTGTTTTTTTTTTTTTTGTGGGGAAGACCAGCCCTGAGCTAACATCTGTTGCCAATCTTCCCCTTTTTTTTGCTGAGGAAGACTGGCCCTGAGCTAACATCGTGCCCATCTTCCTCCACTTTATATGGAACGCCGCCACAGCATGGCAGACAGGCGGTGCGTCGGCGGGCGCCTGGGATTCGAACTCGCGAACCCCGGGCTGCCAAGCGCGGACTAAACCGCTGCGCCACCGGGCGGCCCAAATCTTTTGTTATTTTAATGGTTGCTTTAGGTACACATATTTATCACTATTTACCTTCAAGTAATATACCGCTTCATGAATAATATAAGAACCTTACAATAGTGTATAGTTCCATTTCTCCCCTCCCAGTTTTTAATGCTATTTTTGCCATATATTTTACTTATACATGTTATAAACTCCATAATACTTGTTATTATTTTTGTTCAAGCACTCAATTATCTTTTAAAGAGATTTAAATAACAATAAAAAAATTGTATATATTTACACATGTAGTTACTATTTCTGGTGTTCTTCATCCTTTATGTAGATCAATGATTCACAATTAGGGGTGATTTTGCCCCCCAGGGAACATTTGGAAATGTTAGGAGACATTTTGGATTGTCATAACTTGGTGGGCAGTGCTACAGGTATCCGGTGGGTTGATGCCAGCGATGCTGCCTACAATACACAGGACAGCCCCCCCATAATTATTTAAAAGAATTATCTGATCCAAAATATCAATGCATCAAGGTTGAGAAACCTTGGTGTAGATCCTTATTTTCATTTTGCTTGTGCATGAAGGACTCCCTTAAGATTTCTTATAGGGCAGCCTGTTGGTAATGAATTCCTTCCAGTTTTTATATCTGAAAAGTATTTTACCTTTGTTTTTCAATTCTAGTTTGACAGTTTTTCTTCTTTTTAGTATTTAATGATGTTGCTCCCTTGTCTTTTTGCTTGCATTGTTTCCAACAAAAAGCTACAGTCGTGTTTATCTTTGTTCCTTTATATTTATGTGTCTTTTTTTTCTTTGGACACTTGTAAGATTTTCTCTATCACTGGGTTTTAGCTATTTGATTAAGATGTGCCTTGGTGTATTTTCTTTGTGTTTCTTGTGTTTGCATTTTATTGATTTTCTTGGATCTGTGGGTTTATAATTTTCATCAAGGTTGGAAAATAATGAGCTATTATTTCTTCAAATATTTTTTCTACTCCTCTCTCCTCTTTTTTTCCCAGGGACTTGAGTCGCACATCTATTGGGCCACTTGAAGTTGTCCCGTAGCTCCCTCTCTCTTTCTTAAAATTCTTTTTTCCTATCTGTTTCATTTTTGATAGTTTCTGTTTCTGTTTTTGAATTTGTTAATCTTTTCTTCAGTGCCTAATCTGCTGTTAATACTATCTGGTGTGTTTTTCATCTCCAAACATTCTCATTTTCAGCTCTAGAAGTTCCCTTTGGGTCTTTTTTTTTTTTAATGTCTAACATGTCTCTACTTCACTTTTTGAACATATGGAATATAGTCGTAATAACTTTTAATGTCCTTATCTGTTAATTCTAGCATCTGTGTTAGTTCTGGGTTGATTTCAATTGATTGATTTTTTTTTCTCCTTATAGGTTGTATTTTCCTGCTTTTTTGCATGCCTGATAATCTTTGATTGAATGCCAGACACTGAATTTTACCTTACTGGGTTTTGCATACTTTTGTATTCCTATAAAATATTCTTGAGCCTTTTTCTGGGATGCAGTTAAGTTACTTGAAATAGTGTGTTCCTTTCAGATCTTGCTCTTAAGACTTGTTAGGTGAATCCAGAACAGCATTTAGTCTAAGGCCATTAATTCCCCACTATTGAGGCAGGCTTTTTCTGAGTATTCTACCCAATGCCTAATGAATTATGAAGGTTTCCAGTTTGATGGGAACAGACTCTATTTCCAGCCCTTTTTGAGGACTGGTACTGTTCCCTTGAATCCTTCTAGATGATTCTTTCCCTGCCTCTGATAGTCTCATCACACCCACATGCTGATTGGTGCTTTGCTGAATACTCAAATGGGAACCCCTGCAGTTCTCCTTGCTTATTTCCTTATGTAGCTTTCTCCTCTACAGTACTGTGTCCTGTGAACTCTAGTCACCTTAATTTCCTCAGACTCTCAGCATTATCTCTTCAGTTTAGAGAGTCTGCTGGACAGCTCCTAGGTTTCCCCTCCCTGCACCACTGTCTGGAAACTCTCAAGGCAGTAAGCTGGAACAATTGTATGGCTCACTTCATTTGTTTCCTGATTCTCAGGGATCACTCTTCTTTGTTGTCTGAGATTCAGTGTCTTGGAAACTGTTGTTTCATATATTTTGTCTGGAATTTTTTGGTTATTTCATGCAGAAGGGTAAATCCAATCCTTGTTAATCCTATCTTGGCCACAGCTTGATCCTTTTGAGGTTTGTTTTTGAATGATAAGTTTTGTTAGGGCTGATCTAGCATAGTCTTACTCTAGGACTGTGTTTTGAGGGGCCCATGACCACCCTTTAGTTCACTGATTTGCTAGAATTACTCATCCAACGTGGTAGCATAACTCAGGGCTAAAGATTATTACAACAAAGGATACAACACAGGATCAGAAGGAAAAAAATATTCATAAGCAGAATCCAGAAAAATCAGGTGCAGGCTTCCAAGTCCTGCCTCTGTGATGGTCACACAGATGCACTTTCTCTCTAGCTGTGATCCACAGAGACGTGAGAAATGCCTCTACCCAGGGAAGCCTGCTTGAATCTTGCAGTCCAGAGTTCTTAAAAGGAGCTGATCACTTCAGCACATACCTACTGTTGACCAGCTGTGGTCCAGACCCCAAACTCGACACCATGTGTACATTCTAAGTCTTCACATGGACTTAAACAGTGCTGACAGTCTGTGCATCCTGCCCCCATGCTCCAGGCACACAATAACATCATCAGTTGGTGACTTTGTAATCATTCGTTTTCAGAGCTTGTTCAAGGTTCAGAAACATGGATCCAAGTGTCCCTGGAGATTAGCAAGGAATGAGCAAACCAGACTTGTTGCTTTAACTTGTTGCTAAACTTGCCCTGCTCCTAAAGTGGGCTGGAACTGTTTGTGGGAGCTGATGGTGCGTGTCTTTTCTTAACTCTGGGTTCATTTATGTCATATTGGTAACTTGATATTGCCCATGGAGATTGTATTTACACCACATTTTTGGAGCTCCTCCTATGTAGCTCCCTCCTCTCTAGTATCCATTCTGCAGATTCCCTGCCTCAGTAGTCCTGAGCTGCCACCTTTGTCTTCTCAGCTCAGTAAGGCCACCATGCTTTGCAAGGGCTCTGCCTCCCTGCTCTGCATTCTGGAGAGTGCCTCCAGGCAGGAAGTTGAGGGGATTGTAAGGTTCATGTGATTGTCTCCCTTCTCTCGGAGATCACAGATCTGCCCAGCCTGCTGTTCAAACACTTGTTTCAGATATATCGTTCAATTTTATAGTTGCTTACACTAGGAGAGCTAGTCCAGTTTCTCTGTTGTTGTTAGAAGCGGAAGTCCCAATAATTTTAAAATAAAATTAACTCACGCAATTTCAAATACATAGTAAATAAAGAAAAACTAGGAAGTTCCCCTGCATTGCCTTCAAGTCCCACTGATAATATTTAGTAGTATATTTCTTTCAGGTTATTTTCTGTGCATTTACAGATAAACTTTCCTATTCATAAAAATGAAAACGGGGGGCCGCCTGGTGGCGCAGCGGTTTAGTCCGTGCTTGGCAGGGCAGGGTCCGCGAGTTCGGATCCCGGGCGCCCACAGACGCACTGCCTGTCAGCCATGCTGTGGCGGCGTCCCATATAAAGTGGAGGAAGATGGGCAGGATGTTAGCCCAGGGCCAGTCTTCCTCAGCAAAAAGGGGAGGATTGGCAACAGATGTTAGCTCAGGGCTGGTCTTCCCCACAAAAAAAAAAAAAAAGAAAGAAAACGGGATCATACCATGTATACTGTTAATATGTATATGTATTTCCTAATCAGTACATGTAGAGATACTTCATTTTAAAAAAGTCTACATAAAGTGCTTTAGTAAGGATGTACCATAAATCTTTTAACTGCTATCCCGTTAACATTTAAGTTTGCATTTTTTTTCCCTTTGCACAATGTTGCAAGGGTACTTGAACATATGTCTTTGCATCCTGAGGTGTTTCTGAAGAATAAATTCCTACAAGCCATAAAACTGGATTGAGTGATATTTGCATTTAAGGTTTTGATAGGTCCTGTCAGATTGCATCCCAGATAGATTCCCACCATGGTACACATACACACTTTGAGCAGTGTTAGCCAATCTAATATCTCATTATTTTACTATATTTTTAGTAGAGTGGAACATTTTTTCATGGTTTATTAACAGTGTCTTGGGTGAATTGCCTGTTTGGGTTGTTGGCCTTTTTTGTTGTTATTGTTGTGGGTTGTTCATCTTTTTTTGCTAACTATTTATAGGAACTCAGGAGATTGCCTTTTGTTTATGGTTTATTATAGAAGTTTTACATTTTTATGTGGTTGTGTCTGTCAGTCTCTCTCTTTTTCTTACAATTTTTGCTTTCTGCCTTTCAAGTTTATAAAACTATTTTCCTGTCTTTTATTCTATTTTATTTTGCTTTTTCTTTAAAATTTAATCTCTAATCCAGCAGAAATTTTATGTATGCCATGAAGTAAGGAACTCACCTTATTTTTTTCCTCAAATAGACAGTCATTTATTATAACACCATTTAGTGACTAATCCAGCCTGTTTTAACTAATTTGAAAGTTGCTTAATGCTATTTAATTCTTATAAACATGGGCCTGCTTCTGGACTCTATATTTTGTTCTATTGAGTTTTATTCTATACAAGGCCACTCTCTTTTAATTTATCTTTATCTTTTGGTGTATTTTGGCATATCTCTTGGTATATTTGAAATGTGGTAGGGCAAGTCTTCTCCCCAAATTTTTTCAAAAATGTTTTTGGCTATTCTTGCATACTGTAGGTAGTAAAACATGTTATTGATGTTATTAGGTATACTATTAATACTTGATATATCTTGGAACACAGAGATAATGATGATGATGAACAGCAATAATAATGGCTAACATTGACTAAGCACTTGTTATATGCCAGACTCTAAATTAAGGATTTTGTATTGAACATTTTTAAGTTAATTCTTATAGTAACCCTATGAGTGAGGATTTTTATATTTTTATATATATTTATATTTTTATACTGTCTTTATATTCATTTCACAAAGGAGGAAATATCAAAATCTTTCTTCAGCTAGCCCTTGCTTGCCTTACTTCTGTCAATATTGCTAACTTTACTCCTTTCTTAAGTAAATGCTTTATGGCTAAGCAGAAATGTGTTTGGTATTTCAGGAATCAGTGACCTTCAAGGATGTGACAGTGGACTTTACCCAGGAAGAATGGAAACAGCTAGATCCTGTACAGAGAGATTTGTTCAGGGATGTGACATTGGAAAATTATACACACTTGGTCTCTATAGGTAAGGATGACATCTCTGAGTTAATATCTGGGGATGTGGAGCAGGAGGGTTCTCTTGTGCTTAGGTGAGTTTTGCCTTTAAGCTAAGGAACCAAAGATTCTTAAATTTTGAAAGGTTTTGAAAAGATTTCTACTCTCCTAGCAAGTAGAAGGACAAACTAATAATTTTTCTGAACCCATGCCTGGGAATTTGTAACACTGAAACTTTGTATGCTATTCAGTCTCTTTGGATTTGTCCCACATATCCTTTCCTCTAAAAACAAAAAGTGGTGAGACTGAATTCTGATATGGCACTTTGCCCTTACTGCAGATAGGTACCTTTTTTTTCCCTCTCTGAGCAGGACTCCAAGTTTCCAAACCTGATGTGATTTCCCAGTTAGAGCAAGGGACAGAGCCATGGATCATAGAGCCCAGCATTCCAGTAGGTACCTTTGGAGGTAAGTAATGGGTACCTGGCACATGAGTGTCATTATCTCTAACCACCAGCCTGATAAGAGTTTTTTACGTCTGAAATGTAGATGTACTTGCTTCCCTTTGAAGTGTCTCCTGTGGTGAAATGGGAAGCTATCTGGACTCTTATGCTTTGTCAAAACACTAGCTATCTCAACATATATTCTATTTTTATACTCCTTTCAGAGGAGGTATCCTTCCTGCTTTTTTCTGAAGGCAACCTCTTGACCTGGACTCTGGATTCCATCTTTTTCCACCTCCTTTGGGACCTTGATCTCATAATTATCACCTCACTTTTCAGCCCTTACAGTTTTCTCTTTGGATCTCCAGGCTCTATTGCTAGTACCTCCAAACAGAAGTAGGTAACCTTAATTTTCAGATACTTTTACTCAACACTGTTAATCTTTTTGGCCACCATCCAGTTTGCCTCCTTGCTTTCCCAAACAAACTCTGCAAAACTGAGTTCTATATGTATAGCCTTGATTTTTTTCATCACCTATTCCTTTCTTAACCTCAGGGTGTAGCTTCTGATCCTATCACTTTAACAGACTATCCTTGAAATTATGAATAACTTCCCTGTGAACCATCAATTCCAAAACTGCACAGAGAGACCTCTTCAAAGATCTGACCCTGGAAAAATGTACAAACTTAGTCACTCCAGGTAAGGGGATATCTCCAGAGTTAATGAGGTAGGAGTGTAGGTTCTCTTTTATGGGTAGAAAAAAAACAAGCCATGTTCAAATTTGGGAAGTACTGGATTAGCTAAAATTTTAGCAGATTTCTTACTGGAAGAACACTTAGAGGATTTCCAGTAGGGTTGCATAGAATATGACATTTCTCCTCCCCCCCACAACCATGAATCCTTTTTTTCATATTACTTTAAAATATTTCTCTTAGAAGATGGTTTCATGGAACACAATTTAGAAAACTATTTTTTTTAATAAGAGCTTTATTAACTTGTAATTACAGTTTGTTAACTTGGAAAAAACAAGTTGTCAAGTTTTATTACAAATTAAAAATGAAGTTTTAAAAAATCCCAACTTGAGCAGATAGAAAGCAATTTTAAAATATTAAATGTATATTGAAAAATCCTAGGCTTTTCAAAAAGCGCTTTATTTAGTCATTCCCAAAAAGAGATTTATTTAGGTAAAAATAATAATTAAAAACCCATGTTGCATAGATAATGTAGATAGTTCCAGTGATCCAGTCAGTAGGCAGAAGACAACCACTTGAAGTTTTTAGCTCTGTTATTTTGTTTACTTTTTATGCTGGAATGTGACCCTATGATAGTAGTCTTGGTAAGCTAGCCCTTAGTCCTGCCCTCTTCAGCATTCGGAGCAGACTTATTCTTAGCTGATGACTTGGCTGCTTTCATCTCTGTAAAAATGATTTACAGTTTTATAGGCATCTGTACAGGTAATAGAAGTTGCAATGGTACCTACGTTGAGGTGGCCACTGGCCCTGGGCCTTACCTGTATAATTTTCCTTATCCTAGTTATTGCCATCTTCTCCAGGCTGTCTTGATGACCTGGCCCCTGCAGAATCGTGATCAATAACCCTGATGTGTATTCTGTCTCACTTGTCTACCTTGTTCTTTTGCAGCGTGGTTGTCAGCACCCTTTATTATTTCTCCATACACAGGAGTGTTGGAATACTGTGGTCAAGGCCTGTAGACTGCATGTAGTAAAGTAGGAGTTCCTTTCTGCAGTAGGGATGGCTCTGTTCAGTCTGGCCTTCTGGAACTTTGTCCACTACTTCATTGTTTGCCCCACCCCTGATATCCTGGTAATTCTGTTGGTTATTGCGTGGAAGACACGACAACGTGGATAACATTGGTCATGGCCTGTTGGATGTTTGTTGCCTTCAACTGGGACTCCAACCAGAGCTGGAGATCAGCCACTTCCACCCTTTTCTCCTTTAACAGCATCAGACTCCATGGTCTCCATATCCTTCATTGTGAAGTGCTTGCGGGAGGTATTCCTTATGGCCATCTGCTGTACAAATGTATCTTTTGTGGGGTCATTCCTGTTAATGAAAACATATCCATTTTTTATATTGAACAATTGGCTGTTCCCCAGACCTGTGTTATTGATCTTCTTGTCCCTGCTGGAGAAGTACTACTGTTATGAGGCTGCCTGCATTTGTGTTTGCTGCACCATTACCCATGGTACCAGGTATGGAGGGGATGGTAGGCAGCTCTGGGTCTCTGCCTCACTGTTCATGCTTGCAGTGACAATGATGGTGATAATGACTGGCAGCACAGGACATTCAGAGTTCTCTGGGGTCTGCTGTACCCTCCTGTTATTACCAGTGGAACCAAAGAAATGCTGTTTTCTTTACTGAATCTGCCAGCATTGATTACCCTGCTTTTTTTAGTTGTCATCTTTCTTGTCTTGAACAATGCTGTACTTCCTGATTGTGTTCTTTCCTGTCTTTTGTTTGTTCTATTGTTTGCTGATAAACTGCTTTTTTGTGTGTGTGTGTGAGGAAGACTAGCTCTGAGCTAACATCTATTGCCAATCCTCCTCTTTTTTGCTGAGGAAGACTGGGCCTGGGCTAACATCCGTGCCTATCTTCCTCCACTTTATATGGGACACCTCCAGAGCATGGCTTGACAAGCGGTGCATCTGTCCACCCCCAGGATCCAAACCTGCGAAACCCCAGGCCACCAAAGCAGAGCATGCAAACTTAACTGCTTAACTTAAGCCACCAGGCCAGCCCATAAACTGCTTTCTTTCATTAGTATATTTTACTCATCCCATTACCCTAAAGACCCTCAAGGATCTTCCCCCTACCTCTGCTCTTCTCACATATGTTCCTGTGGCTTCAGCTATTCTTTTCTTGGCTCTTTTGAGCTGGTATTTCCTATCCTATATTTGAACATCTTAGTTATTCTGCTACTTTTGGCATCTTCCATCCCCACAAACACCCCACAGTCTAGTCCTCCATTTCTCTTCCTAATTCTCAAAAATGCCTAGAGTTGAACTTGGTATCTTCCTGCCCTTAAATTATTTCCTCTACTATTTTCAATTTTCCCACTTTTATCAGTGATATTACTATTCCTTCAGCGTTTCAGGCTAAAAACCATGGCATCTTAGCCAGGTTTTTCCTGTTTGTCGTGTCTTGAAATCTTGGTTCTTAGATTTTTGTTTTATTGTTCATCAGCAAAGAATCCCAGTTCAGTCTGCCTGCTTTAGATTCGGTCCATCTATGTCTCCTTTTAGCCATCTCTGTGGTCACTTTTTAATTTACTGTCACCTTAAACGGAGTTCCCTTACTGGTTTTTAGATGTTATCTGTGAAGTTGAATTAGACATACTCCTGCCACTTTCATATTTTATTTATCATTATCATTAGCTCCTTACAACTTTCTTTCCAAATAATAGGGCTATATTTGAAAATCCTCAGAATTTCCTGAGGGCTTTATTTTTAGTTTCATTGGGTCATTCCCACGGCAACGGGGTTTTTTTCCCCTCTATTCAGAGAATACAGGCATCTTCTTTTTCTTTCAGACTGGCAGACAAGATCAGAAAATAGCATATCAGTCCCAGAGCTGGACATTTCTGAAGAACACCCATCTCAAGAGGCAATAGTAGAAAAACACCAAAAGGATGATCCTTGCAGTTCCAACTTCTTAGAAAGTTGGGAATCTGAAAGCAGTCTAGAGAGACAGCAGGCAAACCAACAGCCACTGCCAAAAGAAATGAAAATAACTGAAAAGATAATACCCACTTGGGAGAGAGGCCCTGTGAATAATGACTTTGAAAAAAGCATCAATATGAGTTTAAACCTTGTAACACAACAAGAAATATCTCCAGAAGAGCCCTCTACTAAAACAAGTGTCAAACAGAATTTAAACCCAGTTAAAAAAGAGAAATCTTGTAAGTGCAATGAATGTGGGAAAGCTTTTAGTTATTGTTCAGCTCTCATTCGCCATCAGAGAACACATACTGGAGAAAAACCCTACAAATGTAATGAATGTGAAAAAGCTTTCAGCCGGAGTGAAAACCTTATAAACCATCAAAGAATTCATACTGGAGATAAACCATATAAATGTGATCAGTGTGGAAAAGGCTTCATTGAGGGTCCATCTCTTACTCAACATCAAAGAATTCATACTGGAGAGAAACCCTATAAATGTGATGAATGTGGGAAAGCCTTTAGTCAGAGGACCCATCTTGTTCAGCATCAGAGAATTCATACAGGTGAGAAACCATACACTTGTAATGAGTGTGGAAAAGCCTTTAGCCAGAGAGGTCACTTTATGGAACATCAGAAAATTCATACAGGAGAAAAACCTTTTAAATGTGATGAATGTGATAAAACCTTTACCAGGAGCACACACCTTACTCAACATCAAAAAATTCATACTGGAGAGAAAACCTATAAATGTAATGAATGTGGGAAGGCCTTCAATGGGCCCTCAACATTTATCCGTCATCATATGATTCATACTGGTGAAAAACCATATGAATGCAATGAATGTGGGAAAGCCTTCAGTCAGCACTCAAACCTCACTCAACATCAGAAAACACATACTGGGGAGAAACCTTATGATTGTGCTGAATGTGGAAAATCCTTTAGTTACTGGTCATCCCTTGCTCAACATCTGAAAATTCATACTGGAGAAAAACCTTACAAATGCAATGAATGTGGAAAGGCCTTCAGTTACTGCTCATCCCTTACTCAACATCGGAGAATTCACACCAGAGAAAAGCCCTTTGAATGCAATGAATGTGGAAAAGCTTTCAGTTATCTCTCAAACCTTAATCAACATCAGAAGACTCATACCCAAGAGAAAGCTTATGAGTGTAAGGAATGTGGGAAAGCCTTTATTCGGAGCTCATCTCTTGCTAAACATGAAAGAATTCATACTGGTGAGAAACCCTATCAGTGTCATGAATGTGGGAAAACCTTCAGTTATGGCTCATCCCTTATTCAGCATAGGAAAATACATACTGGAGAAAGACCATACAAGTGTAATGAATGTGGGAGAGCCTTCAACCAGAACATACACCTTACGCAACATAAGAGAATTCACACAGGAGCAAAGCCTTATGAGTGTGGTGAGTGTGGCAAAGCCTTTCGACATTGTTCATCTCTTGCTCAACATCAAAAAACTCACACAGAAGAAAAACCCTACCAATGTAATAAATGTGAAAAGGCTTTCAGCCAGAGCTCCCATCTGACTCAGCATCAGCGTATTCACACTGGAGAGAAGCCCTATAAGTGCAATGACTGTGACAAAGCCTTTAGCCGGAGCACTCATCTGACTGAACATCAGAATACTCACACTGGAGAGAAACCTTATAACTGTAATGAGTGCAGGAAGACTTTCAGCCAGAGCACTTACCTTATTCAACATCAGAGAATTCATTCAGGAGAGAAACCTTTTGGATGTAATGATTGTGGAAAAGCCTTCAGATATCGTTCTGCTCTCAATAAACATCAGAGACTGCACCCTGGCATATAATTATTCTAGGAATATCATAAATGTAGGGGATGCATTTACTTTAGTTTGTCCTTTTGTTAAGAACTGAAGAATCAGATTGGATTGAGAAACTGTTAAAATATTTTAACTTTTCACTGTCACACTGTGGAATGGAAAGTACATTGGGCTGAAGTAATCCAATTATGTTTTTGAGCAACTTTGTGACATTGGAAAATTCAACTGTTTTAAGCTTCAGTTTCCTCTGTGAAATGAGGGATTTGGAGTAGATGATTTCAAGGGTCATTTGGAGTTTTATATTCAGTTTTGTATCTTCACAATATATTCTTGAATAGGATTATTATACATCAGAATTTTGCTGTGTTGCATCTACAGTGTGTATATTTATGCATGTTTTGCCAATAGAAAGCATTTGTGCTTCAGTAACTAGACTGGGGATCTATTATGCTCCTATCCTAATGCATTTAAGTTGTTTAAGTAACTGGTTCCTAATAAAAAGAATTATAAAGTATCCTCAAATTAATAATTCAGTAGCATATAATGGCTTCACTCAGTACAAGTATTAAACCTTCCTATTATTTTCTCTTCCAGTATATTTTAACATTCTAAGAGATTATGACAACTACAGAGATCCTCTTCTACAGCTTAAACCAGTGTTATTTAACCCTAGTTGTAGAGTGGAATCACTTCAGGAATTTTATAAAATTTTCTTGCCAAGGCCCCACCCCCAGAGACTGTAATTTAATTGGCCTAGGGGGTGGGACCCTGGCATCAGTACTTTTTTTTTAACTCCTAGTGTGTACCCTGGAAGAATAAGTGGGTTAGATTTCAGTACCCACTCCTTTAGTTTATAGCTTCTTCTTGTTGCTCCTCCTAGAAACCTCACAGATTAGTTGCGTTCAGTACATGTAATGTAGTTTTGACTGTCATCTTGTTTTGTAAATTGAGTTCTCACAAGGTCTGGGTGGTAGGGTCAATTTGTTTCCTCACTAAAGTACAGAAATTAAACAGCTGTGTAAAATAATGCCCATTTCACTTGTTTTTCTTGGTCCCCTGATAGCAACATCACATGACAGTGTGAATGACACCTCTGGAGATGTGTAGCCCAGCCTGCATGGCCATTTATGGCAACACTGGTCAGGATAATGTTTGAGCCAGAAATAAATATGGGTCTAGCTATAGAGATGAGCCCCTTATATTTTCTTCAGATACAGTCTAATTATCAGGTCAGCTCTTTTAAGAGCAGCTGACAGTTTCCCAGCCTGGCCTTGAGAATGGAGAGCACTGAGAAAAGAGGGTAGCACAGAAATTGATCATTATTTATATAAAAGGAATTCTAGACTCTTACCACAAACAATGTTTGGGGGAGTGGTTGGTGCAGATTTTACAGCAAATTTTTTACAGTGAAAAAAATCAATGCAGTCTCTTTCACTTATGTAAATGCCAGTGACCTGCATCAGAATTTTGTTACCTCCTTAACTGAAGATGCCAGACTGTGAAGAACAGATAAAATTCAGGGAATAATGTAGCCATGTAAATCTCAGGACCTTTTTCTGTCGTAATTTGAAACATCTATAAAGGAATGTCATCTTAGTATTTCTTAATTTTTCAAGGCTTCCGTTATATAGGACTTATAGTTTTCCCATTGTAGAAAGGTGGAAACTGGCAGAGAGGAATGGATCTCAGGTTATATGGTAAGTTTGGGTTGGAATCTGAGCCACTCCCACAGTACAAGGAAATGAAATTTCTATATCCAGGTGAAGGTCCTCCAGTTTCAAAGGAGATCCCAAGGTGGAAAACACCCGAGTCTGTCTGGAATGGGAGGACTCCTATCTTTGTGCCACTCTGATTCCTATATGAAGGAATAGAACTTATGTGGAAATTTGTCATTAACCCTGAAAGATCCCACTTTGTCCCATTAATTTGATCTCTTCATAGATGGTGTTAGATCAGACCCAGAGCACCAAGAATATGTGATCACTGCATAACTTAATTCCTCTTTTATTAAAAAAAAAAAAAAACATCTTTCATGTCTTCCCTCTGTGTGCTTGTCCTCCTTCATTGTCTTAGACTTTGGAAATGTGCTACCCACTCCCAAATAATACAGGCCTGGAGAAGGGATAGGCAGTGAGGCTCCAGAAGTTAACATGATCTTGGTTTCTGTATCTCCTTTTTGAGTACCTCAAAAACATCTCTACTAGCTATCCCAGAACACATTCCTATTTCCCAAGGTGGATGGGTTTGCAGTTGCTACTCTTGCTTAGACATGTCAATCTGATTATACACTGGTGAACCAAGATTTTTGTCCTTTATCATCTGACATGTCCCTTAGCCATGTACTTACTGTTTTTCCCTTGTTACCCCCCCCCCTTTTTTTTTTTTTTGGTGAGGAAGATTGGCTCTGAGCTAATATCTGTGCCAGTCTTCCTCTATGTTGTATGTGGGTTACCACCACAGCATGGCTTGATGAGTGGTGTATAGGTCCACACCTGGGATCTGAACCTAAAACCCCAGGCCACCGAAGCGGAGCACATGAACTTAACCACTACGTCACTGGGCTGGCCCCTTTACCCCTATTTTAAGAGCAGAGAGAGGAAGTTACTTAAAGAGGAAGTTTCTTACTTAGGCTTTTTTTCTTAATTTTGTCATTTATATGCCATAAACACCTAGTATAACAACAACATTAGTTCCTTAATATTATACTGAGAGAGTAGAGTAAAATTAAAGAGGGGAATTGGAAGTTAGAAGTTACAGCTTTTTCCTTGAAGTTATTAGTCCAGAAAAATAGCAGAGGGATTCAGATTACATTATAGGTCTAATATCCATTGACAAACTGCCCAGAAATAAACAGATCTCAGAAATAACCAATAAAGCCAGATAGTTCTTTATGAGGCAAGGAATTCTTTACTATTTACAAAAAATTCTAATACCTTCATTTGTAGTTTTTTTGGATGTTTCAGTGTCCAAGATTGAGCATATAGAAACCAAACATTTTCCTCTAGGTCCTAGGTTGGAATTTTCTTATCTGCTGCCAGATTATAGATATTGGGCCACCTAACTAGGTTTTTTGTCAAAATAACTGGGTGAGAGAAGAGGCAAAGGAGAAAATATCACATAACTTAGTCACTCCGTCTTAAACATTTAGGTCTTCATTATAAATCATTCAGTGTGAGGCACCACAGCCCGTGTTTGTGAGGTGCCTGACCTTGTAGTGGTTGGGGTTCAGAAGTAAAAACCAAATCGCTGCTTTCACAGAGCTCATATCCTATTATTAATGTGTAAAATGCCAAGTGGTGATAACGGTTATAAATAACAATGAAGCAGCATGAAAGTCTTGTGAGAAATTCCCACCAGGGGATGTGGTGCTATTGTAGATAGGATGGTTGGGAAATGCTTTTCTAATGTATCACTGGAGCACAGACTGGAAGAAGTGAAGGAATGAACTAGGCAGATACCTGGGAGAAGAACATTCCAGGCAGAGGGACTAGTGGCCACAAAGGTCCTGACATTGGAACATCTTTTGCAGTTTTAGGAACACTGGCTGGAGTGCAGTGAGTGAGTGGTAGAAGATTAGGTGAGAGAGACAGCTGGAAATGGTAAGGATGTGACATTTTATTCTGAAGGAGAGAGTAAGTCCTGGGAGGGTGTTGAGCAGGGCAGTGACATGATTTTAACTGTGTTTTAAAAGGGTCACTTGCTGCAGTGTAGGGAAGAGTGTAGGGGGTCAAGAGTGCAAGCAGGAATCTAGTTGGAATGCTACTTCAATAGTCCAGGTAGGAGCTAACGGCGACTTAGATAAAGGTATTAGTGATAAGCAGTAGGAAGTAGTTGGATTGAGGCCATATTTTGAACACATAGCAAACAGGTTTGCTGATAGTTTAGACATGAAAGTGTGAGAGGAGAAACCAGAATGACTCTAAGAGCTTTGGCCTGAGGAACTTGAAGAAAGGAGTTGCCATGTACTGAGATGGAGAATACCAAAGAAGGAGCAGGTTCACAGGAGGGATGAGGAATTAGAATTCAGTTTTGGAACTTATTGAACACAGAAAAGAACATAAAATATGTGTGTACAAAGTGAATACATCTGTACAACTATCACCCAAGCTAAGAAATGGAGCACTACCAGCTCTTATTCTCCCTTCCAATCACAACCTCTTTCTTTTTCCCCAAAGTTAACCACTATCCTAAGTTCTAAAGCCATAGATTAGTTTTGCCTGTTTTTGATCTTTGATCATAAAATATGCCTTTGTGTCTAGCTTTTTTTACTCAGATTGTGTTTGTGACGTTCATCGGTGGTGTTGCAAGTAGCTGTGAATGTAGCACTATTTATCCATTCTACTGGATTCTTTCCACTTTGAGGCAATTGTGAATAATGCCACTGAGAACATTCTTGTACATGTCTTTTGGTGCGCACATGCATCCATTTCTATTGGGTGTATACCTAGGAGTGAAAGTGTTGTGTCATAGGGAATATATATATATTCAACTTTAGTAGACATTTCCTAATGGTTTGCCAAAGAATTGTAACAATTTACACTACCATCACCCATATTTGAGAGTTTCCAATGCTCTACATCTTTGCCAACTTTATCATTGTGTTTTTAATTTTAGCTATCTGGGCAAAGTGTTGTTTTAGATGCCTTTGACATCCAAGTGAAGTTATTAAGTAGGCTGTTGGATATACAAGTCTGGATTATGAGGGAGAGGTCCACTCTAGAGATAAACTTTTGGGATTCTACAGTGTATATTTAAAATCATGGGAATGGATGCTATGGCCTAGGAGGAGGGTATAGGATAAAGAAGAGTTCCAAGGACTGAGCCCTTAGAAACTCCAACTGTTAGAAATCAGAAAGATAAGGATCCATGTGTGAGGTAGGCAGGATGTGAGGTAGAAGATAATCAACAGGGTGTAGTATACTGGAAGCCAAATGAAAAGTGTTTCAGAATGAGAAGATGATCAACTATGTCTCCTGAGAGTTGGAATAAGATGAAGACTGAGAATTAACCTTTGGATTTGGCAGTGAGGAAGTGAGTGGCAATCTTAAGAGCAGTTTTGGTAGATTGGCGGAACTAAAATCTGAGTGGAGGGGGTTAATGTGAGACTAGGAAGTAAGCAATTAGAGAAAGCAAATTTGAGCATTTGAGGAGTTTTGTTATAATGAGAAAAGAAAATTGAGGTAGTTACTAGAAGAGGGTATGGAGTTGAAGACTTTTTATATAAGAGCTATTACACTATGTTTGAATGCTATTGAGATTGAACCAGTAGAGAGGGGAAAATTGATGATCCAGAAAAGGGAAAGGATAAATAGAGGGAAGTCCTTTAGGAAGCAAGACGCAATGAGCTTCAGTGCACAAGTGGAAGAGTTGATTTAAATAGCAGCTGTTGGGGCCGGCCCAGTAGGGTAGTGGTTAAGTTTGTGCACTCCATTTTGGCGGCCCGGGGTTTCCAGGTTCAGATCCCAGGCATGGACCTACGCGCCGTTCATCAAGCCATGCTGTGGTGGGGTCCCATGTATAAAATGGAGGAAGATGGGCACAGATGTTAGCTCAGGGCCAGTCTTCCTCAGCAAAAAGAGGATTGACAATGGATGTTAGCTCGTGGCCAATCTCCCTCACCAAGAATAAAAACTAAAATAGAAGCTGTTAAAACAGGAGAGAACATAGAGTATTTGGCTATGGTTGCAGGTAGGTTGGTGGAGGAAGGATGTGGAAGTTATCTTCTGCTTCTGTTTTTTCATAGAAATTAGGTCATCAACTGAGAATGAGAAGTGAGTGAAGAGCTGTCAGAGGTTTAATGAGAGGAGATAAGGCATAGTTACCTCCTACGGAGTGGGAAAGTGAATTGGCTAAGGAAATGTGGGATTGGAGGGCAGCACTGACAGTCCTTTTGAGGTATTTGGCCATGAGTTTTAAATGAGACCAATCATCATCTTTGAGTTTTCCTTAGCTATGTTCAGTGCATGTGGGCACGGATGGACTAAGCTGTGAGTTGGATTTAACCAGGATCTTTCTAGGAGGGTGTGACCCAAGAGAAAAGGATTGTAATAAGAACCTGTGGGATTTAAGCTGGGAGGAAATGAAAGTAAGTGCTAAAGTGGGGATGGGGGAGGTAGGACAGGAGTGAGGGAAGTAGAAATAATCCACATAGGTCTTACAATTTTAGGTTTTGTTGGGGTTGAAAAAATTAAAATTGCAGTACTGGAGGGAGGAAGTTGAAAAGATCGGAGATGGAAGGAAGTGGGATGCTTGAAATTGAAGTTTTGATGCGTGTACTTATTGGTAATGCAATAAGGTCTAGGGTGTGACTATAGGTGTAGATGTCTGAGGAGGAAGAGAGAACCAGATCACTAGAGGAGAAGAAGCCAAAGACCTGAGAGCCTGAGGTGTTGGATGAATTGACTACATACGTATTGAAATCACCAAGTATGATGGTCTGAACAGTCATGGGAAGAGTGAGACAGATGCTATAATCTGCAGTGAATGAGGGAGCAACTTGGGATCAGTAGATGACTTTAACAAGAAGGAGTAGTGGATGGCAGATGGCTCAGTGGAGCTGGGGGGTTCTAGGGAGGAGGGAGAAACAACAATCTGTAAGTGGCAATGAGATCAAGGACACCTGCTCTCCTCCAGGCCCAGTTAAGTCTGCTTACATAAGGAGATGCAAGGGAAGAAGAGAAAGAAAGTAAAGGAAATATTCCAAAACAGATGCAGGGATTTGACAATTGTATTTAGAGTCAGTGATGCATTTTCTTATGAATTCTCTCATTGCAACAAATGCAAATAATCTTAACTCTGAAGTGCTATAATTTTTGTTTTTAATTTTCTAAAATTGGGGTACTTTGAGTTATTAATAGTTTGCAGAAAGATCTGACATGGAAGGATAAAATCATTTAAGGCAATATAAAAGAAACCATGATGCCTAGAGGAGATTACTTTGAAGAATGATAAGATCTGTACTGCCTCGTCTGTGAGCTGCCATCTTGCACTTCTGGCTGCCTACTGGACATTTCTACTCGGATCTCCTAATGGCATGTCAAATTAAATACCCCTAAAGCTGAATTTGTCACCTTCTACTCAGAGAACAAATCCAATATCTCCTTTGCCTATGGGTTTCTTTATTTAATAAATGTTTATTGAGCACCCATATTTCTTAGAGATTAAGGATAGAAAGATGATAAAATTCAGTCTCAAGAGCTCACTGTCTATTCAATCTATTCATATAGATGGAACAATTAAAATTATATAATGAGATGTTACTTGTGTAAACAAAGTGCTGCACTCAACCAAGAAACAGCAAGGCATTTTACTCAATGGTAAGGTTCCTGGTGAAGGTAACATTTTATCTGGGCCTTGATGCAACTACAGGAATTGTCCAAGCAGAGAAGGGAGGAGGAAAGGACATTCTGGAAATAAAGAGAGAGCAGCATGATTAAAAGGTTTGAAACTTTACAGAGAATTTCCAAACAACACATAGTCTTGTAACAATTGCTGTTGTGTGGGGAGCATGGCAAAGAGTGGTAGGAGATGATAGGTAGAAGATGATAGGCATAGATAAATTAGGCAAAAACTAAGTGGAAATGAAATGGACATTGATCTCCTTGTTCAAAATGTCCAGGATAAGTGGAAGCCTAAGACCATTATAGGACGCAGACTCTGCTTTCTCTCCATCTTGAAGATTCCTTCATATTTTTCAACAGGTTAAAGAAACTGGTTTAGTTGAAAAGACACCAAAGCCAGAAATAATGTAATTCAAGATGGCAGCTGTATTAGTTATCTTTTCCTGTGTAACAAATTACTATAAACTTAGTGATTTAGAACAGCATCCATTTATTATCTCACAGTTCTGTAGGTCAGAAGTCTGGGTGGGCTCAGCTGGATTCTTATCTTAGGGTCTTGCAAGGCTAAAATCAAGGTGGTGGTCAAGCTGCATTCTCATCTGGAGGATCTGATTCCAAGCTCATTGAGATCACTGGCCAAATCCATTTCCTTGTGATTGAAGGAATGAGATCTTGCTGGCTGTTGGCTAGAGATTGCTCTCAGCTCCTAGACGTCCTTTTCAGGTCCTTTCCATGTAGACCCCTTCATCTTCAAAGCCCTGAATCACAGTCAAATCCTTCTCATGCTACCAGCTGGAGAAACCTCTCCACTTTTAAAAGGCTCATGTGATTAGATTAGGCCCATCTGAATAATCTTCCTATTTTAAAGTCAACTGATTAGTAGCTTTAATTACATCCATAAAATTTCTTGTGTCGTGTAACCTAACATAATCACAAGAGTAATATCAGGAGCTGAAGGATCATGGGGCCCATCTTAGAATTCTTCCTACCACAATAGTTCACTTTAACTATTGACATAGGGGTTGGCCCGGTGGCATAGCAGCTAAGTTTGTGCACTCTGCTTTGGCGGCCTGGGGTTTCACAGGTTCGGATCCCGGGTGTGGACAGATGCACTGCTTGTCAAGTCATCCCATGGCAGCATCCCATGTAAAGTGGAGGAAGATGGGCATGGATGTTAGCCCAGGGCCAGTCTTCCTCAGCAAAAATAAAAAATAAAAAACAAACCTGACATATACTTCTATTATATATTTCACCAGGCAACAACAACCTGGAGAGTAAACAGGATCCCAGACAGAATATTTATATAGTCCTATTTCTACCTACTTTGTGGAGACTGACTTTCTCAAATTCCTTATAACTCTGGGATTCCATAAGGAGAGTTTTATTTGTGATTTCAAAGGCACCCTCTCAGCTCCTCAAATGCCTTTTTCCTGTTCTCCTATTCTGGTTGTTTCAGTAAGGTGCCATAAATCAGTTAATAAAAATGTATTCAGTTGGGCACCATCCTAGATGTAGTAAACAAAGCAGAATTCCTGCCAGCCATGGAGCTTACATTCTTATGTGAGAAAAACATATACAAATAAGATAATTACACACATGAATAAAAATTATGAAGATCAACAAAATACTAGCAAACTGAATTCAGCAACATATTAAAAAGATTATGTACCATAACCAAGTGGGATTTATTCCCAGAGTGCACAAGGGTTCAATGAAAATCAATCAATGAAATACACCACATTCATAGAATAGAGGAGAAAAATTACATGGTCATCTCAATTGATGCAGGAAAAGCACTTGACAGAATTCAATATGCTTTCATGATTAAAAAAAAAACACTCAACAAACTAGGAATAGAAAGAAAATTCCTCAACATGATAAAGGTCATGTATGAAAAATCCACAGATAACCATATTCAACAGTAAAAAACTAAAAGCTTTTCCCTTAAGATCACGAACAAGACAAGCATGTCAGCTTTCACCTGCCATCTATTCAACATAGTACTGGAAGTTCTAGCCAGTGCAATTAGTCAAGAAAAAGAAGCACAAGACATCCAAATTGGAAGGAGGAAGTAAAATTCACTCTGTTCACAGGTGACATGATTTTATATGTAGAAAACTCTAAGGATTCCACACAAAAAACTTGTTCGAGCTAATAAACCAATTCAGCAAAGTTGCAGAATACAAAATTAACACACAAAAATCAGTTGCATTGCTATACACTAACAATGAGCAACCCCAAAATGAAATTAAGAAAATAATTCCATTTACAACAGCATCAAAAACCAAAAAACAGGAATAAATTTAACCAAGGATGTTAAATTTCAAGGAGGTGAAAGACTTGTACACTGAAAACTAAAAAACATGGCTGACAGAAATTAGGACATAAATAAGTGGAAAGTCATCTCATGTCCACAGATTAGAAGACAATATTGCTAAAAGGACAATACTATCCAAAGCAATCTATAGATTCAATACAATCCCTATCAAAATACCAATGGCATTTTTTTTTTCAGAAATAGGAAAAACCCATCCTAAATTCATTGTGCTACCTCAAGGGACCCTGAAAAACCAAAACGATCTTGAAAAAGAGGAATAAATTTGGAACACTTCCTGATTTCAAAACTTACTACAAAGCTACAGTAATTGAAAGAGTATGATACTGGCATAAGGATAGACATATAGACCAACAGAATAGAATAAAGAGCCCAGAAACAAACCCTCATATATATGGCCAATTGAAAGTCATGCATTGGCACTTCTGCCAAATACTATTGATGGAGGCAGTAACAAAGTCCCACCTAGGTTAGGAGGTTGGGTGGGAGAATAGGCTCTGCCGCTTGCTGGAGAGTGCAAGGTTCTGGAAGAATGTTTGGTACTGGAAATATTGCTGTAGTCATTTTTGGAAAATAGCTTGAGAGAGAACAGGGAGGGGTTCTTAGAATCTCCCACAGTCCTGAAGGATCAGAAGAGATAACCTCAGAAAGACCTGAGAGAAAGAGCTTTCCAAGCAGAAGCCACAAGGAAGACGCCTCTCCCTCCAGCCTCTCCTTCTATCCCAGAAACTTCCTGTCATCCCCACTCTTGATCCTTTGTTACATGTGCTACAAGGCAAGGATGCCCCCTTTGCCTTCCAGGGCTAATAGAGATTTTTGGAGAAAGAATATTTTGAAAAAATTTACTTGATCTTTATTATTGCTCTTTCTCTTTACACTTCAAGCAGTTGAGAAAGAGGATTGTATAAATACCAGGCAGCACGTGGTACTCAAAATCACCCTTTCCTCAGCTCCTGGGCCTCTGTCCTTGACGTCTGATACATATCCACTTCCACTTCCCTTAGGATGAGTTCTTTCCCATAAAGGTTCTTGATGCTTCATGAAGAAACCACGTCTAGTTAAGAGTCTATTTCTATTTTTTGATGATTGACTGCTGACAGCTTTCAAGCTACCTCTCTTCTCCTTCTGCCTGATACCTGCGGAAGCTAATAAGCAAGCCCCAGTGCTCCCTCCCTTGGTGTCCTGGGTGGAGGGTGTTCAAACCACACAATCTCTGGCTCACATGCAGGAATGCTCATCCCAGTTCCACACCCTATCCACCATAAAACCCCAAGCTAAGAACCCCTCCCTGTTCTCTCTCAAGCTATTTTCAGACCATTTGGGGAGTCTGCTGTGATCTCCCCAGAAAGTCTCATTATATGGATAATAAACCTTTTCGTATTCTCTTGGTGCATGTGTAGAGTCATCAGTCTTGACATCTGAACCAAGTTTGGGTAGGGGAGATCCATCCTGCCTCTGTGGGTTGACCATACAACCACCCCAGTCTGAGTCCTTGTCTGAACACAGCTCAGGGTTCCACTGACTATCTTCATGCATAGGTGTTAGGAATCAAATTGTTTCCCTGCAAAAATTCTGGCTCTACTACAAAAACACTAAAATTAAAATCATGCCTGCTTGCTGGACTGGAACAAGACATACTGTTAAACCACGCATAATTACTTTGCTCCTTGTTCTTTCATTTTGTGGTCTATCAGTGCTGGAGTGTTGGCAAGTCGCTAAAGGTTTAGGAAATATGGCAGAACAAGTTAATGTTGAGAAAGAAAATCAATCCATTAACTTTTTCCTCTGTAAACTATAATTATTAAATTTAGTGGTGGCATACTCTGTCCAGCTAATGGTAGAGAGAGGTTCCCAGGAAAAATAGTTTGATACAACAAGAGAGAGTCAGAGAAGTTTATCTCTCTCTGGATTTGTCCCTGTGAAGATGGTGTAGAGAGGGGATGGAAAGGGGGGCCAATATGAATGACCTCACAATGGGAAGACCTGTATTCTAGACACTGTCTTGGACACATCCTCTGCCTCAGATGGGCTTCTAGGTACCTGGACCATGGAGGAACCCACCCCTGTGGTGGGGGGATCATCTCGATCTTGGACTAGCAAGAAAGCATCAAGGCTCAGGGCCCAGTTTCAAGAGAATATATCATTACTGTGGCCTCTCAGAAATGTAGTTCTGGGCAGAATACTATGGGGCTAAGGGAAATGTGGAACCATGGTTCTGAGGAGCTGATGGTCCCAGCACTGCCCAAGGAGAACAGGAAACAAAGAGCAGGTCTATTGGTGAAGGAAGGTATTTTGGGGGGCTTCTTCTTGTTTAGTCCTTTATTTTCTTCACTCCACCTCTAGAAAGAGTCCCAGAAAGAAACTGATGGCATGCTCAAGCAGTTTAATTGAAGAATATTTAACCAAGAGAGGGAACCAGCAAAGGACAATGGAACACCAGCATCTAGCAATTGCAGAAAAACATTACCACCCCTGAGCCTGAAAGAGCAAGGACAAAAGAAGAGTGTATTCATTTCCCATGGCCGCTGTAACAAATTAACATGAATTTGGTGGCTTAAAACAGATTTATTTTCACAGTTCTGGAGTCCAGAAGTCTGAAATCAGTTTCACTGGGCCAAAATCAAGGTGTTGGCAGGGCCACACTCCTTTTGGAAGCTCTAAGAGAGAAACCATACCTCGCCTCTTCTAGCTTGTGATGGCTGCCGACATCCTTTGGCTTGTGGCTGCATCACTCCAATATCTGCCTCCATTGCCTCCTCCTCTTCTGTGTCTGCCATCATATCTCCCTCTGCCTTCCTCTTATAAGGACACATGTGATTACATTTAGGGTCCACCCTGATAATCAGGATAATCTCCCCATCTCAAGATCCTTAATTTAATCACATCTGCAAAGTCCTTTTTTCCATATAAGATAATATTCACAGGTTCCAGGGATTGGGACCTGGATATTTTTGAGGAGGCTACTATTCAGCTTACCACAAGGAGGAATGCTATAACCAGACCCAGTAGGGGAATAATATTCTGACTTCTCTCTTCCACCCTGTGCAGTCCATAGAGATCAGGCTCTTGGTGGGGCTCAGAGGAGTTAAAGAATGCACATGGAGGGGCAAATAGAAGAGAACCAGTGCACAGCTGCAGCCAGGCATGTAAGGAAATGAAGCACAGTGTGAGTGTCACTGAGGTGATCTATCATCAGGAATCATTCACTCATTTAGTTAACAAACATTTATTAAATCCTCAGGTTGAGTGTGCCAGGCACCAGAGGTCTACTGAGTGATGTGATCTCAGCTGACAAGATGCTTACAACACAGTCTGGAAAAGATCGGCACGGGCATGGTGCCCTGTAAAGCAGAGGGCAAATAAGCACCAAGAGTAACACAAGTCCAGGCTGCTGGCTCACAGAATGGAGGAAGAACTTGCAGCCAAGTCAAGAAATCCTGCCTTAGACCAGGCTGATTCTCCAACAACCACCTGGCTCTGCCCAGGGCCTACATGAGGAATGCAACAAAGTAGATGCAAGTTAGTGATACTCAGTTTGTCACAAAAGGAGGAGGCAATGAACACAATCTCTAACATGTAATTTTGGAGACGTGGAATTTTTGACCCTGACCTTTCTGTGGGTCCACGAATGTATGTATGTGTGTGTGCATAACCACAACAATCAGTGAACAGGGGTATTCTGTGCAAGTGATCTAAGAAAGCAAACAAGGAGCAAACTGCAATGCCTTTTATGACTTAGCCTCTGAGGTCACACACTGTCACTTCCACTTTTTTCTATTCATTATAAGGGAGTCACTAAGTCCAGCCCATACTCAAGGGGATTTCACCCTTCAATTCAAGATTAGATGTCACCTTTTGAAGGGAGTATCCAAGCATTTGTAAACATCTTTCAAACCACTACAGTACCTATCTGTTGCAGTTATCCTGAGGATTAGATAAGATAAAATGTGTGAAGTGCTTAGCACAGTGCCTGGCTCACAGTAAACACTGCCTGTGAAAGCTAATTTAGCTAATATTACTCTCCCAGTGTCCAGGCCAGGCTTCCCAGCAAGTTCTTCCCTGTGTGAGGAAAACCCCTAGAATTTGAGAGATCCTCTGTGACTGCTTCATACTGGGAAAGAGTGTATAGCCTACTCTCTCACCAACTGTTAGTCCAAAAGTTCATACTATTTTGGACTCAAAAGTTGGGAGAGTATTTCCCTCTTCATTTATCATAACTTTTATTTATATTTTCTCATGCTATTCTCACAGGAGTTCTTTGAGGGATGTGCGGCAAGTTTTTGCAAATAAGACAAACTGAGGCTAGGTCTTACTATGTAACATCATATAACTAGTTAGTGGTATCACAGAAATTAGAATCCTGCATTCCCTGAGCCTATGGCCTTTTCCCAGACCATGCCACTTTGTGAAACTGATGTCTTAGGTCCAGAAAACCATTAAGTAAATTAGTATTTGGTTTCCTCAAATGCTTAAGTCAGCAAGCTTTAGGAAAGAGTGTCTGCCATTAACAATGCAGTCTGGGTCAGATGGGAGCAGATGCAGAGATTCAGCACAAATGTCTTGTGTCCCAGACTTGACTATTTTCCACTGGGACTTGTTGCTGTGTCCTTGGTCCAACCCTAAGTCCTAGAAGGAGGTGGACCTTGATCTTTGTAGGGAAGAAAGGGAGATTCCAATAAACACATGGATGGTGATTTTTACATGGGAATCCTAGGAGCTTCTGAGTAGGACCAGTTATTTCTCAGGACTTTGTCCTTCCCCAGAGGGGAGCACAGAAGAGGTGTCAATGACTGCTTTGCCCCACAGGGGTTAGAAGTGAAGAGAAGGCTGGAAAAGTAGGCTTTCATGCTAGGGCTTGAGTTGTATTGCTAATTGAATTGAAGAGTTCAATGTTTTGGGGGAAGATAACTCTGATAGCAATGTGAAAAGTAGGAAAAGAAAGATTAGAGGCAGAGGCCAGTTTAGGAAGCCTTTGCAAAGTTGTAGCAAAGAGCTCATATGTGAACTAAGCCAGCGACAGCAGCAAAGAAGAGACATTTCAGAGGTGGAATCAATGGGGCTTGGTGATCAGCTGAACGTGGGGTAAGGAAAAGAGAAGAGTTGTAGATGACACCATATTCTGAACGAAGATGATGGGATAGATGGTGAGGTCATTACCCTATTGGAATTTGGGTGGGACAGTTCCTGCTGTGCCAGACTGCCTCAGGCCTTTTAAGATGTTTATCATCACTGACTCCTATCCATTAAGTTTGAGTAACATTCTCCAGTTATTGTGACCACCAAAATGCCCTCTTGAGGGTTGGGAATACCACCCAGTGTGGTAGCCAGTAGAAAACTGAGTTGAAGATGATGAGTTTTTTGGACAATTTGTGGTGCCAAGAGAATATTCATATGGGTCTGAAGACATCTAGGAAGTAGTTGAAAATGTGGGTCTTGAGGTCATGAGGAAGGCTCTGTGTGAGTGAAGGTGTAGACCTGGTACACAGAGTTAATGGTTTAAGCTGCAGCAGAAAGAAAGAATAAAGAGCCAGAGGAAAGATGATACTGACAAGTTTGGAGAATGTCCATATTCAAGAAACAGAGAGTCAAAGAAAGAGAGGTAAGGCAAGTCAGAGAACTAGCAGAGTTAAAGCTCTGAGAAGCTAGAGGAGGAAATTCCAAGGAAAGACTGGTGTGTGGTACAGCATGCTACTGAGTTAGGATTTGTACCAGCAATAGTAAACTTAGCAATTAGGGGTTAGTGGAGTCTTCAAAAATTTAAGTTTTTGAATAGGTAAAAAACAGTCACAGGGTGGCCTGGTGGCATAGTGGTTAAGTTAGCACACTCTGCTTCGGCAGCTCGAGGTTCATGTGCCCAGATCCCAGGCACAGACCTATACACCGCTTGTTATGCCATGCTGTGGCAGCGTCCCACATACAAAATAGAGAAAATAGAGGAAGGCTGGCACAGATGTTAGCTCAGGGACAATCTTCCTCAAGCAAAAAGAGGAAATTGGCAATAGATGTTAGCTCAGGGCCAATCTTCCTCACTAAAAACAAACAAAAAACCAGTCACATGGCTCAAAAATCATAAAACTATAAAAAATATGTATAACATATACAATAAAAATATATATAATAAAAAAATTGTCACTCATACCTCAGTCTTCCATCTGCCTAGGACTTCCTCTCAAGTAGCCACTTTAATTAACTTGTGTACTCTTCCAGAGTTTTAGTACAGGTATAAGCAAATATAATCCCATTCTTGTTTCAGTTCCTTTTAAACACAGGATATAGCACATAGAGTGTTATGCATCTGGCTTTTTTTCACTCGGAAATATATTCTGGAAATCTTTCCATATAGAGAGTATCTTCATTCTTTTTTATAGCTTTGTATCATTCACTGTTCTCCAGAGAAACATAACCTATAGATATAAAGAGAGATAGAGAGGGATTTATTTTAAAGAATTGGCTCACGAATTGTGGGGGCTAAGTTCAAAATCTGCAGGGCAGGCCAGTAGGGTGGAAATTCAGATAAGAGTTGATGTTGCAGTCTTGCGTCCAAAATCCCTGGAGAAGGCCAGTAGGCTGGAAACTCAGGCAAGATTTCTATGTTACAGTCTTGAGGCAGAATTCCTTCTTCTCTGGGAAACTTCAGCTTTTGTTCTTAAGGCCTTCAACTGATTGAATGAGGCCCCCCACATTATGGAGGGTAAATCAACTTTACTTAATAATCACATCTACAAAATACCTTCATAGAAACAACTAGACTAGTGTTTGACTAAACAACTCAGCACCATAGCCTAATCAAGTTGACATATAAAATTAACCATCACAAGCTGTGTATTATTTCATGGTATGGATGGCCAGAATTTATTTAACCAATTACGTGTTGGAGGACATTTAGGTTATTTCAATTTTTTGCTGTTAAAAACTATTCAAGGGCCAACCCTGGTGGCCTAGGGGTTAAGTTCAGTGTGTTCCACTTCAACAGCCTGGGTTCAGTTCCCAGGCATGGACCTATACTACTCACCTATCAGTGGCCATGCTGTGGCAGTGGCTCACATATCAAAAAAAAAGAGGAAGATTGGCAGTGAATGTTAGGTCAGGGCAAATCTTCCTCAGGAAAAAAAAAAATTCAATTAATCACCATATATATGTGTCACTTTAAATATGTGCAGATATATGCAATTATCAGACATTGCCAAATTCCCTTTCATGGGGTTGCTTCCCCCACCAGCAACATATGAGACTGACTCTTTCCCCACAACCTTGACAAGAACTATGTTGTTAAATCTGGGAATTTTTGCCAATCTAGTGAAAATGATATTTCAGATATTTAATTTTAAAAATTAAAATTAAGAAGTTTTAATTTTCCTTTCTTTATGAGAAGATATAGTTGAGTTTCAATGGGATAGGTCAAATGTAAGGTGAAAAATAAATATGTAGTAGTCTAAAGGGATGGAAATCTGGCCATATTAGCAGAGAATTAGCTTAGTGGCTAAAGTAGCATGTAGGTTTAATGAAGATGTTTTAAAATAGGAGAGATGTACTAGACTTGTTTAAAGTGACAATGAAATGAGTCACAAGAAAAGGAGAGACTGAAAATTGAAAAGAGTATGAGAGCCAAGTCATAAAGGAGGCAGAAAGAAATGGTCTCTCTGACAAAGTTGGGATGGATAGGAGCTAAGTGGTGGGTGTGGAAAGTGTGAAGGACAGAAGGTTGTGGGTGGGGAGCAGATGGCAGGCACCTTTTAAAGGCAGTGGAGGAGAAGAACTTTTGGAACAAGAATTAAAAACAGAGGGATTAATTCACTGGTGGGAGAGAAAACGCATAGGCAGCAGATGCTACACTACCCACAGGCGTGAGGATTCCTGCCTGCCAAGACCCCAGGGTTCCAGATAAAAGGCCAAAGGTTTGCTGGATGATTCATCCATGTAAACAGTGATTGACTCAACAAATATTTACTGAGCTTTTACTCTGTCAGGCACACTGATGTCACTCAGAATGAAATGAGACATGAAATAAAGCAGAAGGCTATAAGCTAGATGCCAAAATCAAGTACGTATGAGAGTTCAGGAGGAGAGTGAGATGTGGAAGAGCACGAAGTTGTAAAAGGAGTGTTCTGGGAAAAGTTGATTTACTTTAGTTTTAGAAGGACTGTGGAAACACTAGTAAGAAGTCAGCTCCCAGGAAAAGGAATCACTGGGCATTACGGAGATGACAGTGGAGGTGAAAATTCTTCATTTGTGCAGCGGTCAAAGGATGACTTGAACATGAGGTGAAGAAGTAGCTGACCTTTTTGTTCCAAGAAGAATGCTAGTATACATTTAAAAAAATGTTATTACATAAAATTTCAAATAGACACAAAATAGAACAGTGTAGTGAACTCCAGTGTATCCTTCACCCAGCTTCAACAAAGATCAACATTTTGCCGATCTTATTTAGCATTTCCCCATCACTCCCCACTTTTATCTATTCCTGGAGTATTTTTAAGACCCAGACATCTTATCATTTGATTTGTCAGTATGTATCTCTTAACGGATAAGGACTTTTTCTTCATTTTAAGCATAACCATAATACCATTATCACAACTAATAAAGTTAACAATAATTGTATAAAGTTGTTTTGACAATAGCAGATTGAAGCATTTGTTATAGGTTCTAAATAAAAACACTGGTGTTTAGGAAGCCTGAAAAGAAATGGTGATACAGGGACAGGATTAGTTAGTTCTTTGATGGTACCATTAAAAATTATATTGTAAAATATTAAGTAACATGCAGAAAGTTCAGATAAATGTATAAAGATTTTGTTACATATAAATTATACCTTTTTTGTTATATATAAACATATATACACGTAATCTATCTCTCCATATCTAGCATATATAGATATAAACATACAGGTATCAGAAGAAAAGGCTGAAAGAACATTTACTAATATGTTTAATTATCTGAATGATAGGGCAAATGTTTTTTTTTCGCTTTTCATCTCTATGCTTTTCAAGGGGTGTGTGTGTGTGTGTGTGTGTGTGTGTGTGTGTGTGTGTGTGTGTGTGTCTTGGGGTCGAGGAAGGGCGGCAGGGAGAGTGTTGGGGGAAGGATCGGGGCTTCTTTTATGGGGCCGAATTAACATTCAGTAAAGAAAGTGACTCATCTTCAGTCTCCCAGTCCACAAGTCAGAAATGCAGCTGCATACATAGCAGGCGCGGAAAATACATGTTAAATGAATAAAATCTAACGAAAAAGAGTGAAAAATTCACTCTAATTTATCACTTTTTTAGAAAAAGGAGTGGCAAGGATTCAGGCTAGTCTACCCTCCCAAAACGAGGCCCACGGGTATCTCTACAGCACATCCCACGCCGCCCCCCAGCACAACAGCCTTTAGAATCCTCAGCGGGAAGCCGATGACTTCACACAGGGTTTTCGGTGAGGGTGGGACTTGGCCCTAAGACTTCTGGGAAATGGAGTCTTGGAGCTGCGACGACCGCGAGTCTCGGAGGTTTCTGGGAACTGTAGTTCTCAAACGTAGGCTTAGGCCAGGCACGGAGCAATGCGTGGTTGCTTGGAGTTTGCTCTGCAGTGTTCTCCCGAGGCCACCTCTGCTTTGGGAGGAGGGATCCAAGGCTCCGCGCGCTCTCGTCTGCTGTTAAAGAGGGTGAGGGACCCAGTCCGTGTGTCGATTATAAGCTCCACAACCGCAGCGACTGAATTTGGATGGCGGGGGAGAAGGCTGTGTTTACCCAAAGTCCTGGTATACGAGACTTCTTGTGTGTGAGCCTGTGTCTGAAACTAGGTTTGGAGCCATTATTTGACAACAAGAACAAGTACATCCCAGTGCGTGGGTCTGGGCAACACTGCAGGGATGGGGTAGGACCGACAGGCTGAGACAACCGCGTGCCTGGTACTCTGGAAACAGGAGTCTGCCAGGAAAAACAAACCTGACCTAGAACTTTTCAGGCTGAGATTTTGGGAAAAAGCAGGAAAGTCACATGAAAGAATATATCCTAAAGCTGCTGGAATTGAAACCATTTCTGATTGATTTACCAGGGAAGTTTAGGATTAACTTTTGGTAAACCCGCAAAATCTGTGAATACCAAAGAGATGGTGAGTGGTGGGTTTTTTGTTTTTGTTTCAAAACCTCAGAGAAAGATATGGGTAACAGAAAGATGAGGTGAGAGGAAACCAACCTCCAAAGTGTGGGAAAGCGAAAACTAGACATCTTGGAAGAGAACTCGTAAAAAGAGAGCTGGGAAAAAGAACGTCTTTCATGCTTCAGAGTGGGGTGCTAGCGGAATGCGTGAGACCTCTGTAATGTCACCCTCACAGCAGGTCATCCAGACCACTTCTTTCCGTTAGACTCTGCTGTGTGTGCCAGGATGGTCTCTGAAATTCGTAAGAAAACGCTTGCGTTGTCTCCTCTCATGGTTCAGAGGAGGGGAAAATGCAATTGCCAAACCCTTTAGTCAGCCCACTTCCCAAAGGTGTGTTCCCTTGTAGAGAGGCACGGTAAGATAGAGGAATGTGGTCCCTGGACCCAGACTGCCTGGGTTGAAGCCCTAGCTCTGCAATTAACTTGCTGTGAGACCTTGATTACATTACTCGTCTCTGCCTGTTTCCTCATGTTTCAAATATGGACAATATCATGGATGTCTTTTCTAAGATTTTTTAAAGATTCAATGAATTAAATCATGTAAAGCTTTAGAACAGTGGCTTACAGATAAGCACTCAATATTAGTCATTACTTTATTTATATTTATAACTTTATAAGTTTATATAGGTTATTAAATGAGTTTTATAAGTTATTAAATAAGAAGATCTGAGCATTTGCTCTTAAAGCACTTCCATGTTTTAAATTTTTTATCAGAATCATCTTGTGGGATAAGTGGAAATAAAGGGGAAACAGACTCATGCTAAATAACTGACTTGTGTTCAGGGAGTAAGTGGCATTGTTGGGGCCAGAAGCCTCATCTAATGGATAATTCTTTTGACCACTACCACATGTCTCTGGTAAAATTCTTCTAGCTTGTACATATGAAGTGAGGGATCAGAATTGGCCACCTCAAAATCTGTCTCTACCTTGATTATTTTCTCTGAAGGAGACTTTGACCTCCCCCCGCTACCCCGCCCCACTGACCCACTAATTGCCTAAAAGAATTTAACTCTGGGTATGGATAGACTGGGAGGGTCCTTGCTAAGCCCATTCCAAGAAAAAGTAGAAGTTATCCTTTGTAAGAGACATTTACATTTACAGGGGAAATCTCCATTTATAAAGGTATCTCCCTCTCTGTACCAGGAAGAAGGGGGGATAACCTTATCTTTAGACTCTTATCAGTGCGGAAGGCAAGGACTTAAATCTGCATACTCTTGTGTAGTGTGCCTTTCTGGTAATCTCCCATAGCTCACTCCCCCCACCCCCAACATCCTCCCTTGTCTTTCTATTCAAGAGGAGACGTTTTGTTGAGATACTCAGTTTCCCTGGGTCCTCCCATGTATACATGTTATAAAGCTTTGTTTGATTTTCTCCTGCTATTCCGTCTCATGTAAATTTAATTTGTAGCCCAGCCAGAAAGGACCCAGATTGGGTAGAAGGTAGTCTTCCTCCCCTTCAAAGCCTTGTCAAACCTCCTGCAGAATGATTCTGTACACACCTTAAAGTCGGGTAAGGGGTTGGGAATTCAGGCAATCCTCAATTTATAAACAAACTATTTGAACTTTGCATGTGCTGGAGAGAAATTTGAGTCCTAAGTTGATCTTGGCATGTTTCAAAACATCTAAGGAGAAAGTTAAATTTATTGTGATTTATTCTGATTTATACATGCATGGGCTTATGGACAGACATCTCTATGGAAAGGTAGAGTGTTAGCAAATTGCCTGGTATCATCTCCTTTCACACCAGGTGGAGCCTCATTCCAAATTCTTGCTGACTTTAGAATGGCAGCTACAGAAGCCAACTGCACTGAGAAGAAACTTTGGGTTCTCATGTCCATAACTCAGAATACATTTTCCTCACATTGTTATGATGGTTTGTGAGTCAAACATATCAGGGATATTATTCACTGCATAAGTTTTTAGGATTTGACCTGCCGTCCTAGCTGCCAAGCATTATTTCCTTGGAAAATAGTTTCTGAGTTGCTGACCTTTGGAATTTAACTTGTAGGTAAAGGGGAGATTCCTGTAGTTTTTTTCATTTTGGTGTGGCAGTGACCAAGACCCAGAGATATTCAATCCCTTATTTATTTGATAGGTATTTCTTGAACAATACTTTGTGCCAAGTACTGTTTTGTAACTGGGGGTACAAAGGTGGATAAAAAAGACAAATTACCTGCCCTAATGTTTGATTTGGTTATGAAGTTTGGCTTGGAAGTTTGGTGAAGAAGATAGACTTTAATCAAATAATCATATAAGCTAAAAATTGTGACGGAGCTGTGAATGCAAAATGACCTAGTCTGGGAAGTCATAGAAAGTTCCCCTAAGGAAGTGACACTTGAGCTGAGAGCTGATGGGTAAGGAAGACTTATCCATAGGTAAGTAATAGGTTGTATTAACCATATTTTTTTTTCTGTATTCTTGATGCTCTGGCATCTGGGGCCTTGCTGACTGGGGAGGCACTCCCTTCCCAGGATTAGCTAATTTGTAGAGATATCAAACAATTTGCACCCCGCCCCCCAGCATATCTTTCATATGCAAACTAACCAATACAGAGCCCACAACATCCCTCCCCACCTCCTCTCTTTGGCTATTACTCTCTAGGCCACTATTCCCCTGTCCTAATCATTCCAGGGCCAGGTACCAAACAACTCAGGACAGCCCCTACACCTCAGAGCCCACTGAAAAAATTCAAACTAGCCAATCCTAAACCTGCCTACTCCTCCTCCCCTGTTCTTTTCAACAGAAACCACAATAAAGGCTTTTGCCCACATTTAATAACAGGATGAAGCTAAAGGGAATCATATCAGTATCCAGAAAAGTAATCTTGTTCTCGAGTGGAAGCTCAAGTGGAAGCTGTTCATTCCTGGAGTCAGTGGCTGCTAGGAGGTTTCTGAGAGTTCTTAGATTAAGACGGTTCACTGGCCATCAGTCAAACAGGGTGGTGGCAGCAGTCTGGGTTAATCTGACCAGATGCCTTAAAGATAAGAGCTGAGAGAGATTAATGGTCCTTCCCTCCACCCTGACTTCTCAGGGTCTAAGGTGTTGGATTCCCACCAGCCGGCCTTGTTTTCGTTCTACAGCTGCAGTTCCTGCAGTGGTCACTTCATCCTTTTTCTAATCCTCCCCAAACCACATTGCCGGACTCAGCCCTAAGTGGCTTGGCAATTTCTTCCTTATATTCCTGTACCATCTTAGAACATTGCCCACTCTCTGATGTTGTGGGCCACGTCAGGACTACCTTAGGAGCTGTCAGAGTATATTCATTATCATTATCACCAATATCCATGTCCAAATCCAATAAGCATAGCTGGGCAGCAAAAGAAGCACCAGGCCAGATTTGCCCTATCCTGGCTCTTTTTTTGCTACTCATAATTTTAGTGGCCTGGTTTCCCAGGAGTCAGTGTTGGAGGAAAAAAAAAATAGGGTGGGAAAGATTAATTATGTGATTTGGGCCTCACACAGACAAGCTGGGCTTTTTTCCCCATCTTCAACTCACAGGTAAACATTCTTTAAAATACGAAGTGCCCATTTGGGGAATTGCCACATTTAGGCCCAAACTGCATGCCTTTAAGTGTGTGTGTGCTGCACTGGGAGTTGAGCCTCAGCTGTTATCTTATCCAGTTTTTCTTTGAGTCCCTTCCATCTTTTAATACCATCTGCTGCATGAGGATGATATGGGACATGAAAGATCCAGAGAATATCCCAGGTAGCTGCCCATTTCTGGGTACTTATTGCTGTAAAGGTGGCTGATTGGATGTATTCAGAGAATCCACATATCTAATATAGTCCATTAAGAAGTCCTTGAATAGTATGACCCACATCTGTTGTGTGGGCAAGGATGCAGTTCCATACCCTTGAAAAGGTGTCCACTGCAGTCGATGCTCAGCGGTACCCTCAAGATGAGGTTAGGGAGCCTAGATAGTCTATTTGCCATGGCTGGCCAAGTCTGGTACCCCTGACAATGTGTCCCTGAGTTCCTTTTGCTACTTGACTGTGTAGGTGGCAGTCTAGGCACATTTGTCAGGCTTCCTTGGCCTCATGTGCTAGAATCACCAAGATTTGTTTTTGGCCTAGTCATAGATTGTAGGTGGATTGCTATACACAGTGTGATGGTGTATCCAGGTGGGTATGGCCCTTACATGGGCAGTACAGGTCTGCTTAGCTTCTGATTCCATTGGTGTTCTTCCTTGAAGGTTTTTTTCCCCCATGGGCAGCTAGATGGGTCATGAACAGGGATGTAGGTCTTGTGTAATCTGCTGCTATAATGGTCCCCTCTTGGTCCCCACAGAGGCCAAGAGTTGTTCATCCAATCATCCTACTGCCACGCACCAGACCACATTGCCAGACTGTTGGCTATTGCTCATGAGTCTGTGAAAATCTAACAAGGTGCATTTTCAGGGGTGTTTTTCAGGGCAAGCACCACAGCCCACAACTCCACCCATTGACCAGAGTTCCTTTTTCCATGTACAGTTTTAAGCAAATTTCTTTGGAGTTGCATAGCAGCAGTATCCTAGTATACCCTATCAGACTTTGACTTGGCAAGTCCATCCATGAACCAGGTCCAGCCATCCTCAGAATCCTTGGTGTATCAAGAAGCGTGAGGTGCTGGCACAGACCCCACATCTGAGATAGCCATATTTCAAAAATGACTAGCTAGTTTTTCAATGTAGATATGAGACTCCGTTAATGCCTACTTTACTTCTTTCCTGGTTATACCACTTCAGTTGAATAATGGGTGCTCATTAGACAATGCCCACTATATTGGTATTCTCATTAATGACTTATCCCGTGAAGGGGATGTCAGGGCAAAAGAACACCTGCTGTTGATTCGCTAGTCTTTCAGTGTCCACCAGCACCCAATAACAAGCCATAATTGTCTCTCAAATCAAATATACTAGATGTCGTTGTCAGGCAAGCACTGTGTCCAAAACTCCAGGGGGTGCTGTTGTCTAGTGGTGCATCTTTTTGCCACAGGCTCTAGTCTGCATAATTTTCAAGTCAGTGACATTTATAGTTCAAAAGGCTCGTTAGGGCTGACTGGCCAGAGTGGAAGGGAAGTCTGTAGAGCTTGCTGGATAATTTCTAGGGCCTGTTGTTGGTCAGGGCCCCATTCAAAAGTGGCTGCCTTTTGAGTGATCTTATGTAATGGGCTGAGTAGGATCCCCATGTGAGGTACAAACTGTCTCCAATACCCAAACAAGCCCATCAGATGCTGTGCCTTCTTTTTGTTCGCTGGAGATTTTAAGACCAGCTGTTTTTCTTTAACAGGCTTAGAGATTTTTTTTCTGGCATCAGCTTGCATGCTTCCTAAGAACTTGACTTCAGTGGCTGGCCCCTGTGTTTTGTCAGAGTTAATCTACCACTCCTAGTCACTCAGATATTGAGTTGTCTTATCTAAAGCAGTCGGGATGCTGTCCTTAGGCCTTTCAATCAGACTAATGTCATTGACCTAATGGTAGCAGGACACCTCTAGTGAGATTTCAGCCTTTTCATGGTCTTAGTCTATCCACTGGTGACAAATATGGGAGAGTTTAGGTAGCCTTTCATTAGCATGGTAAAAATATATCGTAATCCAAGCCATTGAAGGCAAAGTGCCTCTGATCATCTGGATGCAGTAGGATGCTAAAGAAGGCATTAGCAAGGTTCACCATTGTGTTCCAGGCGCCTTCAGTCTAGGCAGTGGACTCTGTGATTGTTATGATATCTGGAACTCCACGTGCAAGGGGGACTACTGCTGCATTGAGCTTTTGGTCGCCCAAAAGGTGCTAATTGAGGTGCCAATTACCACTGGCTTTCTTCACTGGTCACACAGGACTATTAAAAAGCAATATAGCCTTTTTAAAGCCCTTCTGCTTCCATTAGCTCCTTGATCAGTATAGTGCCCTCCTTTTCAGCCTCCCATATCCTATATTGTTTCACAGTGACTACATGACTAGGCCGGGGAAGCCTGAGGGACTCCCAGTTGTGCACTTGTCCCACTATACTGTTCTAATCATGGCGTTTCCTCATTGGGAACATCCCTTACAGTCAAGAGAGTATTACATATACTTAATACATCCATTCCCACAATATATTCAGCAGTATCAGTTACAACCCCTTTAGTGTATATTGCCCCAAAAGAGCCCATCCACAAAGTTACATCAGTTCATCATCTAATCTGAGAGTTATTTCCAAATTCAGTTAAAATAATTTTTTGACCAGGCTGATGGGCTTTCCCAGTGTAACAGTTGACTTGTGCCCACTATCTTAAAAAGCTGAAAAGGTTTGGCAACCTTGGTTGCCATCCAGTCCCTATAATACCCTGACCAGAGCATAAGACCTCCAGTTCTCCGTAGGGATAGAGGAATCTCAGCCTCTGCCCTAGTTCTGTTTGTTCTTTAAGCAGGCAAGGTCTGGGTAGAGAGCTAACGTTCAAGGTGTTAGATCAACATTAGTCCAAACTAAAGGGGGTCTACATCCTTTTGGTCTTCCCTTCTGTTTGTCCACAGCAAACACCAAAGCAGGCCAGGGATTTTCCCTTGCTACCACCTGGATCTTTAAATTTTGTGGCCCTCTCATGGCCTGATTGTGAGAGAGAATTTTCCTCATGGGCAAGCCATCAATCTCCTCTTTGGGGAACCCTGATGTAAAAGTCAGGTCCTATGGTCTGACTATGGTTCTATGGTCTGGACCTTCAATTATTTTATTTTTTTCACCCTTAGCCTGAAGGACATTTACCTTGGCCTGTGTCCAGGCTTTCATTCTGGGGAACTTATTTGCCTAGTAGCTAAATAGTTTTCTGGAGTCTATCTCCAGTGTGCAAGAGAAAACTTGATTGCCTCCAATAGCTTGGTTGAGCCAACTGAAAAAACCAGTCAATCTGACTCTGGGTGACTGTTCCATCATCTGGACACTCATGTTTTCAATTGTAAACTAGGTTGGGGTTACATTCCCCATGTGTTCTTATCAGATGGCAGAAACTCATTTCTGTTAGACCCATTTCAATATGGATATAAAGACCCACAGCAACAAGCCCTGATGGGTCTTTATATCTTCTTCCTCCATGCTCATGTCATCACACAAGGTGGTCATGGCCAGGGTGGCTTGGAGAATGGGGCCACTTGTTTGGTTACTGAAGAATTCCATTACTTCTCATCCAGCAAAACTTTCATGGCTTCTTAATCTGCTAGCTGAAGGGGCCAAATTTCTATAGTCTCGTTCAGCTTTTGTCCAAACCTGTATCTAATTTTCCTCATTTCTCTCTTGTTGTAATAAATAGCAAACCTCAGTACATCTCTGAGTAATTAGCTGCCCTTGATCACTAGGAACTATCCTTTGTGTAATTATGGCCTCAGATTGCACTAAAGTGGTTGGTCCCAGTGGTGTAGAAGGGTGAGCAACAACCATGGAATGCTTTTTTTTTTTTTTTTTTAAGATTTGTGGGATCTTCCTTCCTTTATCTCTAACTCTAACTACCAAAGCAACTCACCAGGGGTCTCAGAGATGATGGTCAAGGACTGCTTGTCCCTCTTGTCAATGGACCAGATCCACTACAGCTCACCAGGATCCTATTCCACATACAACTAGAGTCTCTTTCCCAAAAAGGCACTGTGACTTTCTCAGCCTCTGGAAGGAGGGAGTTAAAAGGCTGAGGCCAAGGCTCTGTGTGTGTGGCCTCTAACCACAAGCCAAAGCACCAACTTTTATAAAGGTTACAACTTTTGTAAGAAGAACATCTTTACTTTGTAAAAGATAGAAATTTTTCTTTGACTGCGAGAGGGATTCAGTGTTGTGAATCCACTTACATTGTTTCTAAGAAACTTTACTTGGCAAGCGGGCCCTGAATTTTGGTGGGGCTTATCAGTTGCTCCTGCTGGCAGGCAGCCAAGGCTATTGACACTATGACTTTTTAAACTTACAACCTGTAAGGCATCATTTATACAGTAAAACTTTGGCCATCAGAGGAATTTTTTCTAACACTTTATGAACATTGACAATTCCAACATGTAACCCATTTCAATACCAATTACACATTTTTGCAACAATACGTAGAATGAATCCTCCCAGACCTCACTCACAAGGTTACATTAGGTTTTATTTCTTTCTTCACTGCAAGTTTCCCCATACTCTATTAGATGCTTTTTAAAGAAACAGACCAAAAAAATAAAATTAAAAATTAGCACAGTTATTACAACAGCAGCTCTCAGAAGACCATGTTCTCTCCTCAATTGGGAGCTCAAGAAACAGGGCAGTGTGGAGGAGGCCAGCCTGCAGGGTGGGCTGAAGCAGCAGGGAAGCTTCTTTCCTTAAAACAGTTGGGGTAAGAAAGATGGACAGACAGGGGAGAGGGGAGTGCTGAGCTGTTTGAACCAGTAAAAACAGCTCTGCTCGTGTTAAGTGTTCACTTAGCCTCAAAAACTGAACTTTTAATAACAATTTGGCATCAAATGGGCAGCTGGTTTCACTCCCACCTGTAGCCATGTGACCTTGAAACATTATCTGCAGAATATGCTATCAGATCCTGAGAAGTCCTCTCATATTCCCTAACCTGGCCCACACAGCCACTGAATAGGTAGGCCAGTGGGAGGATGCTTACTCCTCCTTCACTTCACCCACCACTTACTTAGGTGAGAGCATGGGCTACCAGATCCTGAGGAATCTTATCTCATCCCCTACCCTGGCTCATGCTGCATTACCAGGTCCTGGCGAGTCTTTACCCCCAACCATGCCTGTGGGGCCTCATGTCTTCTAAAAGCACACTGTAACTTTACCAACTCTATGTGAGTGCCAAATTTGTCAAGTAACAAGACAAGGCTAAGGCCTGACTGATTTGGCTGGTAAAGATACAATGAGCCACTTTTAGATTCAGACAGTTTATTATTTACATAGACAGCAAAAGGAAGAGTAAGCAAAGGTGCTAGCTTCCTAGGTCACTGTCTCACTAAAACAAAACAAAACTAAACTAAAACAAAACAAAAGATGCTGGATGACTGCAACGGGAGTTAGGGGTTACCCTGTTGCTGAGGAGCCAATTCTAGACTCAACTAAGCAGTTGTAGTCTGCAGCTAAACCCTGGAAAAGTCTTATCCCTCATTGGAACCTGCGAAGCAATGAGAAACTGTCTCATGACAGCTTCTCAGGGGATACAGAGAGGTGTGGAGGAGGTAGCCCTAAGGCAGCTCCTCATAGCCTTCCATCTTGTGTTCCAGGAGGATCATAAGGCATCTGCCAAGGCTCAGATTAGCTGTGGGTTGAGCCTTTGCCTGTGTGGTCTACATGGATATGTGCATGTAGGTGCCAGGGTGGAGCTATTCACTTACAAGAGGTCAGCAAATTTTTTTCTGTAAAGGATCAGTCTCCTCCCAGTCACTTATATATTGTTTATTTTTAATACAAAAAGTTTTAATGTATTCATATTTATGAGTATTTTTAAATTAACAAAGACCAGTACCATACATTAATACTAAATACATATATGAAAAAAAAGGGATTGGAAGGACACACCAAATTGATGACAGTGGTGTTCTAGGGAGATAAGAGGAAGGAGAGGAATAGTCAGTATAATGAATCTAATCTTTTTTAAAAAAAGTATTAATAGGGACATTTCAATAAACATTAGTGAGAAGCTAAAGTCACATCACTCCTCCCATGCTCCATGACCAGACCTCCCCTTCCTCAGTGGGCTGGCTCCCAGGATTGGCGGCACCATCTCCATCACCTCTGCAGGGCCAGGGACCAACCCTGACTCGGTGGCTACCTGCCCCACGTCCTCACTCCTGATCAGCCGGCTGCAACCCTAACCCCACTCCTGGGTGGAACTTGCCCTAGTGGCCCCTCACCAGATACTCCCCAACTCCATGACCCCACACAACCCTCAGCTTTCCCACTGGCAGATGCAACAGTGGCAGGTTCTTGACTGATTCTTTCAAACACACTTGCTAGTTGTTTTTTCCATTCTTTCAAACACACTTGCTAGTTGTTTTTTCCACCTTAGCTGGAGTTCCTGAGCAGGAGCCTTGCTTGGTGCAGGGAATAAAGTTACCCTGAGGCTGCCCACAACTTCGCATCATCTTGGAATAATTGTGTTAATAATTGTCATCATTTCTTGAGCACAGAGTAATATGTCACTTGCTTTACTTTACAAATTAAATACTTGACTCCACACAGCGGTCCTGAGACACACATACATATTGCTGTTCCCATTTTACAAAAGGTAAAATTGCAGCCTAGAGCATTTTGAGTGGCTTGCTCAAAAAGTGGCAATTTAGGGACTGGAGGCCAGGCCCACTGACATTTGGCATCTCAAAGCCAAGTTGTTTAAATGTTTCTCCTCCTCCACCCTCAAGGACCTCTCCCTCAATGCCATCAACATCACTTATCATGCTTGGAGTAGCCTTTCCTTCTCCATTTCTCATTCTCTCCAAGCTTCATCCAGTCTGGGGCTGGGGCTTGAGGCCACACCCCTGCTCAGGCCTCATCACCTGAGCTCTTTAAAGGGCCTCCTCACTCATCTCCTGTCTCCTGGCTTTAGGCTGGATTCCTCATTCCCTGCTGACAGAATGATCTTTTCTGTTCTTCTCTTTAAAACTGCATATTGATGGTGCTCAATAATAATAATAATACATAGAAAATATAAAGCAAAATAGGAAAATCCAAGGAACTCTCTCCAAACCCACGCTACTACCACACTAGAGATGACCATATCTTTAACAGTTTGGTCTATATTCTTCTACCCTTGCTCTAGGTCCAATCCACTGAATCATCAGGGAGCAGTGAAAGGGGAGGAGAAAGTCCCCTCACTGGACCTGAGGAGAACCTTTTTATAAACAGGTGATGCTAACCCTTGAGGCCTGAAGATCAATAGACTCCAAGAGGAATCAGTGCTGCTCCTACCTGACATCCCCAACTGCCCTCATGACCTGGGAACCAGCTGAGATTCTATGGATGTCTGATTTTTACTGAATATGAGTTATTTAACATTCTTCATATTGATTCCAAGGGACTGTTGATATTACCATCAGATGAAATCCAGTTAATTATTTGCCTCTATAGAAATTAACCAAAAAGTTAAATACAACAAAGCACATCAAATACAATTAAATTTTAAAAGACTGAAGGAAGAAGTTTATAGAACATACAGTTGACTTATAACAATGGATACTTGAATTAAGACTGTTAAGAGAACTGAATTGTCTATAATCATTTAGTAATAAAAGTCAGTAAGTTTTATTCCAGATATGCTTTAAATTTAGAATAACAATCATGTGCAATGGGAAAAAGACTTTTCATCTATATACAAATATTTTAATGCACCCAAATTATTAACTTTTATAAAAATATTTTAAGGCACAATTTAATTTGTGGGTAAAGATTTATACTAAATAAGAAACAGGTAATTTCACTATCCTGAGAATTTCAGATACATATAACTTTTAAACATACACTGAAAGAATACTTCTAATAACAAAATTGGCTGTGAATGAATGTGACTTTAGGAGTAAGCCCATTTAAGTACTATCTGAGAACAAAAAATTCCTTCAAACCCTTTCTGAGTAGAAAGCTTTGCAGCCACCTCCCAGCTCTCGGCCCCCTCCAGGTGCTCCATCTCCGCTGCTCTGGGCCCGCGGGACGAGGCTTCGGAGTTGTTGGCTTGTAGAGTCGCAACTTCCTAACTGATGCCCCGGAGCTTCCGAAGCCCCTCCGGGAGCGGATCTTTCCTGCGCCCCCGACGGGCAGGAGGGGCAGCCAGCTTCGGTTGCCTGGGGCCCACGCTGGTGGGTCCAGGAGGTGGCGACATAGGAAACCCGGTCTCCAACCTGCCTGTTTCCCCGACCCGCACGCTGCAGCCCGCAGCCGGGAGAGCAGAGCACGAAGCTCTCTGCTTCGACCTCCAGATACACAGAGCACTCTGCCAGCGCTCGGAGCTGAAGTGTGCCGAGCGCCCCAACGCGCTTCTCTGTCCAGCCGCGTCCGCAGACGTTGGATGTTTCGCGGGCCGAAAGCAGACTCAAAGGCCAGACGTACCACATTGCTCCCCAGGGGCCCTTCCCTGGGCAAGCCGGGACTCCCACTGTTGTCCACTGCCCAGGAGCGCACAGACGTGCCTGAGAGGCCTGTGAGCTACCCGCCTCCCCAGGCCCTGCCCAGTGTCACCCCTCGTTCGGCATGTCCACTGCGCCCACCAAACACACTCACCAGGAGACCGCTAGACACGGATCCTGCCCATCACACCACATGGGTTGTCACCTGAGGCTTGGAGGTGCTTTCCCATGAATAGACTCCAAAATTCCTTTTTGAGGCCCGTTCTTTCCAACTGGTGGGAAATTTACTTTGAAAGGAATGTTTAGTCTGCCCACTCAGCAATGTGGAGCCAGGTGACTATCAAGATGGCTCCTCCTGCAAGGAGAGGGCCACTTTTCTGCATCCCCAGCACAAGTAATCAGCTCTCCAGGGCCCGCACCCAGAGGAGCCCCCAGACCCATGTGCAAAGGAGACAGTGGGTAAAGATTGGGCAAGAAAGGGAGAGTGAAGATGGATGATCCAATAATTCTCTGAGAGCAGACAGGAAGAGAAGGAGTCCCGGGAGGACCATCTGCATTTAAGCTTCTGATAAAAAACGGAGTCCTCCCTTCCTGGGCCTCTGAAAAGAAAGCCTCCATTCCCAGTGCTTATATGACTGAATAAGAGACATTATCACTTTTTTATGAAATCTTTGACCAGCTGAAAAAGAACTGCCAATAGGCGCTCCTATAGCTCCACTCAAGATTTCTTTGTGCCAAGGAAGAGAAAGGGTTTCATTTCATCATCCCAGCCAGAGGAAGGCCAGCCGAGAGGGAGGGAAGAATGTCATCAATTACACTCGCAAAAGCCTCACTGCAGTCCCCACAGAGAAAGAGTCCACGTGAACATCTGGTGGTTCTGGGCAGCAAAATTAGGAGAATCTGCTCTTCCCATCCAGCTCTGGGAACCAGCTGACCCCATGTCCACAGCTTGGTTATGCAGTTCCTGCTGAGGACCTGGCTTTGGGGGAAGAAAGTTATACTCCACTAGATCAATAAGGCCAGGGAGGATAAAACTGAGGCCACCACACACCTGGTCACTGAGACCTGGTCTGATATTAAGCCTTCCATGTCTATCACCCTGCCTGCTGCAGGGACATCTCCAGCCCAGAGCTCCCAGGCCTTCCGGCCTCCCACTACTGGAGAGGCAACCAGTGTGGCATGTCTGCCACTGAAGTCATTCAGCTGGCCTCACTTGGGTCCTTACAGTCAGAGCACCTTCCAGGCACCTCTTCAGACTCAAAGCCCACAGTTATTTTCATCCTGCTGACCCCTGCTTCTCACACATCACCGGTCACTGACACCACCCAGCCACCTCTGACAGGTCTGTCATGCCCCAGATCTATCCTCCCACTGACTTCTGGCATGTCCACCCCTCCTTCAAATCTATCTTCGGCAGCCCCAAAGGTATCCCTATAAACCCCCACCTGATTTTGAACCTTAACATTTCTGGGGAGAGCTTCAGAAAACACCCAGACTTCTGACCCTGGGGGTTCCTTGACTCTCCCTAGAAGCTGGAGACTCAAGTCATCTGTGGTAGATGTATAATGAGGCCTTACAGAAGGAAATCTTTTGGACTTGAACAGTTCTACTCTTAATGCTAGAGAGTAGAGAATATTTGCATATATCAAAAACCTCTTCACCCCACTCATTCCTTCCTACCTTTTCTGTGGGAATAGACATGCCAGGAAGGCATGCTTTCTTTCTCAACTCCCTATTTGCCACTTTCTATATAAAGGCTTAGTCTACACCTTCCTAACTATACTCTGATGCCTCAAACTTCCTCGCTTTCCTCCTACCTTTTGGACTACCCCTTCTCCGTTTCTGTTGCAGTCTCTTTATTCTTACAGCCCATTCTTCAATCACTGGAATTCTTCAGAGCTCTTCCATAATAACACTTTTCTCTACTCATGCCCTACGTGAGCTTGCCCTCCACACTTTATCCTCATATCTGGTTCACTGCCTGGCACACAGAAGGTGCTGAGCAAATGCTGAGTAGATGAATCCCCCTCACTTCCATAGAGAAGAGCTCAGAGCTCAAGTCTCACCAGTTTACTCTGTTGTCAAGAGGAGAGAAGAATCCTGACAGGGACCTCTGTAACACACCTCCTACCTTTTTTTTTTTTTTTTTTTTTAAATCAAAGGACAATAACCAGCACCACTTCCTCTGATCAGATGTTACAAAAGTGCCATTTCAGGGAAGGTAGCTTTTAAAATTTTATTTTAGAGCAAATGTTCAAATGAGTACAAAGTCCTTAGGTTTGAGCTGGGGAGAAATGAGATTTGAGCCAATAAAAGTGATCATCCAAACTGGATGCTTTCTGCAGGGGGAAATAATTTCCCAATGCCCTGGCTACAAGCCGAGGATGGCAGGCCACTGGACAAAGTGTCCCATCCTCTGGGCATCACAAATTTGAAAAGTTCATCTCATCTCATCTTCATACCTTCAACTATGAGAAAGCAGGGCTGCTCTGGATAAATAGATCTCTCGCCACCTCTGAGCAGCGTAGCGCTCTGCCCTTACCCAGAAAAATGCAGCCCAGCCTATGCAAAGTAGCCAGGCCCCACAGTGAAGAAACCAGACTGTGCCCGTCACTTAGTGTGGGGCTGCAGACAAGTTCCCCAGTTCTCTCAGTCAACTTCATAGTGACCCTCCAGCAACAGCCAACATGATCCCCAAATCCCACAGACCTTGTCTGTGCCAGTGAGCCTGTGTACGGCTCTGTGTGGCTATATGACTCCCTCATTACCCCCAGGGCTGGGATAGGCATGGACTGAGGGCCTGAGGGCCTGGGTGGCTGGTCTTCCCTTTCTAACAAGGGGATGTTCCACTGGTTCAGTCTTGGACAGACAAATGAGAAGGCAGAAAAAGCATCGCCCAGACACTGCAGGATAATGCAAAAAGCACTGAGTTAGAGGGACTGGATTTTTATCATTTGGTATTTTTCTAGCCATGCTGTCTTGTTCAACTAATTCATCTCTCTGAATCCCAATACCATTATAAAATGGAATGACAATAACTCCTACTCCAACAGGATATTGTGAGGCTTAAATAAGACAAATTCATAACAAATTCACTTTGAAAATTCCATGCTATATAAATGTGATTTAAATATTAATAATGAAACCCTTCTATTATAGTAGGGGTCACTGAGACCCAGATGAGGAGAAAGAACCTGCCCAGGGTTAAACACTCCTTTGGTGACTGGACAGGGCTGACACTTGGCTCTTCTAGAATACCAAGTGATATGTGAAGGATCTTATGCCTTCTGAACACTGTCCCACCGTTGGAAAAATGAGAGAAGAAGAGATTCAGACAGAGACACACACTTATCCTCATACCTGGAACTAAAGGAAGGTCCTCCTCATGGCTGGAAGTATATTGGCCTTTCTTACCAAGTATAAAACTTCAGGAGGGACACTCATGATACCAGATGAGCAGGCAACGGAACTGATCCACAGAAGACAGAGAGGGAGAAAGGGATGAGCCCCAGGAAGCATGATGAGCCAAATCTACCCTGGTAATAGATATCAGAGCTAGAGGATCTGCATTTCAATTTGGGTTTATTCATTTTCCTAGGCCTATGCAAGTAAACTTTACCGCTTAGGCTCTTGGGTAGTTATTATGTGCCAGACATTATTCTAAGCACATGCCATTTATTAACTCAAAATTCTCACAATATTCCAATCAGGTAGCTATCACCATCCTCATTTTACAGATGAGGAAACTGAGAGACACTGGGTTGAACTGTGTCCCCTTAAAGGATGTTGAAGTCCCTAGTACCTGTGAAGGTGACCTTATTTGGAACTAGGGTCTTTGCAGATGATCAAGTTAAGATGAGGTTATATGGATGGGCCCTAATCCAATATGATGTCCTTAGAAAGGGAAAATTTGAACACAGAGACAGACAAGTATAGAAGGAAGATGATGTAGAGATGGAGAATGCCATCTACAAGCCAAAGAACACCTGAGGCTACCAGAAGCTGGGAGATAGGCCTGCAACAGATTCTCCCTCACAGCCCTCAGTAGGTGGGAACCAACCCTGCTGACACCACGATTTTGGGTTTTTGGCCTCCAGAACCGTGAAAGAATAAATTTGTTGTTTAAGCCACCCAGTTTGTGGATCTTTGTTATGGTAGCCCTTGCAAACTACTACAGACACAGATTAAATAACTTGCCTGAGGTCACACTGCCAATATATGATGGAGTCAGTATTCAAACTCCAGAGCCCACTTTTTCAACCACTGTAATATCCTGCCTCATTTTCTGTGATACAAGAGGCCTAGGACAGCTCTTTTAGCCCCTGTATTTCAAAGGAAGCAACAGGATTTCTGAAGTAAGGAATGTTCTAATGCATAAAGTATACAGACTTTGGCAACCCATCAACTGAAACTCACTCAGTGTTAACGTCAGTCTCTTCACTTCCATTCTGCATGCAAAAGAAACCTCTTTCCCCTCATATACCAAACTCTTAGACCAGTAGTTCTCAAATTCATTTCCCTATAACACTGAATTTCCTTAAGTTGGAGAAAAACGTTTCTTCTTGAAAAATCCAATAGTGTCAGTCTTTTCCAGTAACAGAAAAATAATTCTGAAATTCAGAAAAATAATAACTAAAAGGAAGCAAAAATAGAAAGGGCATCATATAACTTCACTAAGCATCCATTTACTCACTAGAAAAATGAAGATGATGTTTAACTCAGGATTTATGTAAGATCCTTTTCTCTTTGGGCCTCCCAAACCAACTGTAGAAGAGCTGAATTACAGCCAACTCATCAATAGCCTGTGATTGTAGCAGCCCATTGTACACTCATTACAGATGGTTACACCCTGTTACATAATTTTCCTGTCATCTCATGTTACCCTCAAAATATCCCTGTGAAGTAGGCAGGGAAGATGCTTTTAACACCACTTTACATTTTAGTAAACAGAGCGTTAGGAGGGGTTAAATGGTTTGCCCAGGGTCACTTGCTGTCATATGGCAGATCTGGAACATGAGCCTGTGTGTTTTAGGTATTTTCCCTATACCTCACTCCTTTCAAAAGGTATATCTGGGAGGATAGGAAAGGCCACTGAAAGCTGCATTTACTCGACATCATCATCGGCCAGGCTTCCTTCCTGCCAAGGACACGATGCTTACTGGGCACTCTCACCTGTGCCTCAAAGAAGGAATTTGCCAAAACCATAATCACAGGTAAGATCCAAATCTCCAGGATCAATCAGATGAGTAGGCAACAGACACATTCCACAGAGGGGAGGGGGCTCCCAGTCACCACAGGTCCCTATACCATTCCCTGACATACTTGTACAAAAACCTTCCTCTGTCCCCCTTTCCAAGTCTCCAGCCTATCCTGGGGTGGGGAAGGGGATTCCCAGGGTCATTCAGTCCTAGCCTGGTGTTGTCCTGTACCATCCCTTGCCTCTGGCATTGTCCCTTGCCATCCACAAGCATTATCCTTTGACTCTTGCATTTGTCATTCCTTACCAGGCACATGATAATTTTCCCCACAAAGAGAAGCAATGCAGACTCAGGAGACAAACATTTTCTGTCCATCCTCTAGTGCATCTTCCTGCTGTCACGGGGGAGGGGAGAGTGTGGAGGGTGGGAACACACCTGTCTCAGGAGGAGCCTTCCTTGTGGCCAGGTAGCTTGTTTCCGATGACCATTATCCACCTGGCAAATAGCTGGCTTTACTGACCCCTAAAACCAACTGACTGCCTCACAGGACAAGCACAATAAGTTATTAGATGTACCTCTCATGTGACTAACCCTAGATGGATAATTACTCCTGATTAATTGAAAAACTGCATGGCCTGGCTGACTCTTAAGCAGTTTAAGGGTTTATATACTCAAGTAACTAACTGTCTCACAGACTGTTGAGTCTAAATGACTGACCAAACTCAACTAATTGAATATCCAAGCAACCAACTACCTGACAAACTGACCAACTTGTCTCTGCCCTGGAATACCTGATAGGCTGCCACAGAGATGAATGCAGAGGTCTGGCTTGGGAGAATGCTGGTTGTACCTTCCTCAGCTCAGCCACCTCTAGGGTCTCAGTGGGTCCATCAGACACTCCTGTGAGGGCATCTCTGTGGGTGTACCTTTGTCTGTGTGGATAAGTATACCTGTGTCTGTGAGGGTTTCTCTGAGTTTGTCTGCATCTGTGAGTTCCCTGTGGATGTGTCGTATGAGCCCACGTGTGCATCTGCAAAGTTCCTGAGGAGAAAAAGAACCTAGAACTTTGATGATAGTAAGTATACCTATGCACCTATGCACCTGCTACAAGTTCTCTGATGGGGAATGTGAGAGATTTTCTCTGTGTATGGGGGCATGGAGGGTGCAACGTGACCCTGAGAGCTAGTTCACACAGGAGCTTTCACAAACTGCTGAAGGTTAGGAAAAAACAGGTTTCACAGCTAGATTCACAATCCAAAGTGTTACGCCTAGAGCACTGAAGCATAATAGCTTCAAACCCAAATTTCCCAAAACCAAACACGTGATTCCCTACCTGCACCTCACCTTTGAAAAATTATCCTTCTTTCATCTTCCCATCTTACTAAATACAATTCTATTATTCTATGTCCTCAGATTTAAAAACCATGGAATTTCTCTCACATCCCACAACCAATCCATCAGTAAAGCCTCTTGATTCTATCTTCAAGATATATGTAGAATCATATTCCTTCTCACCAATTCCAGTTGGTACCAACATGGTTCACCTCATTATCTTCTACCTGGACTATTGCAATAGTCTCCTAATTGGTTTCCCTACTTCTGATCTTACCTTGCCCCACCTTCTATTTTCCATATAGCAGTCAGAATAATACTATTGTTATCCATTACTCCCATTTTACAGGAGACGAAACAGCACAGAGAGTTTCAGTTACTTGCCCAACATCACATATCTACCAAGTGGCAGAGCCAGAACTCAAAAGCAGGCAGGTTCTGAAACTTGTGCTCTTAACCATTGTTTTACTGCCTCTACACAGAAGGAAAGACAATAAGCCCACGCTGTCTATATCCTCACTGGGGAAAATAAGTAGGACTCCAGATGTAGGCTTGTTCAGACAGAGAAAGAGCTTTTCTGATGCTGATGTGGGAAAAGAAAGCTCATGGTGGAAGAAAATTTTGAAAGATGATGGAAATTGGGGTGAGGTAAAGCAGTCCCACCATTCAGGGATTAAACCTAGCAATGGAGAGAGAGCTATGATGCCCCTGAAGCAAGCAGAGTCAAGTCTTAGACACCTGTACAGAAGACTTAACTCAACAGGCCTGAGACTGCTATTAGAAAGGCCTGCTTACAAGGTTGGCCCGTGACTGGCAGCTGGGAACATGGATATAGGGAGGATTCCCATCATTCCCAGAATTGATAAGAGTGACTCACTGTAATGTGGTTTATGTTGACACCTGCTTTCCTCTGGGAGTCTAAAGTTGTCGTACATGTTAGGCAGAGGGTGCATACTTGACCAGCCCCTAATAAACCCCTTGGGCACAGAGTCTCTAATGACCTTCCCTGGTAGAAGATTTCACACATGTTGTCACTGGGGAGTCTGACTCCCGGTTAAAATCCTATGTGTGATTTTTCAGCCCTGATCATAGGCAATTAGAAAGGCTTTATCCAGTAGGCCTCATGGGGGAAAGCTGTCCTCCCCACATCACTTGGTGCGCAACCACATATTGCAGTCTCTGGAGGGAGCTGCAGTCAGGGACTCAGGTCCTTCTGGCCAGTCACGCTCTTCATATATTTGCATTTCTAGCCCAGGAACCTCATTCCTAGGTCTCTTTATATGAGACTTTGGGCAGAGGTGTTCTTCAGGCACCTCTTCCAAGGCTTCTTTATCGGGGGGGGGGGGGAGAAGAAATCCTGAAGACACTTTTTCTGACTCTGACTCAGTACTTTTCCTAGCCCTCCCCACAACCCCAGGATCCAAAAATATGCCAGAGTCTTTTGTTTGGGGCTCCCTCAAACCTCACATCTGTGCTGAACCACCTGACCTTAACCAGCAAGCAATTTTATGGAGGGAAAATGAAAGAGGGGGCAGTTAAAACTTTCTCCAATTTTAGCCTCTTGCTTATATTCTTGCAGTAAGTGATTAGAGGTTTCACACTGTTACTTTCATTTTGGCTCCTTTTTGCTTTAATTGGCTACTTTGATACCTGACAGCTCAAATCTCTCTCTCCCAGCTCAGCTGAACTCCTGACAGTCACAACTCATGGCTGGAGGAATTAAGCACATTCTGTGCGACTCCACTTGGGTGAGAACTCTTGGAAGCTTGCAACTGGTTGCCTCTGGACTTTGCCCCATGTCCCTTTACTGTTTGCTGATTTTGCTTTATATCTTTCACTATAATAAAACAGCCAGGACTGTGCTGAGTGCTGTGATTCCTTCTAGTAAATCACCAAACCTAGCAGTGGTCTTGGGGACTCATAAGACAACACCAAAGCAGGGAAAGAAAAGGTAAGTACAAGGGACATAGGTGTAGCTTACAAGCACCTCAAACAGAGAAGGTAGAAAATACTCCACGATTATAGTTGAGGACTTTAAGACCTAACTCAACAATTAATAGAACAATGTACAGCAAACCAGCAAGTATAGAGCACTCAACAACAGCGTCAGCCAGCAGGATCTAACTGACATATATAGAAGGCTTCATCCCAAAATAAAATACACATCCTTTTCAAGTGCCCACAGAACATAAACCAAGACAGAGGCTATTCTGGGCCATAAAACAAACCTCAGAAAATTAGAAAGAATTGAAATCATACAGATTATGTTCTCTGAGCACAATGGAATCAAACTAGAAATTGATTCACAGAAAGGTAACATGAAAATCTCAAAACACATGAAAACTAACAACATACTTCTAAACTCAACAACAAATACGCACATGAGATGAAGAGGAAGTCTCAAAGGAAATTAAAAATTACATTGAATTCAATGAACATGAAAATACACAGTATCAAAATTTGTGGGACACAGCTAAAGCAGTGCTGAAAGGGAAATTTAGAACAAATGAAAAGTCTCAAATCAATATTCTAAGCACCCACTTTAAGAAACTATGCAAAATAAACCCAAAGCAAGCAAAAGGAAGGAAATAACACAGAACAGAAATCAATGAGATAGAAAACAGAAAAAAAAATCGAAAAAGTCAATGAAACAAAAAGCTGGTTCTTTGAAAAGATCAATAAAATTGATACACCTCTAGCAAGACAAAGAAAAAAAGAGAGAAGACACAAATAACCAATATCACGAATGAAAATGGGAATATCACTACCAACCTTGCATACATCTTTGCATAAATTTGATAACTTAGATGAAATGAACCAATTCCTAGAAAAGCACAAACTACCATAACTCAATCAATATGAAATAGTTTGAATAGCCCTATAACTACTAAAACACTGGATTCATAATTTTAAAACTCCCTACAAAGAAATCTCCAGACCCAGATGGTTTCACTATGTGCCAAACATTTAAAGAATTAACACCAATTCTATACAAACTCTTCTAGAAAATAGGAGGGGACACTTCCCAACTCATTTTATAAGGCCAGTATTACCCTGATACCAAAACCAGACAGTACCCCTCCCAAATTAAAGAAAAAAAAACTACAAACATCCTTCATTAATATAGTTGCAAAAATCCTTCATAAAATATTAGCAAATAGAATTCAGCAATATATAAAAACAATTATTCAAAATAAAGCAGTAACTGAGAAGGGTGGAGAAAAAAACGGGAGGAGGAGAGGGGTAAAATGGGTAGGATGAAAGTTCACATAGGGGAGGCCCAAGTGAGAAACACACAAAAGAGGGCAGAGTAACTTGTCAGGTGATGCAGAATGCAGGATCAAATGGAATAGTCACATAGCAGTTTCCATATTTGCTCATAAACTGTCTATTAGATGCATCTGTTCTCTAATCAGGTTGTAGAGGAGAAAGCAGCCCTTGCTGCAGATGGTTCTGAGATTCAGCCTCCACATTATTACCTTCTTGATTTGTGTCTTTCACTTCTCCTGGTTTTAAGAACTGGGGAGTTTGGCGCAGGTATTTCCTTGGCTTACACAGCAGGATGGTGTTATTCACTCCAAAGACCTCCAAATCTCTTTCCTTGTAATAGCTTCCCTAAGTCAGTACTTCTGGGATTAGGAAAATGGAAATAATCTATTCAAAAGTTGCCTTCAGCAATTCCCAAAGAGCACATGAAGAAGAGGAATAAATGCTTGAAGTGGCGATTATGATATGTAAGAGGCCTTGGTGCATAAGACCCTGGCCTAGGAAAGTTAAATGCACACAAGTTGGTCTTTGAGTAACTAATATTTTCTCTGGGGAGTGAAGAGGTCTCAGATACATTTTGATTCTTGTTTCATAAAATGGTTAATACGACTGACATTGTTTTGTTCCCACACCAATTTCTTTCCACAGTTATGTATTATCTATCATTTACCTTGAAAAATTCTTGGCCATTATTTCCCCCAAATATTTCTTCTGTTCCTTTCTTTCTTCTCCTTCTAGTATTCCCATTAGGCATGTTACACTTTTTGTAATTATCTTACAGTTCTTGGATATTCTGTTCTGATTTTCTCATTTTTTTTTTCTTTTTGCTTTTCAGTTTGGGAAGTTTCTACTGACATATCCTCAAGTTGAGTCTTTGCTCAGCTGTGTCCAGTCTACTGATGAACCCATCAAAGCTATTCTTCATTTCTGTTACAGTTCTTTTGAATTCCAGCATTCCCTTTTGATTTGTTCTTAGTTTCCACCTCTTTGCTTACATTATCCATCTATTCTTGTATGTTGCCCATTTTTTCCATTAAATCCCTTAGCATATCCATCACAATTATTTTAAGTTCCTGATCTGATAATTCTAAAATCTCTGCCATATCTGGGTCAGGTTCTCATCAATGCTTGCTTTGCCTCTTCAGAGTGTTTTGTGCCTGTTAGTATGCCTTGTAATTGTCCGTTAAAATCCAGACATGATGTATCAGGTAAAAGGAACTGAAGTAAATAGGCTTTTAGTGTGAGTTTTTGTTTGTCTGGCGAGGAGTTAGATTGTGTTTACTGTTTTCTGTAGCTGTAGGTGTCAGAGGCTAAAATTTCCTCTTGTGTCCTTGTTTTTGTCTTCTCTGTTGTCCTTGGGTTTCCCTAGACTCTTATACAGTCTGATTCTTACAGCTCTTTCATGTGTGATCCTCCATTATTATACAGGAACCATATCCATGTGGTGGTAAAGGTATCAGGGTTGGGGTGGGGGAAGTGTTATATAATCCCATGATTATGCATGAGTCTTTTAGTGTGCCTGTGACCCTGTGCTGGGACCTTCACAAGTCCTTCTCAGTACTCCTTCTCCCTTTTAGGCGAGACAGGAAGGCTAGAGTGGGTTAGAGTTGGGTATTTCCCTTCCCCTATGTAGTTAGGCTCTAGTAAAATAGTTTCCCTTAAGGCATTTGTTAAGAAGAATGGAACAGCTCTGGGCCTATTCCAAAATGGTTACTTCCAGCAGGGAGAGGATTTTTCTCAGATCTTCACAGTGAGAACCTGGTAGTGATACAGGCTCAATACAAGGTTGACATAAGGGGAGCCATATTGTAGAAAAGAAACCATATTGTAACTTTGAATGACCTCTGATTAACTAACCCAGCTGGATGTGCACCCTCCACGAGATACACATGCTCTGTAGACTTTATGGCCCCTCCCAGCTACGATACATTGATAACTTTGTTCTTTTGAGTTCCTTAGGAATGTGATAAGCCCCAGGCAGACAGTCTATGCTGATAGCCATCATCAATGACAATGGAAAGATCTGGGTATAGGGCTTTGCTCCCATCTGTTGCATATCCAGTAAAACAAAAGACTATCAGGAACTAAGACCAGATGTCTGCCCTGCCTGGAGACCAGCACCCTATATAACTGGCCTGTAGTCTTTGTTCTATAAGATGGTTCTTTTGGACATTAGTTAGCCATATTCCCCCTTGCTAGCAAGGTGTAATAAAACCCTTTCTCTCCTACCACCTTGCCTCTCAACTATTGGCACGTCTTGTGGAAGGCAGACGACCCCCTCGCCTTGGCCAGTAACAGTAGGGTTCCTGGAAGTAAACTTCATAAAAAAATGTGCAGGCTCCACTAAGGTTGGACCCCCCCGGCCCCAGGAGTTTTTAACTTTCAAGTTACACCACACTCAGTCTCCAACAGTTAGTCAATTACCCTTTAATTACTATCAGTAGTAGTATAATGATAATCCTATCAGTAGTTGGCTCCAGACTCGATTTCTGCTCTAGGTAAGTTGTGAATCTCTATATCCACTTGTCTGTCTCTCCAGTTTTCAAGGTGGTGTTTGCCCTGTGACTTCAATTCTCTGATGGATTTAAGAAGAGTTGTTGATTTTCATTTTGTTCAGCTTTTTCTTGTCGTGAAGATGGGAGTGACAATTTCCAAGCTCTTTACATGTTGGACTGGAAACCAGAAGTCTGCATTATCTATTACGAAGTTTTGATGCTTTGTGAAAGATTTTTCTCTCAGAATTCTCTGATGCTATGAAAGAGATAAGCTCTGAGTGAAGATCCTTCCACATTTGGTATATTAATAGGGTTTCTAATATTTATTCTTTGATGTTAAGAGATTAAACAAGACCAAAAGATTTCCCACACTGATTAGATAAGTAGTTTTTCTCCTGTATATGTTAATTGCTATTGAGAGATGAGTCATGCTTAAAGGACTCCTCCCATTTACAACATTTGTACAGCCTTTCCCAATATCAATGATTTGATGTTTGAGAAGGTATACAGAGCAATTGAAGGCCTTCCCATATTCATTACATTTGTTTGGTTTTTCTCCAGTATTAAGTATATTATTTGTGGAATAAACTGTGCATTCTGGCTTTAAGAGTTCCCACACTCACTGATGTTGAATAAGATGTGAACTCTGACTAAAGGTGTTCCTACATTTTCTGAATTTATAGGGTTTCTCCCCAGTACGAGTTCCGATAAAAGATTGATAACAGAGGGAAGGAGGAAGAGATGGTGGGAGAGAGGGGCATGGGAAGGGGAAGATGGTGAGGGAGACAGGGAGAGACACCTGTTGAAAAATTTTCCCACATTCATTGAATGTATGTGAATCTACCTTGCACAATAAGGGAAGTACTTCAAGGAAATGTCTTTTTACATATGGGGCATTTTTAAGGCCTCCTTCCTGTAGGTATTATCTGACACTGACTCAGGACAGCATGCTGAGTAAAGGATTTCCCATATTCATCACATGTATAAGAACTCTCTTCTTATGTCTTCTCTGATGACAAATAAGCTCTTTTGTTTGAATTTTTTTTATGTCAAATAAGACTGGAATGGTGATGAAAGTCTTTCCCACAGTCATTACAACGGTATGGTTTCTCTCCAGTAAAAATAATCTGATGTTTTATTAGCTTTGAATTCCATTTGAAGCTTTTCTTACATATATTACATTTATGGAATCTTCTTCCTGTAAGAACTCTCTGTTTTTTAGTGAATACTGTCTTAGCTTCTGCTAAATCTATTACATTCATACTCATGCTCAACAAGGGGTTTTTTTGAGTAAGTGACTAATATTTTTCTTGAAGCCCACTTCCTCAGAAAGGCATTTCTTGTGATGTGTTCTTACATAATACCTTCTAAGATTTTCTATTCTCCTGTCACCTACACAAGATTCTTCATACAAATGGTGTTGAGGAAGGTTCTCAATGTGTCTCTCTCTGATGGGCTCTGGTACTGCTTATTCAGTAATGCTCTGCTCTGAAATTGCCAACTTGGCCTAAGTTCTCATCTCTGAATCTGAAACAAACAAAAATACAAAGACTAGTTTTTCTTTATGTTCATTCTTTAAGTGCTTACTCTTCCAGATTATGAGAACACAGCAGTAAATAAAATAAATAAAAATCCTTCCTCTCGTGAAGGGTACATTCTAGTGGGAGGGATAGACAATAAAAAAATTTTAAACTAAAGTACACAGTATATGTTTTGGGTAAAAATAAAGCAAGACAAGGGGATAGAAAATACCAGTGGGGTATGCATTGCAATTTTAAACAGGGTAACAAGAAACAGCCTAATTGAGAAGATGGCATAGGACATGAGAAAGACAGCCATGTGGATATCTGGGCAGAAGCCATCCAAGCAAAGGGAACAACCAACGTGAAAGTCCTGTGGCAAGAGTGGCCTCACATGTGTAGGAACAACTAGGAGGCCAATGTAGCTCCAAGTAAAGGGAATGAGAAGTAGAGCAATAGGAGGGTAGATTTAAGAGGTCATAAAGAGCTAGACTATGTGGGGTCTTGTAGACCACTGTAGGGACAATGGCTTTTATTATGAGTGAGATAAGAAGCCACTGAAAAGTTTTGAGCAGGAGTGACACGATTTAACAAAATTTAAAAATGATCCCTCTTGGTGCTGCATTCAGAATAGACTGTGTCTGTGTGTGCTAGGGATGGGGATGGGGTACAAGGATAAAAACAAGCAGACCAGTTAGAAGTCAATAATCTAGCAGAGATAAAAAGGCAGCTTGGGTCAGGATAGAAATGGTGGGAAATAGTTTGATTCTGGAAGAATTTTGAAGTAGAGCCAATAGGATTTGCTGATGGATTGGATACGGGATGTGTTTTTAATTTCAGTTTCTACATGTTCATAGTTAAGAGTCATTTTAGACTATGAAGTTGTAAGGAAATGGTTAACCAAGGGAAGAGGCTTCTCAGAGAAGATAGAAAGTGAGAAAAAATATTAGAAAATGGTTCTCAAGGACTCAAATTTCCAGCTCCCCAGGAGGAAACTAATGTTCTGAAGGATCCAACAGGCTCAGTTGAAACAGTTCTACCCCAGGAAGTTGGGATGGAATAAAAGGTGAGCATCAAGTGGAAGAAATGTCCTGTCTCAACCCCTAAACTTGGCATGGATCCACACCCAGACTTGGGGCTACCTGTTTCTCCCCATTTTGCAAACCAGAAGATGTAGCTTACGGTGTGTTTCATCTATAAAATGAAGGGTATCCAAGGAATTACTGTTAATTCTGTTAGGTGTGATAGTAGCATTGTGGTTACATAAGACTGCCCATGGTTTTTCGAAATGCATAATGAAATATGTAGGGACGAAATTACGTGATGTCTCAGTTTTATTTAAAATATCTCAGCAAAAGAAAAAGACAATGGAAAAAAAAGGGACAAATAAAGCAAATGTGGCAAAATTTTATTAACTGTTGAATCTGGGCTATAGGCATATGGGAGTTCATTGTACTATTCTAATTTCGTGTATGTTTTAAATTTGTCATAATTTTTATAAGTGAATGTTACGTTTTATCAATTTAATTATTTCCTAGAGAACAAGTTTAAGATGGATTTGATTGGTTTTATGATCTTTGACATAAAAATTAAAACTTCAAAAAAAAATAATAAAGGATACAGACTTAATGTTTTGATTCCCCTCAAACCCCCTTTCTTATTTTTGGTGAGGAAGATTGGCACAGATGGTGAGGAAGATTGTCCCTGAGCTACCATCTGTGCCAATCTTCCTCTATTTTGTATGTGGGACACCACCACAGCATGGCTTGATGAGTGGTGTGTGGGTCCCCAACCAGGATCCAAACTGGCAAATCTGGAGCCTCTGAGGTGGAGTGGGTGAGCTTAACCACTAGGCCACCAAGTCAGCCCCCAATCCCCTTTCTTAAATTTTATCATCCTATGACTGTCCTTCCTCTCTATCTCCTTCATTTCTTTTCACAGGCAAATTATAAAAGACAACATGTGTTGGGAGAGAAAAGGCAAAAGGTGATAGGAAAAGACAGAAATGGCTTTGATGGGAAGTAAAAATTAAATTTATCACCAGTTCCTGCCTCCATCTCCCAAAACTCCGCATAAAGAGCTACTAATTAGGACAATATTTCAGACACCTAGGTTTCATAACCATCAATAGTCCTTTTTCTATCTTTAATTGCTAAAAATATTAAAACACAACACCTTCTGATTAGTTTGCAAGAATTTAATTCACACCAGGAAAGACAGAAAATGACTAGCAGAATTTCATCACAAACATTTGCATAAAAATGGGATTGAAGGGCTGGCCTGGCGACGTGGTAGTTAAGCTCGCACCCTCTGCTTCAGGGTCCCAGGGTTTGCAGGTTCCAATCCGGGCGCGGACATACGAATGGCTTATCAAGTCACGCTGCGGCGGCGTCCCATACAAAGTAGAGAAAGATGGGCACGGATGTTAGCCCAAGGCCAGTCTTCCTCAGCAAAAAAGGAAAAAAAGGAGGAGTGGCAACAGATGTTAGCTAAGGGCTAATCTTCCTCACCAAAAAAGAAAAAAAAAAGGGATCGAAAAATAAGTATACTGATTTAGTAAGCATAGCAAAAAAATACAGTTGTTTCATTAAAACCAAGTATTAAAATAAATTGAATTTAGAGTCCCAACTGCTGTACCAAAAAGCATTAAAAATGAGAGGCATAGTCAAGTTTTTTGTACCACTAACAAATACTTTTCATTACAGAAGTCAGCAAATCTGAAGCAACAGCCCTTTCGTAAAAGAAAACTGCACAAGTCACCTGCTATTCTCACACTCTGCAGAGCTTGCTTTACCGCCAGTCCTACTTGCATTCACGCATTAAACCATGTTCACATCTTTTCTCAGGAGGTAAACCGAGAACCAGAATCCACACGTGCTCCCTTCCAGTTCTATACTGTCTTAAGTAAAACGTTAGCAAACTATTGTTTCAGAAAGAAAGAAAAACGAAAGCGGGCCCAGCGGTGGGGCAAGGCCCGCTCCCCGGCCCGGCCCAACCTCGGGGCTTACCTCGCCGCCCGCGGCGCCGGGCGACGCTGTGCTGTGGGCGGGCGGCCCCTGAGCGCCGACCACGCTTCCCAGGAGATGCCGGGCCAGCCCCCAACGCCGCGCCTCCTGGCTCTTCGGCGGAACTTGCTTCACAGCGCCCCCGCAAGAAGCGGTCGCTGGCCCCCATCCGGTGGCTTCTAGGAGTGGCCTTCGCGCCACGTTGAGGAGAACGGCAGTACACAACTTTCGCCGCCAACCTATGGGGGCCGTGAAGGGCCAGGAGCGCGTCCACAGCGCGGAGCCCAGAGACTCTTACGCACGTGGCGGTCTTCCCACTCACTCGCCTCCTTCCCTCAGTTGAAACAGTTCTACCCCAGGAAGTTGGGATAGAATAAAAGGTGAGCATCAAGTGGAAGAAATGTCCTGTCTCAACCCCTAAACTTGGCATGGATCCACACCCAAGAGGGAAGGAGGATGCCGGAGGAATGGCGTAGGGGCCCTGGCGAGCAAGAGGGAAGGCAGCTAGCCTCCGCGGGAGCCTTTCCCCCTCTCCACCAGCAGGGTTCGCAGAAAAGTAAGGGCCCACGCTGAGCGCCTGGCTGTGGGCTCCGTGTAAGGCAGGAGATTATTTTGAAGTCGTTCTTCAGTGAGCCATGACAGTGATTTTTGGCTGCATCGGAAGGCCCTTCCTTCCTCCTTAAAATGAGGCTGATCCCTCCCGATCACTCTTACCTTCTGACCCGACTTCCCCACCAGAAATCCCAAGTTTCTGGTTCACACTGACTTCCTTTTAAAGATGCAAGTTAATCTTATCAGACGTTCAACTTTTTTATGTTTTGTGTTCATGACTAACTGCTAACTGTGTATCAGAAATCCCTCCCTCCATGCCCTAGTAGCTTACATGAAATTTAACAACAGCAATTAAGGAAAGTAGCCATTGGTCCCTCTTCTTTCTGGCCCTTATCTAGTCACCAATTTGCCTGGATCTTTCTTTTACCATTTCTTCTCCGTTTCCCTATACCACTATTCTAAGACTCCAGATTCTCAACCTAGTTTCTGCCTACCGTCTCTCTCATTTCCAAACCATTCTCTCTCCTCTACCAGATTATTCTTACCCCCTGAAACCAAACTTAATTACCATGATCAAAAACCTCCTGTAATTCCCTTATTGCCTAAAAGATTAAATCGAAACACCATCTGGTACTCAAAGCTGCCATCATCTAGTTATCCAATTCCAAATCAACTTTCTCACTTTTTACTTCATTGAACTCCCTGTGACAGACAGGGAGTTGTTTATCTGCTGCAACAAGCTGAGGGCATTTTCCTACCTCTGTGCCTTTACTTGCACAGTTCTTTCTTTTCCAGATCTTGCCAGAGTCCAGCTTAAGAGGTCCTGTACTGGTCAGCAGAACCAGGGTCAAATCCTGGTCCTTAGGTAAGTTATTTAACATCTGTAAACTTCAATTTCTTCATCCTATAATGTGGTGAATTAAATGACTCAAATGTGTGAAAAGAGCTTTTCTTCTGGCATCCAGTTATTACTTGATTATGTAATATACTCTACCTCCTGCTTCTTCTGACCCCACTCCATCCCCAAAACAATCTTCACCTCTGCCTTTCTAAGCCTTCTACTATGAACTAAATATTTATTCACTGGAGAACCTACTATATGCTAGGTGTTGTGGAATATATATTATTTTAAATTTTTTTGCTATCAAATGCATTGTATAATTATATGAAGGCCAATGGAGAAATTCATCTTGCATTAGGAAAGCTTTGCTTTCCTTGAAGAATGGGCTTTTTTCCCCTTCCAAATACAATATAAGCAAATTCCCATCTCACTTTGATTGCGAGGATGCTCAGTTTGCATCTCTAACTGAATGTATGGCACACCATTTCTCCTGATCTTGATCTTCTAGGCACTTTCTCCTTTCTCAATGCTGATTTGTATGTGTTTTTGGTTTTCTATTTTATCTATCTTGTAGGCTATCTTAAGTCATTTTTTTGGATACATGTTATAATAAAATAGATGGGTATTGCCTATTATGGCAGTTAGAAGAAATATCTTCTCATTTATTTGATTGTTATCCTAGTTTTCCATTTCTGGTAGTGGAGTTATAGACCCTGCAGGGAATGTAATGAAAGGCTACAGGAAGATGTGAAGCAATAGAATCATAACAATTAGCATTTATTGAGTACTTACTATAAGTCAGGCACTGTTCTCATCACTCTATACGAATTAAACTCACTTACTCCTTACAGCAGTCTCATGAAGTGGAAAGCCAAGAGGCCAGCATCCCAGGAGCTCTAAAGGAGAGTTAGTCCCAAGAGTTAATGTACATAATTCAAGGTAGGACAAAGAGGACCAAAATATTTATGAAGTTACCTCACCATTAAAAAAATGAAGGAGATTGCACTATTAAATTAAAACCTCCTGGTTTAGATTAAAACTAGAGTCCAGGCCTGTATTATACTATGTATTAGATGGGGCTTTAAGAGATTTAAGATAATTTCTAACTTCAAAAAAGATTGTAGAAAAAAGCACCTGAAAGAACCAGAGAACAGAATAAGAAAGTGTGTAATGCACGAGAATAGAGAATGCAGGAGAATACTGCAAACCATCCCTGCAAAGGACTTCTAAGAAGGTGGAGGACTGCAAGTCTCACAGAGGCAGGACTCGAGCAGGGCCTTTTATGAAGTGTAAATAGGATTTCTGGAGATGCAAGGAAGAAAGTAGGACATGTAAAAGGATGCCATGGGATAGTTTGAAAAGAAGCCAAGTGTGAGAAGAGGGTATAGTAGAGACAAAGGATAGGCCTGCCCACAAGCATTGGGGAGTAATGGAAAATAAGTAAATAGATCCAGTTGTGGGAGGCCTTGAAATTAAATAGTTTGAACTTTTTCCTGGGGACAATGGGAAACTGTGGACTGCTTTTGAACAAAGTGGTAGTGTAGTCAGGCATCTAGATAAAGACAGGAAGACAAGGGCAGCAATGATGTGTTTACTCTAGTAATCTAGGCCCAAACTACTGAGGACTTGGCAGCAGCAGTAGGAATAGAGAGAAAGAAATCAACTATTAAGCCATTTCAAATGAACTCTAGCAGACTGATTACCTGGAATAAAGAGGAATCAGTAAGCAATAATTACAGGGCATTTAGTGACTACTCAGCACTTTGTGATGTTTAATAGGGATCTAAAACAAGATTTCTTGTCTTCAAGAAGCGTACAATCTAATTGAATAACCTCAAGTTTTATAATCCAATAAAATGAGATTATTCTGGTCCAACTCTTGCCCAAATTCACCAAGCTGATCATTGTTAATCAGAGGAATGCTGGGAGGTAGGAAAAGTGTGGAATCAGCAAAGAATCATGGATCCCAGAAGCTCAAATTTTAAGGCATGAGTGGCCAAAAGTGCCAATTCTGCAAATGTCAAGTAGGAAAAGGACTGAGAAATAGGCAGAGTTTGTCCTTGAAAGATCAGCTTTACAAGATTGGTGAGAGTCAGAGCCAGAGAGTTTAATGAAGTTTCATGAAGTCTGTAAACAAAAGAAAAGTTTAAAAAATAGGGCATTTTTTTCAAGATAATGGAGGAACTAAATGTTAAGAGTTTTAGGACATTCTTTCTGAGGATGAGATAAAATAACACTAGGATTAGTTAGGCACATTAGTGGAACTATGGGGGTTATACTTTGAGGAAAATATGCTACAACAAAAAAATGGTGAGGGAGGAAGGAAGAGAAAAATTTGTCCTTATAAGTCCAGAGACTGAATTTGCCTCAACACTATTGTGCCCAAACTGGTGGGAAGTTTTTTGTCCTGTTCTGAAGCTAGCTCCTTCTCTTCTGCTGCTGGAGCCAGCCAACATTGAAAATACACACACACACACACGATTTCCTCTTTAAGTGAAAGGGCTGATGTAGTTGGGAAACAAGAGGGTTCACTGGTTGTTCAGGGACCCACGCCCCATGGAATAGATAAGGTGAAGAAATGCAAAATGTCAGGTAGCTGTATAATCTTAAGGTTGGAGCCATCCAGAATATTAGATTGAATATATTAAGTTTTTAAAGTCAACCCCTTGTTGTATTGATCACTCATTTGAGCATTTAGTTTACAAAAAGGAAGCCTAGCTTAAAACTTCCCTAATAGCTAGCTAGTCGGGAAGGAAAATTCAAACAAGTGTATATATATATATATATTTTCAGCTGTAGGAGGTTATGCTATGTGCTCTTGTGCTAACGTTAATGAAAGTTCAAATATTACTCTTTACTGTGAAGTTGCTGATGTCTGATGAGAGTTGAACTCTGACTGAAGGCTTTCCCACAGTCATTACATTTGTAAGGCTTCTCTCCGGTATGAGTTCTCTGGTGGATAATAAGGGATGAGCTCCGACTGAAGCCCTTTCCACACTCTCTACACTCATGTGGTTTTTCTCCAGTGTGGATTCTCTGATGTTCAATAAGGGATGAGCTTCGACTGAACACTTTCCCACAGTCACTGCACTCATAGGGGTTCTCTCCAGTGTGTGTTCTCTGATGTTCAATAAGAGATGAGATCCAACTGAAAGCTTTTCCACATTCACTGCATTCATAGGGATTCTCTCCCGTGTGTATTCGTTGATGCTGAATTATGGTTGAACGGTCACTGAAGGCTTTCCCACATTCATTACATTTGTAAGGTTTTTCTTGAGTATGAGTTCGCTGATGTTGACTAAGGTTAGTGCTTCGGCTAAAGGCTTTTCCACATTCACTACATTCATACGGTTTTTCTCCAGTATGGATCCTCTGATGTAGACTAAGGTGAGTACTCCGGCTAAAAGCTTTTCCACATTCACTGCATTCATAAGGTTTCTCTCCAGTGTGAGTTCTTTGATGTTCAATAAGGTGTGTACTTCGGCTAAAAGTTTTCCCACATTCATTGCATTCAAAAGGCTTTTCTCCACCATGAAGTCTACTGTGGACAATAAGTTCTGATTGGTAGCTAAAGGCTTTCCCACATTCATTGCCTTTACAAGGTTTCTTTTGTGGGAAGAGTTTTTGGTGTTTAATTAAGTCTGAATTATCTTTGGAGTTTTTCCTAGATATGGGGGATCTAGTTCCCTTTGGAATTTTCTGCTGTGTATTAAGTTTTGAGCTTAGACTCAATTGACTGGATTCAGGGCCTCTTTCTCTAGTGAAAATTTTCTTGAGGGTCATTGACACTTTTCTGATTGCTCTTTTCTCAAAAGAAGATTTCTTCTGTACGTGACATTTTGTCCGCCTTGATAACTGGTCCTCACTTTTACAGGCTTCTTCATTTGCAGGACCTTGGGCAGTATTCCCTCTGAGACTTTCCATTGCTGACCCTGAAAACTCTAGTTCTTCAGAAATAGCCTGGTTGGTGTTGATGCTTTGGTTCAATTCAACTCTTCCTATCTGAAAGACATTTAAAGGGCAAATGTCACCTGCATCTAGTGTAGAGAGCAAGGAAAATAAACCAGCAGAAAAAAAGATAATTAATTTGCAATTCATGCATACTAGCAACTTTATATGGTGAGAAAATAAAAAGGGACAGTGGAAGAGAAGTGAACAAGGCCAGAAGAGATAATAGGCAGAGTTTTCACAGTGGGCATGGTGAGCACAGAGACATCAAGAAATATAGGAAGGGTGACTGGGTAATATGCTAAGCCAAAAAAATGGAAATAAGCAGATATACTATCTGATGAGCAAAGAGCAGGGGATTAGAAAGTAAAATGAACTACCAGTTAGTGTAGCCAATTAGTCATGGTAAATGAGAGATAGGAAAGGGATGAGAAGAGTGGACTCAAGTGTGGAAAAGGTACCCTTAAAAAAGCAAAAAGTAAGGATGACTCTATCAAGCTTGGATGTAACCATTTTGTTAACATTGAGAAAGAACAAAATTTCAGAAATGCTATCACACTGCTACCCTCATTTGTCCCCCAACCCTCCTTCCAACTAGTTTAGGTATTCTTCTAAACAAGTCTACAGTCCTAGACTATCAGAGGTTTAACAGAGCTCATTTTAACAGAGCTTAACTTAGAGTTCATCTAGGCCAACTTGCTTATTTGACAAATAGAAAACAGACTGCATAACTTAAGTCGCCCAGCAAATTGCAAGAGCTTAGAACTAGACTAGAACTTAGACTAGAACTCATGTCTCCTAAATATGAAATTGGTGGTCTTTTCATGATCCACTCACCGAGACAGGTATTTTTGGTCACTCCCCTCTTCAGCTCCCTGAAGATCCGGTATCTACAGTTGTTCTCCCTCCAACTGGCTGATCATGTCCAATTTGCATCCTTGGGTTCCTGCTGATTGGAAATGATTTAATACAAGGCTACTGGTGCTGGAGACACAGGGCTATTCATAGCTCAATCTTAATGCTTTGAATCTATAGAAGAGATAGTGTGAGCTTTCACAGAGGCTGTGGCTGGAGGGGCCGGAGAAAATGGGTGTCTGGAAGGGACTAAAATTGGGTTCCGAAAGAAAGGTTATACACATGCACATCAGAATCACTTATGGAACTTGTTACTCCAGACACCTGGGCTTTGCCTCAGACCTAGTAGGTATGATGGAAACCAGGTATTTGTATTTAATAAGTTCATATGACTTGACAAGTTGAATTGTCCAAAAAGAACCTTAGAAACACACTCTAGGTTGCCTCAAAAATGTGGTAGCTGGAACCAGCCTCCCCACCCAAGATTCTTCTCACAGCAGGAGAGTCTAAAACATAAACTCAGCTTCCCATTGGACAGATGGCTTCCTCCTTCTGCTAGTGGGGCCAACACTTCCCAAGGATTTCAAAGTTCCCAGGTATTTGGCAGCTAGCTTTCTCAGATAACTCCTGTTAAAAAGCTGGTACCCCACATTCAGACTGCCTGGCGCCAAGTAGTCTGTTTATCTCCCCACTGACAAGGCTGTTATACTTGCCTTATAAGGAGGAGAGGCAAGCCCCTCTCCTGGAACACTGATCTATGCTGAGTGTCCAGCAGAGACCATCATGGCTCCAGCAACCTGTGGGGAAAATGGGAGGATATGGGAATCTGTCTTTTCTTCTCGCCCATCTCTGGACTCTGAGTTTCCCCATTAAAGCTTTTTCTTTAACCCCTTCTCTTGTGAATTCATCCAGAGCCCTTGTGCATGACAGTAGGCAACAAACTATATAACAGTTCCTCTGATGTTTCTGCTCACAGCACAATTTGAGATCCACTGGGTTAGAAGTTGATCTAGTTACCAGTCTTTTCTTTCTCATAGACTGGGAACCTTTCAGATATGGAGGTGAACTTTGGAGGATATCTACCAAGAAGCCATGCTTGGAGAACCTCAGGAGCAATATGATGATGCTGTCCATTTCCAGCTTTGCCAAAAACACACCTTTCAACTGGAAAAGAGAATACAAAAGTCCTACCGCTGGGTTGATGAGAGTCAGAATTTCTAATTTAAGATCCTTGCAATAAAATCCAGTTGCATACTTTATGGTGCCAACATTGCTTAACAGGAATTTGCCTTACTGTTAGGTTGTCTGGCCTACATTCTTGCAGCCCAGATCCTTAAGCTACCCCATCATTATTTTATTAGCAGTTCACTGTTATTTCTCTCTTTTATTACAGTAATCCTCAACACAGCAGTACCACCTCCTAGGGAGAGTTTTGGGAATTTGAGGGTTTTTTTGGTTGTCATGTTGATTGGATGGTGCTATTGGAATTTAGTGGGGGCCAGGGATAATGGGCATTCCTGCAAAATAAAGAATGTCCTTATCCTGCCTGACTTTCAAAAATGCTGTTAATAGTTACCTGAGGCTCGAACCTAACACCACTTTACATATAGATACAACATATTTTGCACAGCTTTGATATATATTGGAAAATAAAGGAAATATACTTCTTTTTCTTTGAATGTTATTAGGAATTATTCACCATTTCAGGAAAATCAAACCACTCATGGTATTAGATTCCCAAATATGACATTCATATATTAGTCTGCATTTGTAGCTGTTGTATGAATAGGTACAGGCATCTATTTCATCGAGTCTTTACATGGTGAAATACACAATATTCTATTATAAATTACTTTCCTTTTCTTTCTCCCTTATATTATAGTTAAGGTAACATATTGCTGTTTTGGAAATTGTATCTATGGGAAGTTCATATTATCTGCAAATCTTACTTCAGGATAGTAAAGGGGGATGGTAGGTCTGAAAGGTGGATAAATACACCTCTAGTGAAATGGAACTAAACCATAGACAGTTACACAATAGATGAACACTGTGTCTCTCAATAGGTAAATTACAAAGCCTCTAAAGCAAAAGTCCTTTTCTCCAACAGAAGTCCTTGAAGATCTGAGAGCACCCACACTGCCACAAAGGTGATGTGGGAACTAATGGGAATTTTGCACACAGTGGAACACTATTACATATTATATTCCATCCTGGAGAAGAGATATTGTTGAGAAAATGTTTAGGTTTTTGGAGGTAAGGAGAAACCAGGAATATCTGAAATTGGAAGATCTTTGTAAATTGTCTCACTAGAACCATTAAAACATAGGCTACCTAAAAGTAAGCAGAATATCCTGAATGGAAAAAGAACTAGGACAGAGTTCAAAGGAGATGGCCAATTTGAAGTTTAGGGTTCACTGTTATGCTTATTAATATCTTGATGATTGGTAAACTGTGCCAATTTGATATAAGATTATATATAATTCAACTAATGTGTATACACTATGTAGTATAAGTATCCCAAATGTAGTTGTTTTTGCATTTCAAATAAGCTCTTTATATGTGTAACTGTATTATGCATTATGTGTTTGTGTATGTGACACATATGATAGATACATAGAAACCCCATTGGGGAAAGTTTCTACATTAAAAAAAAAAAAGGAACCTAACTTGGAGATTCTTTAGGTCTTTTGGGTCTGCCTGTTCTAGACATTTTATGAATATTGACTCATTTATACCTCACAACAATGAGAGGAGTACAATTATTATTCCCACAATACAAATGAAGAACTTTAGGTATAGAGAGGTTAAGCAATTTAGCCCAACACCAAGTGATAAATCCTGGACTCAAACTCATTACACTACACAGTAGGGATTTAAAACAGAGAAAGAACACCTGAGTCACACTTTCCATCCTGTGGCCCCCTAAATGGCCAAGAAACTAAACTCCACTGATCCCAGGATGCCAGCATGACCTTGACTCCAGAGTGCCATGGAAGTTTAGAGAGTGACTACCTCTGGGAGCTGACTACCCTGAGGGGCTGCAGGAAGTCCCAACCATGCTAAAAGCTCTGTCTTTGTGCCTAAAGATTAAATTTTTCAGCCTCCACTGAAGTGCCACCACAGTGTAGATGGCATCCTTGTATGAATCAGTGAAACATTAGATAGAGGCCCTGTGGTATAAGCATTTACCAGGTAATCTGGATTTTGGTCATAGCTCTGCTGGTAGCTATATAAAAACCAGGGGAAAATAACCAATCTGGTTTTATATCGCCTTATCAGTAAAATGAAGATGTTGGAATTGATTGTTTGGTCCAAAGCTATCTGATCCCTGGAGTTTAATTTTAGGTCCCAAACTCTGAGGCACATACCCATCTGCCTAGACTAAGGGAATAAGACTAAAATAAACCTACTCTTTTTCAAATCACCAGAGACGCATTAGAGGTTAAGGTCCATGTTTCAGATGAAACCATTCAAAAAACAGGACAATAAGTCTGGGTTCTTCAATAACCTAAGGATGAGAGTAAACGAGTATTGAGGAAGACATTGACAGCAGTCAGCAGGCAAATAGAGAATAGTCCCATCCTGGGCAAAATTTGGCAGACTCACCTAAGAAGGAAGTTCTATGAAAAGAGAAATAAATGTGTCTCTACTTGGCAAGATGACACAAACTTTCAGAAAAGAAGGAAGAATCCTTAACTTACATGGGATTAGATCTTATAGTGAGACAGACAGTTGCCTTTCCCTCTTCTGCTTCCTCTTGGCTTTCTTTTTGGTCAAAGGCAAAGCTGATAAAAGGTCTTATCCTAAGGCATCTAGAATCACTGGTCTAGTCATGTCTACATCTGGCCAGATGAATGCAACCCTATAGGTTAAGGGGTAAAACAAATGCCTAGAAGTAATCCCACCTCCTCCCAGATACAAAGAAAAGGACAATAGATATTTATGTCTGGGCTTAAGTCCCTAGTTCTTTAATGATAGAAGGTAAAAGGGATGGATCTGGGCCAAGTCCAAACTCTCTCTTAACTCTCTAGGTGATTTGAGGCATATAATCCAGCCTCTTTGTCAATTTCTTCGCATGGGTATGAGTTCAAAGGGAGTATGGCAGTAGTCCCTTACTTCCTCCTGAGGTTCAAAACAGAAGGCAGCTGACATCGCTCCACCATCATAGGGCTGTGCAGTCCTGGGCAAGTCACTCACCTTTCTTAAAATCTGGTTCCACAATGTAAAATGGCATTACTAGTACTTGTCTTTTCTCACAGAGCTTTTGTTAAAGCTACAAGTTAAAAGATGGCAAAGCGTTTACAATATAGAATATCATATACAACATAAGGACATTATATTATTGCTGTGCTTACCTCAAATGAATCAATTTTAAATTGTGATGTACATTTAAGGAAAGATGCTGTTGGAGGATTTGTGAGGCTCCCTTCAGCAGCTGCTGCTCTAGCTGTGTTCTTTTTCCTGACTTTGCAGGATGCACATGAAATGGGGAAGGGAGGGCTGGTGGATGTGACAAAAGTCTGGGAGGGGGGCAGATATATTTCAGAGAGGCTAGGAGGTCACTATATCCACAAGGTTAGGGCATATCCTTACCCAGTTTCCATCCAAGAGGTTCCTCCAGCATGGTGTGGAAAGTTGTCTCTTCTTTTCTCTTTTCTTCCTTCCTCATACTTTAGTTATTTGGATCACTTTACTGCTCTATGGATACAGTATCCCCACCAAATCATTATTCTCTCAAGTACAGTGGTCACAAAGTGCTACAGCACCAGCAAACCCAGCCTGCTCTTTGTGTGAGTCTACCTTTCCATCCCTAACAGCTCTGGCCACTTCCTGTTCCCCTAACCATCTGAAATGCTTTTGACCATGCCACTTCCTCTTATAATCAATTTCTGATCCAGCAAGAGTTCTCCCTTGTTTCTACTCCCTTCAATATTAAGAAATTATCTCATTCAGAAGGAAGCGAGTTCTGAAGCCTCTGGAATAGCTCTTCTCCAGGTGCTTTGCTTTCTGGTGTTGGGCTGACTGCTTCCAGGAGCCTTTGCCAATGCACAAAGGAATCAGCAGGAGGGGCTAGGCAGCCTCAGTCCAACCCTAGAACAGATAACCAAGTTCTGATACCTACTAAAAGCAGGTCTTCCCGCATCAGTGTTCATGGAAATTGGCTCAAAATAGCAAATTCACATAATTTGATATACAGAATTTCTCAATATCTCCACCAACAAATAATTAACACCTACTATATTGAAGTACCAACCCTCATCATCAGAACCGTGAAATAAAGGCTACTTCTCACAAACTCTGTAACTTCAAGGAAGGTACTTCATGTCTGTGTGCCTCAGCTTCCTTATCTGTAACATGGGGATAATAACACTACATCTCATGGGGTTAATGCGAGGATAAAATGAGTTAATGCGAGCAAAAACTCTTGGAACTGTGCCTGGCACACAGTAAGCACCCGAGAAACACTCCGGGTACAGAAGCCCTCCCTCGCCTAGTTAGAGGGGAGAGGAACGCAGCTCTGCTCTTTTCCATCTCCCAGAGCCGCATCCGGAGCGGGGAGCACCCCCCGCAGTCAGTGCAGCACCCCCCGCAGTCAGTGCAGCACCCCCCGCAGTCAGTGCAGCACCCCCCGCAGTCAGTGCAGCAGGGGGACTGGGCTGAGCCCAGCCGCGAGGGGAGCGCCGGGCGACAGGCAGAGACCCGGCGCCGCGTCCCAGCCGCGGAGGCGCCTCCGGGCCGGATCTGAGACCACACCACCCGCGGCCCTCTGGCCCATCTCCCCCAAAGGAACCGAGTGTTTCCGCACGACCACTTCCCAGAGCCTCCAAGCCCACCCGTCCAGGCCCCGGGTCCCTGCGCGCCCCACTCACCGGCCGCCTCCGGCCGAGCGCCGGGACACACCCTGGGCCGGACCCGCACTTGGACGGAACCTGCGTACGCGGGGCTTGGGAAAGCCGGAAGGATTAGTGGGAAACCCTCGCGTCGAGCCGCTGCTCCAGCGCTCGCCAAATTTCTCGGGGTCACGGACACTCTTCCACTGAGACCCATGGTCATGTCCTGCTCGGTATGCGGGGCCAGTCATTGCCAGATCAACAGCCCGGACCCAACCGTTAGAGAACAGAGACAATAAGGCGAGTGAGCAACGTATTAGCGGGCGCGGCTGTGCGCCTGCGCGGAGAGCCCGGGACCGCTAGGCTGTGCTCCGACTCTCTTGGAGGTTTTTGCAAAGCCCCTGCTGTGGTGTGTGTGAGGTTGAGGAGTTGGTGCTAGCGGCCTGAGAAAGCGGGTCTTCAAGAGCTCCTGAAGACTTTAATACGTTCTACAAAGTATAGCCCAGACCAGTAGTTTATAAATAGTTTTAAACAGCGTACCTGGAAAGTTGGTTTTTAAAATACGGATTCCCAGGCTTCGCACTCCGAGACTGATTCAGTGGTCAGAGGAGAGTATCAGAAACGCCGCGTTTTCAACGGGCATCCCAGATAATTCTGATGCAGGTGGTCCCTAGACCATCTCTGGAGGGACAGGCTTCTTTGCACAGCCTAGATACTTAAATGCAATTAAATGCAGGACACTTCTCAAATTCCACCAGGAGTCATAAAGATGAATAAAATCAGGACCCTACCATAATCTAGTAGAGTAAAAAAAAAAAAAAAAAAAAAAAAAAAAAAAAACCACCCACATTTCCGCAGATAATTTTAATGTAAGATAGTGTAGTTGCACCAAAAGCGGTACAATTTGTTCTGGGAGTTCAGAGGGGAGAGAACCTGTGGGATGAAGGACATTGGAGTGGTTTGGCTTAGGGAAGATTTAATGGAAAGTATAGCAGAGGGCAACCTTAAAAAGAATTGGTGAGCTAGAACAGTGGATAGCATGAGCAAAGCTGTGGTTGTGGAATATGACAGCTGTGTTCAAGACCATAGAATAATTCAGATTTACTGATGCAAGAAGTAAGTATAGAGGAGCAAGATCCAAATTATAAAGCTAGAAGGGACCTGGAGACCATGTAACTTTATCATTTCCACTGTATTTTTAATTAAAATTTCAAATTGTAGTAAAATATACACAGCACAAAAGCTACCATTTTAAAGTGCACAATAAAGTATTCAACATGTTGTGCAAACACCACCACCATCTAATTTCAGAACATTTTATCACCCCAAAAGAAATCATAAACACATTGAGCAGTCACTTCTCATTACCCTCTACCCCCAGCCCCTAGTAACCTCCATTTGACTTTGTCTCTATTAATTTGCCTATTCTAGACACTGCATATAAATGGAACTGTACAGCATTTGTCCCTCAGTGTCTGGCTTGTTTCAATTAGCATAATGTTTTCAAGGTTCATCCACGTTATAGCATATATCAGGTTTATGTTGTTCAAGATTCATCCATGTTATAGCATGATCCATTTATCTCCTGTTGGACACTGGGCTGTTTCCACCATTTGGCTATTGTGAATAGTGCTGCTATGAACATTGGTTACAAGTGTCTGAGTCCCTTTTTTCAACTCTTCGGGGTTATATACCTAAGAGTGGAATTGCTGGATCATGTGGTAATTCTATGTTCAACTATTTGAGAAAGCACCAAACTGTTTTCCACAATGGCTGCATCATTTTATGTTCTAATCAGCAATGCATGACAGTTCCAATTTCTCTACATCGTTGCTAACACTTATTTTCTGTTTTTCATTTTGTTTTGTTTCTTGTTTTGTATTATAGCCATCCTAATGAGTATGAAGTAGTATCTTGTGGTTTTGATTTGCATTTCCCTAATGGCTAGTGATGCTGAGCATCTTGTCATGTGCTTGTTTGTATATCTTCTTTGAAGAAATGCCTATTCATATCCTTGGCCCATTTTTGAATTGAGTTGTTTGTTTTTTGTTGTTGTAAGTGTTTTTATATATTCTGGATATTAATCTCTTTGCAGATATATGATTTGCAAATATTTTCTCCCATTCTGTGGGTTGTCTTTTCACTCTTTTGATAGTGTCCATTGATGCACAAAAGTTTTTAATTATTTAAATTGAGATATAATTGACATATAACATTATCTTAGTTTCAAGTGTATAACATAGTGATTCAATATTTGTATATATTGTGAAATGATTATCACAATAAGTCTAGTTAACATCCATCACACATTGTTACTTTTTTTTCTTGTGATGAGAACTTTGAGATCTATTCCTACCAACTTTCAAATGTATAATACAATATTAGCTATAGCCACCATGCTGTACAAAAGGTTTCTAACTTTGATGAAGTTCAATTTATGTATTTTCCTTTTAATGGCCTGTGTTTTCGTGTCATATTTAAGAAATTATTGTCTAATCCAAGGTCTTGAAGATTTTTACCTATATTTTACCCTAAGAGTTCTATAGTTTTACTCTTAAATCTAGATCTTTGATACATTTTGAGTTAATTTTTATATTTGGTGTAAAGTAAGGATAAAACTTTATTATTTTGCATATGAATATCCAGTTTTCCCAGTACCACTTGTTGAAAAGACTGTCCTTTCCCAATCAAATGGTCTTAGCACTAGTTGAAAATCAATTAACATATATGTGAAAGTTTTTTTTCTGGGCTCTCTTTTCTATTCCATTGGTCTATATGTCTATCCCTTTCCAGTACTACACTGTTTAGATTAGTACTGTAGCTTTGTGGTAGTTTTGAAATTAGGAAGTATGAATCTTCCCACTTGTTTTTCCTTTTCAAGATCATTTTGGTTTTTTGGGGTCTCTTAAGATTCCATATGAATTTTAGGATAGGTTTTTATATTTCTGTAAAAAACATCATTGGAATTTTGGTAGAGAATACATTGAATCTACTTTGAGTAGTATTGTCATCTTAGCAATAGTGTCTTCCAATCCATGAACATGGTATGTCTTTCCATTTATTTAGGTCTTCTTTGACTTCTTTCAGCAATGTTTTGTAGTTTTCAGTGTACAAGCCTTTTGCCTCCTTGGTTAAATTTATTCCTAAGTATTTTATTCATGTTGATGTGATTGCAAGTAGAATTCTTTAATTTACTTTTCAGATTGTTCATAGCAAGTATACATAAATACAATTGAGTTTTGTGTGCTGATTTTATATCCCATAAATTTTCTGAATTCATTTGTTATCTGTAACCATATTTTTGTAGATTCTTTAGGGTTTTCTACATTTAAGATCATGTCATCTGTGAACATAGATAATTTTACTTCTTCTTTTCCAATTTGGATGCCTATTATTTCTTTTTCTTGCTTAATTGCTCTGGCTAGAACTACCAGTACTATGTTGAATAGAAGTGGCAAAAGTGGGCATTCTTTGTTCCTGATCTTAGGGGGAAATTTTTCAGTGTTTTATCATTGAGGATGATATTAGCTGTGGGTTTTTTTACATGTGCCCCTTATCATGTTGAGGAAGTTCCCTTCTATTCCTAGTTTATTGAGCGTTCTCATGAGAGGGAATTGAATTTTGTCAAATGCTTTTTCTGCATCAATTGAGATGATCATGTGGTTTAATTCCTTTTAGTAATGTAGAAATTCATATGTAATCTGTTATATTGATTAATTTTATATGTTAAACCATATTTGCATGCCATTTGGTCAAGATATATAATCTTTTTAATATGGTCCTGCATTGGGTTTGCTAGCACTTTGTTAAGGATTTTTGCATCTTTATTTGTAAGGGATATTGGTCTGTAGTTTTCCCTTTTTTATAGTGCCTTTGTCTAGCTTTGGTATCAGGGTAATGCTGGCTTCCTATAATAAATTTTGATGTGTTCCCTTCTCTTCAACATTTAGGAAGAGTTTGAGTTGAATTTGTGTTGATTCTTTAAATGTTCAGTAGAACTTATCAGTAAAGCCATCCAGTCCTTGACTTTGTTTTGTTGGGAGACTTTTGATTACTGATTCAATATCCTTATAAATTATAGACCTATTCAGAGTGTCTATTTCTTCTTTAGTAAGTTTTGGTAGATTTTGTGTTTCTAGGAATTTGTCCATTTCATCTGGGTTATCTGATTTGTTGTCTTCATTGTGTTCTCTTATAATTCTTTTTGTGTCTGTAAAGTCAGTAATGTCAATCTTTTATTTCTGATTTTAGTAATTTGAATTTTCTCTCTCTCTCTTTCTTTTCCCCTTAGTCAGTCTAGATAATGAGTTGTCAGTTTTGTTGATCTTTTTAAAGAATCAACTTTTGGTTTTGTTGATTTTCTCTCTATTTTTCTGTTCTCTATTTATCTCCACTCTAACCTTTATTATTTCCATCCTTCTAGTAGTTTTGGGTTCAGTTTGCTCTTTTTTTCCTAGTTCTGTAAGACTACAATCAGGTTATTGGTTTGAGATTATTCTTTTTTAATGTTTGCATTTACAGCTACAAATTTCCCTCTTAGTACTGCTTTTGCTTCACCCCATACATTTTGGTGTGTTGTGCTTTTGTTTTCATTCTTCTCAGGTTATTTAACTTCTTTGTGATATTTTTCTTTGATCCATCTGTTGTTTAAGACTGTTTAATTTTCACGTACTTGTGAATTTTCCAGTTTTCCTTCTGTTATTGATTTCTAGTTTCATTCATTTTGATCAGAAAACATACTGTGTATGATATCAATCTTTTAAAACTTATTAACACTTTTATTGTGGCTTTAACATATGTTCTATCCTGGATAATGTTGTATATGCACTTGAGAAGAATGTGTATTCTGCTCTTATTGGGTGGAGTGTTCTATATATATTTTGTTAGGTCTAATTGGTTTATATTGTTGCTCAAATCTGTTTCCTTACTGATCTTCTGTCTGATTGTTCTATCCATTATTGAAAGTGGGGTATTGAAGTCTCCAATGATTATAGAATTTTCTATTTCTCTTTTCAATTCTGTCAATTTTTGCTTTATATGTTTCCAGGCTCTGTGGTTCCATGCATATGTTTATAATTGCTATATCTTGTTATAGTGAACCTTTCTTTTTATCAATATATAATTTTCCTCTTCATCTCTTGTAACCTTTTTTGATTTAAAGTCTATTTTTTTTCTGACAATAATATAGCCATTCCAGCTCTATTTTGGTTACTATTTGTATGGAATATCTTTTTCCATCCTTTTACTTTCAACCTCTTTGTGTCCTTATAGCTAAAATGAGTCTCTTGTAGGTGTCATATAGGGAGATCTGGTTTGCTTATCCAATCTGACAATCTTTGTCTTGGATAGGAGAGTTAATCTAGTTACATTAAATGTGATTACTGATAAAGAACGTTTTACTCTACATCTATTGGTTTTACTCTATATCTATTGTTTTCTGTATGTCTTATATATTTTTTGTTCCTATATCCTCCATTACTGCCTTTTTCTGTCTTTAGTTGATTTTTTTGTAGCGTACCATTTTGATTCCCTTCTTTCCTTTTCCATATTTTTTTAGTTATTTTCTTAGTGATCACCTTGAGGTGATCCCAAACAATGTGCTCCTATACATCCCTGTCTCTCCTCTTTTATATTCTTATTGTTGCAGATTACATCTTTATTCATTGTATGCCCACTGACATAGAATTAAAATTATTTAGAATTATTCTATAATTAGAATTCTATAATTATTCTGTAGAATTATTCTATAATTAGAATTATTAAGTCCTCATTGTTTGCCTAGCATAGTGCTAGGTGATGGGGGTTAGTAGCTGCTACATGAAACAGTGATATTTACCAAAATTTACCAACTTCTTCATCAGTTTCCTGTCTGGATTCTGCAAATGTTTGACTGGACTCCAGAATTCCAAAAGAGTTACTTCACATAGTCCTGCCAGCTCAAAAGTTGTTTCCATGGAGGGACAGATTCCTGTACATTCCTCCTCATCCATGTTCCATGATATCACTGTCATTTCCTTTTACAAATGATGAGATGAAGAGTGAAATGGCACAGCTGAGACGGGACTAGAATTAAATCTGGTGTTCTTTAAGGGGAAAGGATTCTCCTAGATACAAAGAGTTTAAACAATAAAAGGAGAAATTGGTTGGAAGAAAAGGGACAAGAAAAGATTGTTTTGTTTTTTATCTTCAAGACAGAAGAAATGCTGTACATACTTAACTTCCATTTTTCTATGTGACCTCTTGGACTTTTTGTGTTTACAATTTTTTGTACTGCAAAGAAATTTGAAAACCATTTGTAAACAATTTCTGTGAATTTTGAAATGAGACTTTTATGAATCTCTGCTAAACTTACCTTTAAGATTTTCCCTATTTGTATATTTGTTGCTTCGTGTAAAAGAAACTTTTGAAATTGTATTTAGTAAAGCATTCTTCAATGAATTACGAAGGATGACAGATTGGCAAATCTGGCTATACTGTCTATTGAAGGTGAATATGCAACCAGGATAAATTTCATCAGTCATTGAGAAATTTGCAGAAGACTCGAAAACAGAAACTATGAAATTATTATTCATTACTGCAACAGACTAATATGTAGGTTAAAGTTTTTTCATCTTTTCCCAAAAATACATTAATGTAATTAAAAATATCAATCCATTATTTAACAACTTTTTGGCCTATGTTGATTTTTTTTATTGGCATAATTATATACGAAGTTCAATAAAGAATATTTCACTGGCCATTATTATTCATTCCATTTCAGGATTACGGTGTATTACTCAAAATAGTTTTTCTCCTACCGAGGAGGAAAGTGTTAAAAATTATCCGCTCTGGATGTTAAATATGCCTTGGGGAGGGTCCCCAGGTTATCTTCCTAAGCAACATAAATGGAACCTGAGACTTCCTCCAATGCAGGCGTTATTCTCTGCTGAGAAGCCGAAGGCGTGGAGGATCAACCAGCGCGAGCAGGAAGACAGGCACACTTAGCGCTCCCAGCGCGACCCTTGGTTCCTAGGTCTATATCAAAAGCCGCTGCCTTGAGCGGTGGGACCCATCAGGTGAATTTCATAGGTAACTGTTGTCATGGAGACGGCCTGCCGGTGAGTCGCGCTGGCTTCCCGGCGCCTTTGTTGCGTCATTTCCCGTCACCAGCCCTGGGCCCGGTCCCCCCAGCCGGCGTCACTTGGAGGGGTGAGTTTCTAGGGGAGTCTGAAGAGCGTCTCCCGGAGTACTGGTTGACAGTACACTTTTCCCTAAGGAGTAGCGAGCTTTCTGTGGAGAATGCCCCATTGTCGGTTGCAAGCTTGTGGCACCACAACGCTCCGGACCCTGTCGTGGGAGCGTCTGGATGGGTCGCTCATGGCGCATCCTGTCAACCGCCCGACCTCTGTGTGACCTGTCGAGTCGTTTCGCCAATGCCGGGGTTGATTCGGGGCTAGCGTGCGCGTGAAAGCCTTCCTTGAACATCTGTCTGCCTTTTCCGTTCTCTTCTCGCTCGTAGGTTTCCCCACTGTGAGATCTGTGTCGCGCCCTCTTCAGGGGATCGGGTGGGACACACTCGTCACCGTTTCTGCCTGAGTGGTTTTGGGAACTCATGCTTTTTCTTTAATAACAACGTCATGCACCTGCTTTACATCCTTAAAATGAACTTTATAAAAATCGTTCGGCCATTCTTTTGACATCCTGAAATAAGTAGGACTTAAAAGATGAAGGTTGCAGTATGCTTTCTAGAACTGCGAGTGAAGGCCCTATCTATAGAAATTCGTTTTCTGCTTTGGGCAATTCTCGTTGTTTCTTTGAATCTTCAGGTCTCAGAGCTGTAGAAATAAAATGCTTCTTCAGACTGAAAGCATAGAAAACATTGTTTTTTCAAATAGGATAGAAAGTATTATAGTGCAACACATATAGAAAGGGAAAGTATTTGTTTTGTGAAGTATTTGTGTGTTCAAGTGTGTGTACTGGGTTGTAGAATGTATTTCTTACTGTGTAGTCAAAAGTTAAAAGACACTGGTGTTGCTTCCAGGGACATGCATGCCATTCAGGAGGAGACACATGAGACCCAGAGAACTCCCTTTGTCAGACTTCAGGAGATGACCTTTGTCTATAAAGCAGAGATTTGATTCTTGGAATTGTCAGATGTCCAAAGTCCAATGATGCTAAGGAATACTCTGAATAGCCTGCCAGGAAAGATGAGCATTTGGATGGGGGCACAATATCTGGGGATCAGGGAAAATGGAGTGACTGGTGTTTTTCAGACTTTGGGACCATTGTGAGTCATGAAATCAGTTTACTGGCTTGTAAACAGTTAACAAAATAGAAGAGCAAATATGTATATCAGAGTAGCTAATACACACAATAAGAGTAACAGATAGCAAACATATAATAATAAGAATAATTATTGTTTTGTGAAGTTTTGGTCCAGTTAGACATGCACTATACACACACAGAGGCAAGTTTGCAGTAGGTTGCAAAGTAAAATGTATTTCTGAATGGCAAAAAAGTACTTCACTAGTAGATGAAACATCATCTACTAGTGAAAACATCATCATCATCATCCCTCATTTCAGAGATGGCCTAAAGTCATAGGAGCAGAGATGAAAATATAACCTAGGTCTTCAGAATTTTCCTATTTTCTTTCTGTGGATCATATATCCTATATTTGTCTTTATATCATATTTTATCAGTCACTTTCTTTAAGGAACAGGAAATTTGTTTTTTTCACCCTGTATTCTTGTAGGCTTAGATTTGGAGGAGTGATCATGGGGAAGTATTCTATTCAGGGACATGTTAAATAAATGAGGCATAGGAAAAAAGACTAAGACTTTGACTCATTTTAAATTAAGTATATATATTTAATATATATCATTGCTATCACACAGAATCAGGAGGTGTTAAAAATAATCTGCTTCTGTTTCTTTTCTGAGTTTAATCAACTCTTGTTTCATTTCTTCCTGTTTTGTGCCTATTTCTTGTTTTGTGTCCATTTCTGGTCTTAGGTTTTGTATTTCTAATTCAAGGAATTCTTGCATATCACCAAAGTGCTTGTTTGAGGATATTTAATGTAGTTTGGAGTTTTCCTCAGCTTCGTGATTGGCTTTTTCGGAGTGTATTAATTAGTGGAAAGCTTTTAATTACATTTTCTGACTTTTTGCAGTAGTTTTGTGTGGATGTGGTCTGCTTTTTTTTTCTATTCCTATTTTTGTAGACAGAGGAAGAGTCAATGTGTCTTGCTTTTCCTTCATTTCTGCAGAATCCTTCATCTTTCCCTCTTATTTCCTTCTTTCTCTTCACTAACTTGTCTCTAAGGGGTACTGCCTCTTCTCTACATATCTGATTCTCTCTCAGTATCTGCTTCTCCCAGGCTATCACTTCTTATTTTCAGCCCATTCCTCATAGCCAGGGCTATTAACTACCAAGTCCCAATCTGTGTTCAGTGTTTTGGCATTTATGGTTTCACTTTTTCTTTCTGGGGTGGTTTTGTCTGTGCTAACTCTAAGCCCTCTGTTCTTTTGTGAAGTCTTTTCAGCCTTGCTTCCCCTGCTTTCTGTACCCACCGCCTTTAGTGGTGGTGGGTGGGCTTCAGGAACTCTCTTGGAATTTTTTTTTTCCTCCTCTACTTATTTGAAAGTTGCAGTGTAATGCTGAAGGCATGGGTCCTGAATGTTATCTTTGTTTTCTCTGTTGACTTTATAGTTGTTTTGGGAGAATAGGGGGAGATTTGGAATCTGGTTACTGCCCATGTTCTCCAAACCCAGAAGTTACAGAAAACATTTTTTTTTTTTTTTTTTTTTTGGTGAGGAAGACCAGCCCTGAGCTAACATCCATTGCTAATCCTCCTCTTTTTTGCTGAGGAAGACTGGCCCTGGGCTAACATCGTGCCCATCTTCCTCCACTTTATATGGGACGCCGCCACGGCATGGCTGACAAGCGGTGCGTCGGCGGGCGACCGGGATCCGAACCTGCGAACCCCGGGCTGCCAAGCACGGACTAAACCGCTGCGCCACTGGGCCGGCCCCTACAGAAAACATTTTTGATAAAATTAAATATCCATTCATGACAAGAATACTTAGTAAAGTAGGATTACAAGAGAATATGCTTAACTAGTTAATAGGTATTTATAAAAAATCCATAGTAAATGTCATACCGTAACCTCAAAATGGTGAAAAATTTCCCTTTGAATTCAGGAACAAGATAAAAATGTTTCCTCTAGCATCACTTCTATTCAACATTGTACTGGTGGTCTTAGCTAGTACAGAAAGGCAAGAAAAAAAATATAAAGATTAGAAAAGAAGGAATAAAAATGATTATTCATATATGATTGTATACATAGAAAATCCAAAAGAATCAACAAACAAGTTATTAGAATTAATAAGCAAGTTTAGCAAGATTTCTGGACACTTTATCAATGTAAAAAATTATTTACATTTGTCTGGACCAGCAGCAAGCAATTACAAAATGAAATAAGAAAGATACCATCTATAATAGAAATATAACAAATACCTGGGAATAAATCTAATAAAAATGTTTAAGATCTCTATTCAGAGAACCATAGAACATTATTGTGAGTCATTAAAGAAGATTTAAATAAATGGAAGGTTATATCATATTCATGAATTGAGATTTCAGTATTGTAAAAATATCATTTCTTCCCCATATGATCTAAAGATTCAGTTTGAATCTTGGTATTGCTTTGTGGAAACTGTCGAACTGATTATAAAATTCATATAGAAATGCAAAAACCAACAATAGTCAAGATACTTTGAAAGATGAAGAAAAGAGGGAGAGCTTGCTCTACCATCCATCAAGATTTTTATAAAACTACAGTAATTAAGACAATATTGGATCGGCATGAGGATAAACAAATAGTATAGAATACAGAGCCCAGAAACAAACCCATGTGCATATGGATGCTTGATTTATGGCCAAGGTGATACTGCAGAGCAGAGGAAAAAAGATATTCTTTTCATGGTTTGGGGCAATTAGGTAGCTGTATGAAGGAAAAAAGAGAGATTTGATCCCCATTTCACATTGTATATGAAAATCAATTTCAACTGGATTACCACACTAAATATGAGGGATAAAACAATGAAGCTTCTGGTACATAATACAGGAGAATATCTCTGTGACCTGTAGAGAAAAACTTCTTAATACCAAAGAAATCACTAATAGTTAAATTGGACTGCATTAAAATTAAGAACTTTGAAAGACACTATTAAGAGAGTAAAATGTAAGATAACTTTGTAACACATAAGACCAAGAAAATACCTATGCCCAGAATATATAATGGACTCCAACAAATCAATAAGATAATACAAGAGAAAAATGGGCCAGAGACTTGAATAGGTGTTTTATTAGAAAAGATATGCAAATAGTCAATAAGCTTATGAAATGATCTCAAATCTCATTCATAATTAAAGAAATATAAAGTAAAACCACAATGAGATACCACCAAACATCCACTGGAATGGCTAAAAATAATAAGACTAATTATTGTTGGCAATGATGTGAAGCAACTAGAACTCTGATAAGATTTTAAATTGGTACAACTTTGGAAATAAGTTTGATATTAACTAAGTTGAAGAGAGAGATATATATATTATGATCCCATATTCCATTCCCAAAAAAATTCTCAACAGTGCTGCATGCACAAGTGCCCTAAGCCATGTAAATGAATGTTCATAGCTGAATAATTCATAATAACCAAAACTAAAAATAACTTGAGTGTCCAAAAAAGTAGACTGGATAAATAAATTGTGGTATAGAATACTACATCTACCTTTTAGTTTTATGACATTGACTTTTTTTTTTTTTTTTTGTGGGGAAGACCAGCCCTAAGCTAACATCCATTGCCAATCCTCCTCTTTTTGCTGAGGAAGACTGGCCCTAGGCTAACATCCGTGCCCATCTTCCTCTACTTTATATGGGACGCCGCCACGGCATGGCTGACAGGCAGTGCGTCGGCGGGCGCCCGGGATCCGAACCTGGGAACCCTGGGCTGCTAAGCGCAGACTAAACCCCTGCACCACCAGGCGGCCCCTGTGACATTGACGTTTTTGAAGAGTGAAGGTAGTTGCCTTGTAGAATGTTCACAATCAAGATTTGGCTAATTATTCCTTATGATTAGATTCCGATTAAGTATTTTTGGCAAGAGTACCACATAGGTGACTTATACCTCCCATTGCATCAGATCAGAAGGCAGATGATGTCAATTTGTTCAATTATTGGTTACGTTTGATTACTTAGGTTAAGGTAGTGTCTATGTAATATATTTAGGTACATTTCTCTCCTTTTATCACTATTTTTATATATTCAAGAGTTCTTTTAAATAATTCAACATGTTATACACCATTACTTTCATCATTCTTTTTGATTCTCAAATTATCTAAAATTATGTTGATGGAATCCCTTCAAGTTGGCTTCTGTGTCTTTTTGCTATATCTCCATCAGTCTTTGAGATGTTTCTTGTTTTCTGGCATAACTGGTTTTCTGCTTACTTTATTTATTCCCTGCCTGAAATTTAGACCAGCTATTTCTTCAAGGAGCCCTTTTTTTCAGTTGGTTTGTTTGAAATAGATCCAGTTGAGACCCACACATTGTGCTTAAGTCTCTCTCTTTTAAAAAAAATTAACTTTTTATTTTAAAATAGTTTTAGAGTGACGTCAGCATCATGGCGGAGTGAGATTCCCTCTTTGAATCTCTGCCCCCTACGACACAACGAAAACATCATTCGCATTCCAACAGAGCTCAATCAAACACTACGAAGGACTTCTGAGAAACCCCTGCTGCCATACATCGGACGGTGGAGGCACGGGAAGCCCAGGAGGACGGGAGGAGAGGTAGGAGGTTGTACTCCCCCTCCCCAATCGATCGGCAAAAACAGCGCGGTTCACGGACAGAGGGGGGAGGGGCGGCCCACAGCGGGGAAAACTATCGCCATCCAGGTGCTCTCACAGACTGTCGCGAGATCCCCACTGGGAAGCAATGACGGACTGCTTAGGGGGTGTAGCAAACACCCTAAGAGAGCCAGAAAGGTAACCCCCGGGTCAAGCAGGAGAAAGAGAGGACCCCTGCCCCCACACACCCGGCGTTTCAGCATAATCCCTCCGGGGGCTGCAGCCGCCTCAGAGCAAACCGCTCGCGATCTCCATCCAGTGGCAGCAGGGGGAAACTGCAGGACTAACTTTAATCATGAGGGGTAAAAATAAAGCCGTCCCCGTCGGATCCTTGCGAAAATATGTCAGGGCTACAGACCAAAAGGAAAATGACAAACACCCAGAAACCAACCCTGAAGGCACAGAATTTGATAACCTGAATGAGAGAGAATTCAAAATAGCTATCATAAACAAGCTCAACGAAATACAAGAGAACACACAGAAACAAATCAACGAATTCAGGGATTATGTCACAAAAGAGATTGAAACCCTAAAGAAAAACCAATCAGAATTATTGGAGATGAAAAACAAAATCAACGAGATAGTGGAAAAAATGGAGTCTTTAAAGAGCAGAACTGACAATATGGAGGAACGAATTAGCACTATTGAGGATAGCCACACAGAAATGCTCCTGGTAGAGGAGGAGAGAGAGCTAAGACTAAAAAGAAATGAAGAAATTCTTCGAGAAATATCAGACTCAATGAGGAAAAGCAACATAAGGATAATAGGTATTCCAGAAGGAGAAGAAAGAGAAAAAGGAGCAGAGAGTTTGTTCAAAGAAATAATAGCTGAGAACTTCCCCAACCTAGGGAACGACAGGGAAATAACAGTGAATGAAATCAATAGATCACCTAAATATATAAACAGGAATAAAAAATCATCTCGCCACATAGTAGCAAACTTGAAGAATACCCGTGACAAGGAAATAATATTGAAGGCAGCTAAACAAAAAACCAAAATAACATACAAAGGAAACCCCATCAGGCTCTCAGCTGATTTCTCGACAGAAACTCTACAGGCTAGGAGAGACTGGAATGATATATTCAAAATCATGAAAGGCAAAAACCTTCAGCCGAGAATAATTATCCAGCAAAAATATCCTTCAAATACGATGGAGAAATAATAACTCTCCCTGATAAACAGAAGCTAAGAGAGTTCGTCACCACAAGACCCCCACTACAAGAAATGCTCAAGAAGGCCCTTAGGCCTGAAAAAAAACAAATGAGAAAGGGGATACAAAGATTTCAACAAGGAGAAAAGCAAGGAGACTAAACCAGAACAAAATACAGTTGGAAAACATCAAAAATTAATTCAAGCTCATCACTGGAAACATACATTCATGACACAATCTGGAATAAAGAGATAACAAATAAGGAGGGGAAGAGGTAAGGGATTGAACTGACCCAGCCTCAGGAAAAAGGAGGCATCTGAAAAGGTACTTTCTTATCCAGGAGATCGCTTATATAAACCTCACGGTAACCACTAAACAAACAACCAGAAGAGAACCACACATGACAAATAAAGAGAAAACCAAGAGAATGAGCATGTAGAAATACCAAATTGAATTTGCAGTCCGAAACACAAGGGACAAGAAACAAAGGAAATGCAAAAGAACCAGAAGATGAACAATAAAATAGCAACATTAAACCCTCATATATCAATAATCACTCTAAATGTAAATGGATTGAATTCTCCAATCAAAAGACACAGAGTGGCAGGATGGATTAAAAACCAAGATCCAACAATCTGCTGCCTCCAGGAAACACATCTCAGCTCTAAAGACAAACACAGACTCAAAATAAAAGGATGGAAAACAATACTCCAAGCTAATGGCAAACAGAAGAAAGCAGGAGTAGCCATACTTATATCAGACAAAGTAGACTTCAAGATAAAAAAGGTAATGAGAGACAAAGAAGGGCAATATATAATGATAAAAGGGACACTTCACCAAGAAGACATAACACTTATAAATATCTATGCACCCAACACAGGAGCACCAAAGTACATAAAACAACTGCTAAAAAACCTTAAAGGAGATATTAACAATAACACAATAATAGTAGGGGATCTTAACACCCCCCTTACATCAATGGATAGATCATCCAGACAAAAAGTCAATAAGGAAATAATGGACTTAAACGAAAAACTAGACGCAATGGACTTAATAGATATATACAGAGCACTCCACCCAATAAAAGCAGAGTACACATTCTTCTCAAGTGCACATGGAACATTCTCAAGGATAGACCATATATTAGGAAACAAGGCAAACCTCTATAAATTTAAGAAGATTGAAATCATTACAAGCATCTTTTCTGATCATAATGCTGTGAAACTAGAAATCAACTGCAAGGAAAAAACTAGGAAAGGGACAAAGATGTGGAGACTAAACAACATACTACTGAACAACCAATGGGTCGTTGATGAAATTAAAGGAGAAATCAAAAGCTATCTGGAGACAAATGAAAAGGAAAATACACCATACCAACTCATATGGGATGCAGCAAAAGCAGTCCTGAGAGGGAAATTCATAGCAATACAAGCTCACCTTAACAAACAAGAAAAATCCCAAATAAATAACCTTAAATTGCACCTAACAGAGTTGGAAAAAGAAGAACAGACAAAGCCCCGAATCAGTAGAAGGAGGGAAATAATAAAAATCAGAGCAGAAATAAATGAAATTGAAACCAAAAAAACAGTAGAAAGGATCAATGAAACAAAGAGCTGGTTCTTTGCGAAGATAAATAAAATTGACAAACCCTTAGCCAGACTCACTAAGAAAAAAAGGGAGAAGACTCAAATAAATAAAATTAGAAATGAAAGAGGAGAAATTACAACAGACACCACAGAAATACAAGGGATTATGAGGGAATACTATGAAAAACTTTACGCCAACAAATTGGACAACCTAGAGGAAATGGACAAATTCTTGGACGCATACAACCTCCCAAAACTGAATCAAGAAGAAATAGAGAATCTGAACAGACCAATCACAAGTAAACAGATTGAAACAGTAATCAAAAACCTCCCAAAAAATAAAAGCCCAGGACCAGATGGCTTCCCTGGAGAATTTTATCAAACGTTCAAAGAAGATTTAGCACCTATCCTTCTCAAACTATTCCAAAAAATAGAGGAAGATGGAATACTTCCCAACACATTCTATGAGGCCGACATCATGCTGATACCAAAGCCAGACAAGGACAATACAAGGAAGGAAAACTACAGGCCAATATCGCTGATGAACATAGACGCAAAAATCCTCAACAAAATATTGGCAAGCTGAATACAGCAATACATCAAAAAGATCATACACCACGATCAAGTGGGATTTATACCAGGGACACAGGGATGGTTCAACATCCGCAAATCAATCAACGTGATACACCACATTAACAAAATGAAGAATAAAAACCACATGATCATCTCAATCGATGCAGAGAAAGCATTCAACAAGATCCAGCATCCATTTATGATAAAAACTCTCAACAAAATGGGTATAGAAGGAAAGTACCTCAACATAATAAGGGCCATATATGACAAACCTACAGCAAACATCCTACTCAACGGGGAAAAACTGAAAGCCATTCCTTTGAGGACAGGAACAAGACAAGGGTGCCCACTCTCACCGCTCTTATTCAACATAGTACTGGAAGTTCTGGCCAGAGCAATTAGGCAAGAAAAAGGAATAAAAGGACTCCAAATAGGCAATGAAGAAGTGAAACTCTCACTATTTGCAGACGACATGATCCTATACATAGAAAACCCCAAAAATTCCATCGGAAAGCTACTAGAAACAATCAACAACTACAGTAAAGTGGCAGGGTATAAAATCAACTTACAAAAATCAATTGCATTTCTATACACTAACGATGAAAAAACAGAAAGAGAACTCAAAAAGACAATCCCATTTACAATTGCAACAAAGAGAATAAAATATCTGGGAATAAATTTAACCAAGGAGGTAAAAGACCTATACCATGAAAACTATAAGACACTATTGAAAGAAATCGAGGAGGACATAAAGAAATGGAAAAATATTCCATGCACATGGATTGGAAGAATAAATATAGTTAAAATGTCCATTCTACCTAAAGCAATCTACAGATTCAATGCAATCCCAATCAGAATCCCAATGTCATTCTTCACGGTAATAGAACAAAAACTACTGAAATTCGTATGGGGCAACAAAAGACCCCGAATAGCTAAAGCAATTCTGAAAAAAAAGAACAAAGCTGGAGGCATCACAATCCCTGACTTCAAAATATACTATAAAGCTACAGTAATCAAAACAGCATGGTACTGGTACAAGAATAGACACACAGATCAATGGAACAGAATTGAAAGCCCAGAAATAAAACCACACATCTATGGACAGCTAATCTTCGACAAAGGAGCAAAGAACATACAATGGAGAGAGGGAAGTCTCTTCAATAAATGGTGCTGGGAAAATTGGACAGCAACATGCAAAAGAATGAAAGTAGACCGTCTCCTATCGCCATATACAAAAATCAATTCAAAATGGATCAAAGACCTGAAAGTGAGACCTGAAACTATAAAACTCCTGGAAGAAAATATAGGCAGTACACTAATTGCGATTGGACATAAAGGGATCCTTTCAGATTCCATGTCTACCCAGACAAGGGAAACAAAAGAAAAAATAAACAAGTGGGACCTCATCAGACTAAAGAGCTTCTACAAGGCAAATGAAACCAGGATCAAAATGAATAAACAACCCACCAGCTGGGAGAAACTATTTGCAAATCGTTTGTCTGACAAGGGATTAATCTCAGTAATATACAAAGATCTCATACAACTGAGCAACAAAAAAACAAACAACCCGATCAAAAAATGGGCAGAGGAGATGAACAGACATTTTTCCAAGGAAGAGATACAGATGGCCAATAGACACATGAAAAGATGTTCAACATCACTAATCATCAGGGAAATGCAAATCAAAACTACACTGAGATATCACCTTACACCGGTTAGAATGGCTATAATCACCAACACAAAAAACAACAAATGCTGGAGAGGTTGTGGAGAAACGGGGACCCTCATTCACTGCTGGTGGGAATGCAAACTGGTGCAGCCTCTATGGAAAACAGTATGGAGAGTCCTCAAAAAATTAAAAATAGAAATACCGTATGATCCAGCAATACCACTCTTGGGCATCTACCCAATGGACATGAAATCAACCATCACAAGAGGCGTATGCACCCCTATGTTCATTGCAGCATTATTCACTATAGCCAAGAAGTGGAAGCAACCCAAGTGTCCCTCAACTGAAGATTGGTTAAAGAAGATGTGGTATATACATACAATGGAATACTACTCAGCCATAAGAAAACACACAATTGTCCCATTTGCAACAACATGGAGGGACCTAGAGGGTATTATGTTAAGTGAAATAAGCCAGAGAGAGAAGGACAGACACTGCATGAACTCACTCATATATGGAATATAAGTGAACACACGGACAGAGAGAACTGATTGGTGGTTACCAAGGGGAAGGGGGGTGGGGGGGCACAAGGGGTGAAGGGTTACATCCACAAGGTGATGGACAAACAAAAATGTACAACTAAAACCCCACAGTGTTATAAACTAAGACATCAATTAAAAAAAAATAGTTTTAGATTTACAAAAACATTGAAAAGATAGTACAGAGAGTATACCCCTGACCTAGTTTCTCCTATTGTTAACATCTTACATTACTATGGTGCATTTGTCAAATCTAAGAAACCAACATTGGTACATAACTATTAACTAAACTTTATTAGGATTTCACTATTTTTGCCTCCTTTTTTTTCTGTTCCTGCATCCCCCAGGATACCACATTACATTTAGATGTCATGTTTCCTTAGCCTCCTCTGATTTATGACATTTCCTCAGACTTTCCATGTTTTTGATGACCTTGACATCAAAATACTGATCCGATTTTTTGCAGAATATCCCTCAGGATTTTTTTGATGTTTTTCTCATGACTAGACTGGGGTTATAGGTTTGGAGTATGAAGACCACAGAAGTAAAGTCCCTTTTTCATCACATCATCTCAAGGATACATGCTATTAACATGACTTATCGCTGATGATATTTTTGACCACCTGGTTGAGGTACTGTTTACCATGTATCCCCACTGTAAAGTTACCCCTCCCTCCATACTTTGTTCTTTGAAGCAAGTCACTGAGCATAGCCCATACTCAAGGAGTGGGAGGGTGGGAAGTTTACCTTCCCATCCTGGAGGGGAGAGTAGCTACATAAATAATTTGTAATTCTCTGTAATGGCGATTTGTCTTTTATCCCCCTTTTATTTATTCAATCATTTATTTATGTCAATATTGATTCATAGATATTGATTTTATACTTTCTGTTATAATACAATAGTACTTTATTTTATTGCTCAAATTGTTTCAGCTTTGGCCATTGGGAGCTCTTTTAGGTTGGCTCCTATGTCCCTTTGACATCTCCCCTTCCCATCTCATTATTTTTTTAAAGTGTTTCTTTACTTTCTGTCACTATGAGATGCTTCAGTCCATCTTGTATTTTCTCTGTCCTGGTCCTAGAGCCAAACATTTCTCCAAGGAGCCCAGATCCCTTTTATTGGTGAATAGTATCTGAAACCAAGATCTAGGTGCTGGGTGTGCTCATTGTGTCTGGAGTCTTGCTGCTTCTAGGCCCTCTCAGCTGACAGTGTAGAATATATATTTATACATACTAACCCATGTATACATACATATCTATAATTATTTCTGTATCCATCCATATCTTTATTAAGCTAAATATGAATTCATGTTGACATCTCTGAGTCTAATCCAGTACCACAGATATCATTTTAGCCTGCTTCCTAGCTTGTCTGTAACTTCCCTCTCCAACAGTGAGAAACCTGGCATTCATAGTCTACCTACCATCCATTTACTTATTGTATCAACTCCAGTGTACATGTATATCTGTTTCAGAATTTCTAGCCACATATTCCCATGAGAAACAAGTTTACCAGCTAGAGTACAGTGCTTATGTACAGTTTTTGTCTTTAGTCATAGTTTTCAGTCATTTCCAAAGTTACTTAAATCATGTCCTTTAGTCCCCATCCTCCTTAGTGAGGTTATGTCATACATTTACAATACAGTTAGAATCCTTTTTCACAGTTTGCATTCTATAGGATCTAATATCCCCCAACCTCCTGATTTGAGTTTTTTAGAATTCTAATTTATTAACTTTCATTTTTTGTGTTGTAAAGTTGTTGGTTTTGAAAATGCATAGAGCTGTATCCAAACTACAGTATGATACAGTTTAGTTCCATCACCCTAAAAAATCTTCTATGCCTTCCCCTAGTCAACTGCCTTTCCCTTCCCAAACTACTGGCAACCACTGATCTGTTTTCCATCCCTATAGTATTGTCTTTCTAGAATGTAATATGAATGGAATCATGTAATATGTAGCCTTTAGATTTGCTTCTTTCACTTAGCAAAATGCATTTAAGATTCATCCATGTTGTTGTGTAAATTAAGAGCTCATTCCTTTTTATTGTTATCTATTATATGGATATGCCACAGTTTGTTTATCCATTTACCTGTTGAAGGACATCTTCATTGCTTTGAATTTTTAAAGATTATGCATTAAGCACCTATAAACATTGCATGCAAGTTTTTGTGTGGATTAAGCTTCTCTTGTTTTATTGAGATAAAATTCACATAACATAATATTCACCATTTTAACCATTTTCAAGTGTATAATTTAGTAGTTTTTAGTATATTTGCAATATTAACAACCATCACCACTGTCTAATTCCAAAACATTTTTATCATCCCAAAAGAAACCTTGTACCCATTGAGTAGTCACTTCCCCCAGCACCGGCATGCACTATAATCTATTTCGTCTCTATAGATTTGCATATTCTGGACATTTCATATAAATAGAATCATACAATATGTGGCCTTATATGTTTGGCTTCTTTCACTTAGCATAATTTTTTCAAGGTTCACACATGTTATAGCATGTATCAGTACTTTATTCCTTTTTATGGCTGAATAATATTCCATTGTATGTATATACCACGTTTATCCATTAATCTGTTGAGGGACATTTGGATTGTTTTGACTTTTGGGATATTATATATAATGTTGCTATGAAAATTCACATACAAGATTTTATGTGAATATGTTTTCAATTTTCTTGGGTTTATACCTAGGAGTAGAATTGCTGGATCATATGGTAACACTATATCTAAATTTACAAGGAACTGCCAAAGTTTTCCACAGCAGCTGCACCATTTTACATTCTGAACAGTAATATATGAGGGTTCCAATTTCTCCACATCCTTGTCAACATTTGTTGTTTTTCATTGTTTTGATTATAGTTGTCCGACTGAGTGTGAAATGTATCTTGTGGTTTTGATTTGCATTTCCCTAATGACTAATGGTGTTGAGCATTGCTTTATGTGCTTATTGGCCATTTGTATATCTTATTTGGAGAAATGACTATTCAGATCCTTTGCCTATTTTTTAAATTGAGTAGTCTTTTTGTTGCTGTTTTTGTAAGAGTTCTGGATGCTAGACCTGTGTCAGATATATTACTTGCAAATATTTTCACCCATAATGTGGGTTATCTTTTCACTCTTTTAATAGTGTCCTTTGATCCACGAAAGTTTTAAATTTTGATGAAATCCCATTTATCTATTTTTTCTTTTGTTGCTTGTACTTTTGGTGCCATATTTAAGACACTGTTGCCTAATCCAAGGTCCCGAAGATTTATTCATATGCTTCATTTTAAGAATTTTATAATTTTAGCTCTTATATTTAGGTCTTTGATCCATTGGGAGTTAACTTTTGTATATGATATGTGTAGGGGTCATTCATTCTTTTTCATGTGAATATCCTATTGTCCCAGCACCATTTGTTGAAAAGATAATTCTTTCCCCATTGAATGGTCTTGGAGCTCTTGTCAAAAACCAATTGACCATAGATACATGGGTTTAGATCTGGACCCTGAATTCTGTTCTATTGATCTTCATGTCTATCCTTATGCCCATACCACACCATTTTGATTAGTGTAGCTGTGTAGTAAGCTATGTTGAAATCAGGAAATGTGAGTCTTCTTATTTTGTTCTTTTTCAAGATTGTTTTTTGGTTTTATTTTGTGTGTGAGGAAGATTAGCCCTGAGCTAACATCTGTTGCCAATCCTCCTCTTTTTGCTGAGGAATATTGGCCCTGGGCTAACATCTGTGCCCATCTTCCTCTACTTTATACATGGGACGCCTGCCACAGCATGGCTTGATAAGCGGTAGGTCCACGCCTGGGATCCAAACACACAAACCCCCGGCTGCCCAAGCCGAGTGCATGAACTTAACCACTACACCACCAGGCCAGCCCTCAAGATTGTTTTTACTATTTGATGTCCCTTGAAATTCCATATTAATTTTAGGATCAGCTTGTCCTTTTCTGCAAAGAAGGCAGCTCAGATTTTGAATCATTGAATCTGTAGATCATTTGGGGTATATTGTCATTTTTAACAATATTAGGTCTTTCACTCGATAAACACTGGGTATCTTTCCATTTATTTTGGTCTTCTTTAATTTCTTTCAACAATGTTTTGTAGCTTTCATTGTACAATTTTTGCACTTCTTTGGTTAAATTTATTCCTAAGTATTTTTTCTTTTTCATGGAAAATGAAATTGTTTTCTTAATATAATTTTTGGATTATTCATTTTTAGTGTAAAGAAATACAACTGATTTTTGCATATTGATCCTGTGTCCTGCAACTTTGCTGAACTCATGTATTAGCTCTAGTAGTTTGTGTGTGTGTATTCTTTAGGGTTTTCAAGATATAAGGTCATGTCATCTGTGAATAGAGATAGTTTACTTGTTCCTTTCGAATCTGCATGACTTTATTTATTTTTCTTTTTGAATTGCTCTGGCTAGAGCTTCCAGTACAGTGTTGAGTAGAAATGGCAAGAATGGACATTCTTGTCTTGTTCTTGATCTTAGGGGGAAAGCTTTCAGTCTTTCACTGTTAAGTATGATGTTAGCTGTGCATTTTCTCCTAGACACCCATTAAGAAGGTTGAGGAAGTTCCTTTCTTTTCCTAGTTTGTTGAGTGGTTTTTATATATTTTTTAATCATGAAAGAGTGTTGGATTTTGTCAAAGCTTTTTCTGCATGTATTGAAATGATCAAATGGTTTTTTTCCCTTTCATTCTATTCATAAGGTGTATTACACTGATATTTTTATGTTGAATTATCCTGCATTCCAGGGATAAATCCATTTAGCCATGGTATATAATACTTTTAATATGCTGCTGGATTCATTTTATTGGTATTTTGTTGAGGATTTTGGCATCCGTTTCCATAGGGGATATTAGGTAGTCTTCATTTTTTTTGGTGATGTCTTTTATCTGGGTTTGATATTAGGGTAATATTGGCTTCATAAAATAAATTAGGAAGTGTTCCCCCCTCTTATATTTTCTTTGAGTCTTTCCTCCATGGAGCCACCAGACTGGTCAAAACAAACCACAATTCTTCGTGGATGGGGTACATTCTGCTCCCTTTGGTACTAGTACCTAGACTGCAAATGGGGCGTTTGTCTTTAAGGCCACTGCCAAACTGGGGAATGTGGAATGGGACCAGTTAAAATGCCAGAAAGTTAAAATGCCACAAAGATCACTGTTCTTACTAAGATTCAACTAGTTTTCCTTGATTAAGCATTCCACTGGTTGCTGCAAGCTTTTGGTTAATTTCTAGAATTTCAAAAAAGTTGATTCTGACAGTTTTTTGCTGGAATTGCTTTTGTTGCTTTTGTGGAGGGATGGACTCTTGGAATTCCTTACTCTGCCATTTTCTCTGACATTTTCAAGTCTTCTAATTTATAATAGTCTCCTTCCTCCCCCAACCCCATGTCATTTTTTGTTACTGTTGAAGAAACAGGGTCATTTGTCATGTAGAATTTTCTATATTCTGGATTTGGATTATTACAGGCTAGCGGTATCATTTAACAATTCTTCTGTCCTCTGTAATTTCTATAAACTGGCAGTTATAGCTAAACACAGTATTAGATTCAGATTCAGTTTTCTGACAAGAATGCATATATCTGTGGCTTTCTTCTTATTGCATCACCTGAGGAGGCATATGATGGCTTGATGTTTCACTCTTATGATCAGTGGTTTCAGGTGTCATCAATCAGATTTATGCATTGTAAAGATCCCCATCAACCTTCCCCCTAATAGCTTAACATCTTTTAAGTTTGGAATTCTGGTGTCCTCTACAGAGTACTGTTCAGTAAATGTTCACAATTATGTTTCTGCCCACAGGTTCTCTGGATAGAATCTTCAGTTTGAGACTTCGGAGGTTAAAAGTACAGCTCAAATACCAGGGAGGGAGGTGAACCTCCAAGGAAATTGTATCTCTGAAGAGAAGTTGCAGTCTGAAGAGAAGCTTTAGCTTCCAGCTCCTTTCAGACGTCTTCTGAACAGCTATGTGGAGGAAAAGCCAGTTGTGCTGGATCAGTCAACAGACAAATAGGACAAACCTGACCCAGGGGTCCTTAGAGCATTGGCACTGGCAAGATCAGAGAGATGGTGGAATTACTTGTGCTGAAGCAGTTCCTGATCCTCCTGAACAAGGAGTTTAAAATTTGCCTCAAAACTCTGAAAATAATGAAGAAGCTGTGGCTCTGGAGGATTTAACCCAAATGAGGAGGAAACAAGTATGACTCATAGAAAGAACACACTAATGGAATAGGCTCAGAAGAAGGCAGTCTGCAAAGTGAAAGAGGAAACATAATTTTTCCTTACCCTTCTTTAGTCACAGGGTCAATCCTAGGTAATTTTATTTTCTATTATTGCACAAAATTTGTAACAATAATGGAAAGGGGAAAATATCAACCAGAATCTCATTTCCATAACACATCAAGTGTATTTTCCATGTTTCCTTCCTGTCCTTGCCTAGAAAAAAGCATACTTTTTACTCAGTTATTATTGTAGAATACAAACATTGTTTCAGATTTTTCATTCTATTCCAAGCATTTTATATGTTGGCTGTGTAGTTTTCATAATTACTTTGATAGTGGTGTGCTACTCCCTCAAGATGCCAGTTCAATATTTTGTAAATTTTATTTCTTTTTGTGGGATATTTAGATTGTTTGGAGTGTCTGATATTTTAGTGCTGCAGGGATCATCTCTTAGCATGTGTTATTTTTCTGTGTTTTTTTAAATGATTCCTTTATAACTAATTGCTAAGGGTGCTATTACCGCAACAAAATGCTGAACAGTTCTGTGGTATGAGGAGCCAAATTGCTTTCCAAAGAGGTCATGACAATTTACACCGCTTGAACACCTTATTGAAGTGAAGTTTCTCCTTAATATTCTCGTATTCCTTTCTGTACCTTATTTCTGTCTCTTACTGTTCCGCTGTCCAGGCAGCTTACATCCTCATGCTCCCCTTTCAGTTTCTGCCCATAACAGCATCCAGATAACTGTTCCCTGCAACCCACTTTGATAACAGGGACAGTAATTCCTTGCTCTGAATCTTGGGAACTGGAAGTTACATCTACCTTTTTGCTTCCTTTGATAGCTTTGTTTGTAGAGCAGGTAGGGGTCACATCTGTTGTTCTGAGGGGCTTGTTGACCAGTAGTTTGTCTTTAGGATTCCATGTTCTTCTGACATCTCTGTCTTCCCAGGATTCTCCTTTCCCTCAGAATGATGCCCAACGGAGAGAGGCTGGCTACCATGCTTCTGACTGCAAGGCACCAGGTAAGTATGAGTTTGTTCCCATCAGAAATGCCACTCAAGTGTTCAGAGCATTAACACATTTTACTCTCTCACCTTGAAATTTATGTTCTCATATGATAATTCTGAAATCAAATCTTAATTTGAAAAATCTGGGAAGTGTGAGAAACACTATGATGGAGACTGTGGTTGTCTCCCAATATCCACATTCTTCTTCTCAGGGATAACAGAACGCTGAATTTTAACAGAACCCCTAAATTTTAGCTAGCCACATGGCCAGAAAGAATAAAGGCAATGCTTTTCCTGCTTCTTTTGCCCCTAAGTGTTCCGTGTGACTAACTTCTAATCGATATATGCAGAAGTGTCAGGCGGCAGCTTCTGGGAAACTTTCTGAAGAAATGGCTATGTGCCCTTCTTTACCCCTTCTGTCCTCCTGCAGCCATCTTGGATTATGAAGTCAAGTTCATACATGATGGATCAATAAGAGAAGAGCCTGGATCCCTGATACTTTGCAATGCCATGGCAGCCCTCACCACCTACCTAGACTTTTTTGTGTGGTCTCTGGTTCAGTCACTGTTATTTTGAAGTTTTGGTTAGTTATAACTGAACTGAGTCTTAATTAATGCAAGTGTATTTCCAACAAACTGAATAGTACAATCAGATTCTAAGAAATGAGAGTAGTTCAGCTGAGAAATGAGAAGTTCAGCTGGTAGAAATAAAGGAGTTAGGCTAGAAAATAGAAGATAATACAACTAAATTATATGATAGTCTAGATTGGGACAAAGAAAACACTAATGGCTCAGCTGAGTAATTTGTAACTTATCTTGCATATAAACTAGAGCCAATGGAATATTTTTTAAAAGAAATAGGCCATGGTGAATGTAATGTTTGAGAATGAAATTGTAACCAAATGGATATATGAGGTAAAGAAAAGTGAAGAATTGAAAATGATATGCTGGTATCCTTGAGAAGTGGAGTCCTGAAGAAGAAGGGACATATTTATGATTGAGTTAGTTTGGAAGATAGTGCTTTTGAGATGATAAGAACATGCAGTGAGCATGGTTTATGGGTAACTGAAGATTCAGAACTAGAGCTTGGGTGTCAGTTCTTTATTTAGCGGAACAGTGCTAACAGCTGAAACAAAGAGAATATAGAGAGAATTGCCATGCCCAAGGCCTGAGCTTTGAGAAGTACTCCCATAAAAAGCATAAAAGGTAGAAGGTTTCATGAAACAATCAGAGAGATAGAAGAGCCAGAATAAAAGGGAGGGGATTGCATGGACAAGGAGTGGGTTTCATGATATGAAGGATGTCATCAAATCTAGCAGAAAAATTGAAAAGAATGAGGATGAAGATAGTGGGTTTAGGTACAGAAAAGGAGGTAATTGTGATTTCAAAGACTGAGCCTCAGATATAGCCTGGGAAAATGAAAGATTTCCAGTTCCACAAAGAAGGAACTTTTCAGTCTCTGAAAAAAGAAATCCTAGCAGGCTGCAGTGTATAGAAGGAGAGATTAAAGTATAATTGGGTGCTTTTGCTAGTTGGTCCCAAGCTTATTTATGTAGTCAATGAGGTCATTTATTCACAGTGAGGGTAGAGTGTGGAGGGGATTGAAGAAAAATCTGAATAATACCTACCAGAGGAGACAATAACCTAGGGAGTCCATGTAATATGAATAATAGCATTGTCTAATAGCAGTGAGGGATATATTGAAGATGGGCTGAGAGACCTTTTATTTATTTATTTTTATCAAGTCAGTATATCAGTTGAGAATGCTTTTGCCTACAAATAACAGAACATTTAAACTAATAGTAGCTTAAATCATAGTCTACAGCAGGGGTTGGCAAACTATGACCTATAGGCCAAATCTGTCCTGTTTTTGTAAATAAAATTTTAATGGAACACAGCCATGCCATTTGTTTACATATTGTCTGTGGCTGCTATAGCACTATAATGGTGAAATTGATTAGTTGGGACATAGACTGTATGGGCTGTAAAGCCTAAATTATTTACTACCTTTCCCTTTACAGAAAAAGTTTGCCACCTCTGGTCTAAACTAGAGGAACATTTAATGCTTCCTGAACAAGAAGTCTAGAAATAGACGGATTCAAGGTTGTTTCAGTGGTTCAGTAATATAAGGGAATTAGTATCCCTGCATATCTCTTCTTTGTCTCTTTTCATTGCAAGGTGGCTGCCACAGCTCCAGACATCACACTACAATGATTAGTGCAGGAGAAAAAGGCAAGAGGTATGTGGCAGATGGGGATTTTCCCCTAAAGTGATTTTTTTCCTTTTATTAAGGAGAAAAAGCTTCCAAGAAGCGCCTATCAGTGCCCTTAATTTTTCATTGGCCAAAACTATGAGACACTGAGAAATATTACTGCATAGAATACACAGGTGATGATAGTTCTCTTCTCCTAAGGTCCAGTAGGTCATATTCCAGTGTTTAAGGGGTGAGGAGAGGAAAAGGCACACACAGAGGAGATATAGGAAGAGTAGTTGTTTTTCAGGTACCAGAAGTATAAGTGGGAAATGTTGAGGAAGACAAGGAAGTAGGGAGTTAGAAGAAAGAAGAGCAACCAAGCAGAGATTCTGTAAGATAAGAACAAAAGATGCCCGTGATATTTGGCAATCGAGTGTCCACTAGTGACTTGACTCTTTATAGCAGTCTTTTAGACTTTGAGAGCAGGAGTCAGATGGAAGTTGAAAGTAAGGAAGTCCAACAGTGTAAGAAAGGGGGAAAAAAAAAGACTGAATAAACATTAACCAGAAGAAAGATATAGCTTAAAGACAGGGAAATAAAGCATCTTATAATATGTGGTTTATTAATTTTATTTTTCTCACTGCCCCCACTAGAAAGTAAGCTCTATGAAAGCAGGGATTGTTCTGTGTCATGTATGGCTTTATGCCAGGCACCTAGTGCTTGGCACACAGTCGGAGTTCAACAAATATTTACTGAATGAATCTTGACTTCTGTTTTTTGAACTTTTCCTCAGTTAAAACTCAGATTTAGGGGGAAATTTTTCTCAGATAAAAACTCAGTTTTTATCATATACAAAATAATTCTTTATTCTGTGTGTTCTTGCTTTTTCTTTTCCTAAATTGTTTGTCAGAACCTCAGTGTTGGAAGATGCAGTAGAATTCACCTAAACCATAAATACTCAACCCAATCAAAGCCAGTGAACCCTTTTTATAATAAATATTTCATAACTCTTCCTTTACCTTCTTGAAATTTCATAATTAAAAATATATACAGACTTAATTTTAAAAATCAATATAATGCTCTAATTGTAATATGAAGAATAAATAAAAGGGGAGTAATTTATAATAAAATAATGTGTATTTCAATTTGTAAATGCTCAGGCATGACTGCCCTGGACTACATAATGAAGGTGTCAAATGCTTGTACCTAAAAACAAGGTTGGCTTTAAGACAAGGAAGACAATATTGAATTGAATGTCATCTACACTTTTAAAAAATATTTTATGTGTTCAATTAAGGGCTAAATAAGTATATGTAGAATCACCATGAATGTACAGTTATAAATGTAGACCAGGGACAAGTGTTTCATCCTCTCGTATTGACAACTCAAATACCATGAGTGGCATTGTATCAATGAACTACTCTTGGTAAATATCTGAACAAAATAAAGCCCTCTTTTATCTTGATTCATCTGGCAACTACATCCTTGGGAATTTCAGACTTTGTTAAAATCATGCAAAAAGTACTACATGTTTATAAAAACAATGGACTTAGGTTTATGTTCAGACAATTAAAAACTAATTTTCCATGTACACGAATGTACAGTTTTTTACTGTGTGGGACTGTCTGTAGTGCATTGCAGAATGTCTGGCATATCTGGTCCCTGCCCACTAAATTCCATTATATCCTTTAATCATAGTGACAACTGAAAACTGCTCAACCTGTTTCCAGAATGCCTTCTAGGGGATTATAGTGCCCCTGTATAGACAGATATACTGCCTCTATTAGAACAACAGTGCTAACCCTATCACCTTTTCAATGACTGAGTCCATTTTCTAACGTCTTAACAAATAACCATCCAGGCTATGCTTGAACACATTAAGGGCGGGGGGGAACTTGCTTTTCAAGGCACCCTCACCCAGTGTCAGACTGTTTTGACTCTAACAAACTTTCCTATTATAAACAGACCAAGTTTATTTCTAGTTATCCATCCTTTAATGTGTATAAGCAAATGTATAAGTTCCTTGAGGGCAGACAGTATTTTTTACTTGTTTTTCCCAGCAAAAATCTTAGCACAGAGCAGGTACTCATGTTATACTTGATTGACTTCAGGCACTCAGATCCTTAAACTCCACTAACCACTTGCATTCATTCTGTTCATTCTCCTAAAACTTCTGGTGAACAAGTATTTGTCTGTTTTATATGAATCAGTGATTTTTTGAGATGTGGCTGTGAATTTTACTCAGAGAGAACGGTGGCACCTGGACTCCGTTCACAGGGATTTATATAGAGATGTGATGCTGGAGAACTACAAAAATCTGGTCTCTGTTAGAAATCACAGTTTTCCCTTGAGATTCAGCATTGATCCAGTAGAGCAAATTGGGCTGTTAGTAGCTGTGTAGAAAGGGCTTACTTAAGGCTATGATTTGTGGTTCATGCATCACAGACTCCACCTTTTTTTTTTTTTTTTTTGCTGAGGAAGATTAGCTCTGAGCTAACATCTGTGCCGATCTTCCTCTAATTTATATGTGGGTCGCTGCCAGGGCATGGCTGATGAGTGTGTAGGTCTATGCCCAGAATCTGAACCCATGAACCCAGGCTGTCAAAGTGGAAAACACTGAACTTAACCACTATACCAGGGGTCCGGCCCCTCCACATTTTTTTTAGGTTTAGCAATAGAGTGTTTCTGCCTCTCATTCCCAAGTGAATGTCTACAGTTAGTAGAGTTGGAAATAGGTCGTGGGGCTGCCATGTCTTTAGCTTCCCTCAAGGATTCTCCCCCAAGGAGCCAGGACTGATGGGTGAGAGAGCCCTTTCTCAGTAGCAAGACAAATAATCAATGAATCTTCCTGGGTCTGAATGGCCTCCTCACCATGGTCCCCATCCCTTCCTATGAACATAATGCTGACTCCCTTTCCCTTTCCTCTCTTTGCTGCCTTCAAAAGAAGTCCTGTGAGCCTCCTTCCAAGACTCTCTATATTCTTATGTCATGAAATAATAGTTTCAGATCTTATTATATCTACTACTAACTGCCAGGTCACATGCCTTTCCTTACAAGTAGGGCTGCCAGTTTCCAAGCCTGATGTGATCATTTACCTACAACAAAGGGAAGAACCATGCTGTTGAAGAGAGAATTTCCTACAGATATCTCTTTAGGTGAGTGAGGCCAATGGAAATCAATGGAAGAAGCAACCCCATTGTTTGGTGAGGGGCAGCATCTCTGAGGTAAGTTAGGGTTATTCCTCACAGCCTAGCAAATCACTCTCCCCACATATTATCTCACATGTGTTTCTGGTCTCAGAGGGAGTAGTGTTCTTCCTTAAAGCTAATCACTCTCCCTGAGCTCTGGATCCCACCTCTGGATGTGTTTTTTTGAGACCTACCTAACTCTGTCTCAAGCATCCTCAGTATTTCATTTTCTATATGCTCCTGCCCTTGTGCCTTCAAATGTTTATTGCTTTCCCTTATCTTAAAATTGCCACTGGTAGCTACTATTCAGTTTTTTTTTTTTTCCTGTCTTCCCTTAGTGAATCCAGGTTTGTGTGATATGCACCTGCTACCTCCAGTTCTTTACCTTTTGTTTTCCTCCTTTGTAATTTGCCTTTCATTCATTCTACTGAGTTATCTTCAGGAAGGTCTTATACTTTGTTATATCTACCCTCTGCCATTTCATTTATTTGTTCCCTTTTATCCTCATTCCCCACGCCTATTTCCCTCACCCTCTGTCAGCAACATTGTTTCTGAAATTCATCCATGTTGTGTGTGTATCAGCAGTGGGCTCTTTTTCATTGCTATGTAATAATGTGTATTTTTTTTGGTAACGTTATAAAATGTGTAGGGTTATTTTTAATTTACCTAAATGATTTTGTGTTACAAAGTTCATTTTGTTTCTTATTTTCTTCACTTAATACTGTATCTCTGGACCTTTCTCTGAGCATATCTAATCTGTTGCTTCTAATAGCCATATGGTGTGTACCCATCACATTTTCCCAGTGATGGACACTCAGATTTCCTCCAACTCCCCATGACCAAAGTCATGCTGCAATAAAATCATCAGACTTCTCCTAGTGATCTATGTGAGAATTTCTTTAGCATTTATATACATGACCTGCTTACTTTATTCTAGTCATGTTCATGGCCTCCTTTTCTTCTCTGTTATTTTTGACACAGTGAGCTAACTCTATTTAGGGCTCTCTACTTCCCTCTAGTTTCTTTCATCATTCTTCTTTCTGCTCTCTAATGGTGTGTCTAAATTATTTATTTCTCATACTTCTGTTTCTCTTTGCCAGTAGTTTTCAACCAAGAGTGGTACTACCCCAATAGGAGCCATTTAGAGGCCATTTAGAAATGTGTGGGAATATTTTTGGGGTGTAAGCACTACTAGTGTTTAGTTCCCAGGGATGTTAAACATTCTATAATGCATGGGACATTCTATACAATGAAGAATTGTCTCTCCCACAATGCCCATAGTGCCCCTATGGGAAACCCCGCATGCTGATGACTTGGCTCCACCTCTCCAGCTCTAACGTCTCACCTTCTCTCCATCTTCTTTTAGCACATGCCCACATGTATGACCATCCATTCCCATAAGCTCAACTTGGTCTAAGTCTAATGCATCATTGTTTCAAAGTCTCTCTTCTCAATATCCTGTTTCTTCAGCAAATTTACTTTTTTAAAATTTTAATTTTTAAAAGCTGTTATGGATAATCTCAAACATTTACAAAAGCCAACAAAATGCTATAATAAAACCCCACCTGCTTATTGTCTAGCTTCAACAATATTCAACACATGGCGAATCTCATCTCATTTCCTTATGTTTTGAGCCTCTCAGGCTGAACATGATGGAATCATTTTGGACTATTCATTATCTTTTACTATCATATTCCTTTACTAGGATTACTCTCATATCCTATAGATTCTTTAAAAGGTCTGTTAGATTAATCTCTGTCTTTTAAGTGTCAGTATTCATTGATTTGCTCATTTAAGAAATACTTTTTGAGTATCTGCTGTGTGCCGGGCACTCTTCTAAGTGCTGATGATGCAGAAGTAAACAAAACAGATAAAAATCCCAGCCTTTGTGGAGTTTTTACAGTTGAGGGAATAATTTAAATAATAAGATAGTGATAAGTGTTATGAAAAAATAAAATCAGAGAACAGGGATGGGGAAGGCTGCAGTGAAGGAGAACTGCAATTTTAAATATGATGGTCAGGGAAGGCCTCACTGAGAAAGTGATAATTGAGCAAAGATTTAACAGAAGTAAGGAAGTGAGGCATGGGGTATGGGGGGCAAGATAAGACCAAGCAGAGAGAAAAAAGTGCCTGGTGTGTCCAAGGGACGTGAAAGAGACCAGTATGCCTGCAATGCAGTAAGAAGAGGAAGAAGAATTAGAAATTCATGTCAGAGGGTAATATGGGGCAAGATTGTTAGAGTCTTGTAGCTCTTGTAAGACTTTTGCTTCTGCTCTGAGTGAGGTAGGAGACATGGCAGGGTCTTGAGCAAAGGAGTGACATAACCTAACTTGCCTTTTACCCAGACCACTTTGCTTGTGGTGTTGAGATTGTGGGGAGCAGACTGGGAGAATGTGGATGGTTGTAATGAGGAGAGACTTCCAGTCATGAGATGAACCAGGAGACTCACATAATTTAAGCATGAAGATCTGGATTTTAAGCTCAGATTCCTTCCCACAATTGTTGTACATGTGCATGTTTGAAGTGGGCTAGGGATTGGTGGGAAGAGAGCCTTCCCACAACCCCTAAAAAAGAAACCCTGGAAATTTCTAAACTAATTAGCCAAGTATCTTCAAACATGAAGATTAGGTGGTCTGACAGAGCAGGAACAGTTGCAGCATGTCTCACCCTGGCTCACCACATTCCCCAGAATCCCCCAACAAAGGCCAGATACCTGAAGGTGACACTGTTTGCACATGGTGGGGTTTTCAGGCCATAAATCTTAGTTTCATGATGTACCACATAGTTGTGCACTTGGGGCATTTGTCACTATTCAGGAAGCATGATGCTTTTGTTTAAAGAAATGTTTACTCATATCGGGCTTTCCTGGTTCTGGTATTGAAAACACCAACAGGAAGTGATAATCTCACTTGAGTGTAAAAAGTAAAATAAGTGCTCAAGCATCTCTGAGCAATTGTTCTGCCTCCAGCTTTTCAGTACTTTCCCCCACATCCCCCCACCCTCCATTCTCCCTCACCTCCCAATGCATTTCCCTGCAAATTCCATGACCATTTTCTTTTTGTCTGGTCTGTCTAACTTCTGAAGATGCTTCCCACTCGATCACCTTCCTTCCTTCTCTCACATTTTGAATTATGTATAAAGATTGATATGGCCCCCTTTCCTACCATTCTTGTCCTATGTCTACCTTTTTTCCTTCCTCATACCTGTGTGCTATTGAATGCAAAGACATATTTTAGAGTATAAGAGCCATATATATCTGTGGACATATTTTCATGATATCACTTCATCTTCACCAGTTTCCTGTCACTTAGCACAAGAGTCATGCATTTAAAAAATTTTCTTTCAGGCTGGGGAAATAGTCTGGATCAAGGAGTCTATTGAAAAGCAGGATGTTTCTGAAGAAGACTTAGCCTTGGGACAGTAATGGAAAGACCCACCAATGATGGTGCTTGGAACTTAAACTTGGGAGAAGATGGAGAATGTGAGACTAGGTTGGAGAGCCAAGAGGGTTGGACCAGGTTGGACCATATGGGATCAAATGTCTGTTGCTAACAAGAAAATACTCAACAAAGAGAGGGGCCAGGCAAAGAGAAAATTTGCAAGAACATTTCTTATTACACAACAAAAAATTCCTATAGGAGAGAGACCATATAAATGTGATATGACTGAAAATATTTTCAAACAGAATACAGAGCTAATGAAACATCATAAAACATGCAGTGTAGAGAAGTCATACAAATGTAAGGAATATGGTAAAACTTAGTTACCATTCTTCTTTTAATAATCATCCAATGATTCATCCTTTATCATTTCATTTTGTAGAGAAATCTTCTGAATATAAAAGTTGGAAAGTCTTCAGTGATAATTTAACCTTTTTCAACATCAGAAAATCCACAGTGGAGAGAAACCCTTTAAGTGCAATGACTGTGTGAAAACTTTCAGCAGGAGTTCTTCTCTTATTAAACATCAGAGAACTCATACTGGTGAGAAACACTATGAGTGCAATGAGTGTGGGAAGTCCGTCAGCCAGAGCTCATCACTTATTAAACATAAAAGAACACTCACTGATGAGAAACCCTATGAGTGTAAAGAATGTGAGAAAGCCTTCCAAAACTAGTCAACTCTTATTCAGTATAAGTGAATATACACTGGAGAGAAACCCTATGAATATAATGAGTGTGGGAAAACCTCTGGCCAAAGGTCATCCCTGACTCACCATCAGAGAACTCATAATGGAGAAAAATCCTATAAATGTGTTGATTGTGGGAAGGCCTGCAGAGACCACTCTGCTCTCAGAAGTCATTGCAGAACTCACACTGGAGAGAAACCCTACAGGTATAATGAATGTGGGAGAGCCTCAGCCAGAGTTCACACCTTGTCATACACAAGTAATCCACACTGGAGGGAAACCTTGTGAATATAATCAATGTAGGAAGGCCTATAGCCAGAGTGCAAATCTTGCCAAACATCCGAAAAATTACACTAGAGAGAGACCCTATGAATGTAGCCAGTGTGGGAAAGCCTTCAGTCAGAGTTCACAACTTAACACACATCAGATAATGCATACTGGAGAGAAACCCTATGAATGTGGTGAATGTGGCAAAGTCTTTAGCCAGACTGCAAGTCTCACCAAACATCCAAAGAATGCTCCCTGGAGAAAGACCCGGTGAATGTAGTAAGTGTGAAAAAGCCTTTAGCCAGAGTGCAAGTCTTTTAAGCAACTGCTAACTCACACTACCTAGAAATTCTGTGAATATGATGAATACTAATGATTTCTGGTAAATATCAGTCATCACCAGAGATCAAAGATTTCACTGGTAACACAAGGAAAGTTTAAGTAAGACTTGACATTTCATGAAAAGTCAGCAAGTTAAGGTCTCTTGACCACTAAATAAATCTTGTAAGATACTTGAGGGGTATGGTGTGGTTTTGAGATTCCTTAGTAGCTTTTTATTAGGGCTTTGTACAAAGACTCCACAGTAAGTGGTTATATCATTCATTAATACATTTCTGGTCAGATTTTTTTTGTCCTCTCATCCTCAGAAACCTTCTTAGGATTTTTAAAATAGGAATGCCTCAACTGGAAATGGAACCACATAAACAAAATTTAGAAAGTGCTTTTACTTGGGAAAAGCATCCCAAATTCTATATCTACAAGTTCTATTCAGAGAAGCTAGGAATCCAGGTATCTATCACATGGGTCTTCTCAACCATGACAGAGACAATACCAGAGGACTTGTAGGAGCAAGAGGATACCCTTTAAATAACTGATCCTTTTAACAAAGCAGATCCATCACTATACTTCTCTTACCTCCTCATCTTCAACACCACAAGGTTTTATCTAAAGAGGAAAGACACATGGGAAGAGAGTGATTTTCAAGATTTATTTCACAAGAATAAATTTTTACAGGATGTAGACATGTACTCTTTGAAGCCTATCTTCTCTCCTTTGAACATACCAGTGAACAAATAGAAGATTAGGAAAGACACACAGATACTATATCTCTGAGCCTGTTTCTTATTACCTGGCACTTGGTTTACAAAGCACCATGTCATTATGCTTCGCACATGAATCTTAATTACCCATATTAAATGAGACCATGCCATTTGAAGAGATTGGGCCTTAGGTAGAAAGGTAAGATGATAGTCTATTAGAGTTCCCTTGAGATGCCCACAATATAGGAGGATGAAACCAGAAACAACCTAAACATAATGAAACTGTGAAACTTGATTTACTTCTTGCTTTCCCTTCACAGAAATGCTCTGCTCCTTCCTTAAAATTCATTTCTATTTGGTTTTAGTTGACTGTTAATCAGTGTAAGTTCAAATACAACTAAAATATACTCTAAATTATATGGCACTGCAGTAATTGCAATACAGCCAAACTTTGACAACAGAAATAGTGGCAATATATGGTAATTATTTTTCTAAACCTTTAGGCCAGTATTCAGTGATAACAAATGGAAAATACAAGGTAAACTTCAATTAACTTCAATTTAATCTATCCATTGATGGGTTAATGACATTGTGGTTATTTGGGTACAGCTCTAACAGTTGACATTTTGGGTACTTTGAGTATATAAAAGTCATTTGAGTCGTATGAGTATATAAAAGTCATTGAGTATATAAAAGTTTTCATTTGAAAAATCGGTTAAAGTTAGTTAAATGCCAAGAGACATAGCTTCAAACAAATTACTATACAAATTTTCATTATAGAATCTATGATTCAAATGTATTTTTAATAAAAAATTTCTGATTTCATATATTTAATGGGAAAACATTACAATGTTATATACAGGGATACTGCCTGCCAAGGAGCGCACAAGGGAACTTTCTGGGGAGATAAAAATGTTCTATGTCATGACTGGGGGTGGTGATTACTCAGGTGTATACATTTGTCAAGCCATTCACCTGTATACTTAAAAAATATATACCAATAAACATTTTTTAAATGTTATGTAAACAGTCCATTCAATAAATTTATTTCTCTTTCAGATCATGTAATTACTTTATTTAATATATGAACACATTCTTGAGAAGTTTGTAAAAATAGATCTTTATTTAGATTTGCAAGTCTACAGGATCTGGACTCAAGGTCAGCAGCATCTACTTCTCTCTCCACACATACACGAACGTCATACACACACACACATATATATTTTCATCTCTTGCTGCATCATTGAAGGTCATGAACTTTAATCTTGCCTAGTTTATTTTAACAACAAAAATTCTAATTTTTTCAGATAGATTTGCTCGTATTTTTCCAATTTTGCTTTATTTGAATCTTCATGGCAGTTTTTCACTTTGGAGCATTGAGTTTCTAGATATTTAATGCTGAGTTCTGTTTGACTCTCTCTTAACTGTTCCTAATTTCCTTGAGATGCTCCTTGTGTCATGTGCCAGGCTGTGTTCTCAGCAGCATTACATTATTAACTCATTTAATCTTCACAACAACCTACAGAAGGAACCACCGAGATGCACCAAGGGAGAAAACCACATACTGTGAGGGGTCTCAAATTCTGCCCATTCTTAACCAAAGGATTGTGAGGGACTTTTTTAGATATAAGAATCCAGAAATGTAGAGAGCCAATCAGACAAATCCACTGATGATTGTTTTCTCAGGCTTGTCCATTTAGGAAGGAACTAAAGAGCTTAAGACAGTTTAAGAGATACAGTTACAACAGCACTTATTCAGCACCAGGCACTGTGCTTTTCTGTGCATTACTGACTTCTCAGAACAACTGATGTGCTTCTTAGTGCTAGGTCCCTTAATGTTCATCACTGTTAGAATAAACAACCAACATAGAGGCCATACCTTACCAAGGGATGGAACCTGATTTAGTTTCCATTTTAAGTATGAAGGTATTGGAAACTTTAAGTGAGTAATATCTTGGGCCTGGTTTTTTTCTTTTGCATTTGGAAAGTAGTAAGGCACATAGCACAACAATTAAGAATGTGAGTTCCTGTAGCCAAATCATATGGGTGACTTTGGATGAGTTACTTAACTATTTTTAGCCTGTTTCCTCTTCAGTAAAATGAAGTTAATAGTAATGACCTCAATCATTCACTCTAATATTATTTGATTATCTACAATGTGCCAGTCTCTGTTCAAGCTTATGTTTCAAGGTAAAATATGTTAAAACACATTTGATGAAGACTACTAGGGATAAATTTATAGTCCAAGAAAATTAGGTTTATTCACTCACTGCAACAAAGTAGACTATCACCAGCAGAACCATGGGGCATCTCAAAGGATGAAACAGCGTTATTGTAGGACTTTGAGGAAGGGTAGAATTTAGGTAAAGTTAAGTGAAGCAGGGTTTTGATCAGCTCAATGCAAGGCCAGTCTGGATTAAAAAGGCTACTCAGGGTCTTGTTTCTTTGGAAATCTCAAAGTTAAGATAAATGTGATATGTTGTGTCTGAAAATGCTGTATCTGAAGCTCTGTAGCTAGTTTGGAAATAGAGATTGTTTCTCTGGCAAAGATGGCTCTGATTCTCCAGGCAAGAGTGGGATGTTCATTTATCCTGATATGATGTCAAATAGTTTCTGACAGCCTATGATTTTAGCAAACGAGATTTCTTAGTAATTTTTTTTAGTGGCAGTAGCAAGGCAAAGGTGGGGATGTCATTGGTAAGAAAGCAGTAATTACTTAAAGAGGATCCTGATGACACTTTACAGCTGCAGTATGATTTTGGGAGAAATATCATTTGCTGTTAACTTTGCATCAGGTTTTCTCAGTGTCATCCGGATCTGATTAATGGCGGGGCTGATTTTTGCTTTTTCAAATGAGACAACACATATGAAGTGTTTAGAAGAGTGCCTGGCACACAGAATGTGCTTAACAATAATTGGCTATTGTTATTATAAAATAAAGGAGTCTGATTTTCCTGTCTCTCTGTGATTTTTAATTAGTCGTTTAATGTATGTCATAAAAAAATAATAGGAACCTGCCTTTGTCCTTTGCTTACTAGAGTACAGTCAATGCTGTAATACAGAGGAACTCTGCTGCATGCAAATTAGTCACGTTTAGCCTAGTCCTGGTGGAAGAGTCACACAAATCAGGACCCTAGGGAAAACTGCCAGAAGAGTGATGCTCTCCGGCGGCCACGCCTAGATCTGCCCAATTAGGATCACCTGGGCCGGCTCTAGCCACGCCCCCGCCCCCGAATCAGCACAGCCGCAGACATGCCTGGGAAATGTAGTCCGCGGAGGGAGCGTGGATTCGGCGGCAGCAAGAGCCGTGCAGGCGTAGTTCTTATGGGGCTGGGGAACCCTTTGTTGGTGATCCTGGTGCGCGCCGAGAGTCTGTGGTGTCCGTAGCGTGGCACGAGTGAGTTAGGCTTCGCAAAGCCCGACGCTTCGCAGGGGACTGGCCTTGCCCTTTCGGAAGCAGCGGAGGGGAGGGGTGGAGGTGCGGGTGCTGAGAGGTGGGAGCGGTTCACCTTTTTATCTGCGGCTGTCGCTATCCCCGGGAGGCGAGGGAAGAAACCAGGACGGTCTCTCCAGGCCACTGGACCTGCAGTGTGTCTCCGCGGATGCTCCAGCCAGCTCAGGGCCGTGTGGGATCGGGCCTGGGTCCAGAGCCGCAGGGTTGGGGCGGCTTCTGGGCGTTGGAACCTGGCGCCAAGACTATCCAGAGAGTGACGGCGGCTGGCGGGCACCGGTGATAAAATAGAAGGCCCAGCCTGGTCCCAAGAGGTCGGAAATAGGTGGGTGCCCGAGAGGGAGGAGAGAGGCGAACTCACTGAAAGCCACAAACTGGAGAAGAGATGCCCCGTCTCCCGGACTAGGGACTTGTCTGCAGGAGGCCCAGTGTCACTAAGGAAACAGAACTAGCGGTAGTACAGGGAACAGCCTGCGTGATGTCACAGCACCTGGAGCACTGCAGGGTGGAGGCGACGACTTCTCATGAAGAAAGAGGTAAGAAATAGACCAGGTCGGGTATGGGGGTGATCCGAAGACTGAATGTGAGGAAACGTAGCTTTCCTTTTCCTCACCTTAAGAACACTGGGGAAGAGAGCTTTGTGTGAGAAGGAGGGGAAGAGAGTTTCCACGCCTGTGTGGTGGGGGCTGTGTAAAAGGGAATGTTTGAAGCCTCGACCAAAATCCCTCCTTGTGTCGCTTCGCGTGACCCATTTTTTCCCACGCCAGCGTTTTATCCATCATGGCACGATGGAAACGGCCTGGTTTATTTTAAAAAATATCATGCAGTAAAATTGATATGAGAGGGGCGGACAGTTCTAACATCTGTATAGTTTCGTGTAACCACCACTACTATCAGGACACACAGCTGTTTCATTTACTCCAAAAGTCTTCCTTGTGCTATCCCTTTATAGTCACACCCTTCCCCCACCATTAACCTCTGGCAGCCACTGATTGTTCTCCATCTCTATAGTCTTGTCTTTTCCAGAATGTCATGTAAGTGGAATCATGCTACGTTACCTTTTGAAACTGGCTTTCTGTCACTCAGCACAGTGCCGTTGAGACTCATCCATCTTGTGTATGTGAGTTCCTTCTTATTGCTCAGTAATATTCCATTGAATAGATATACCACAGCTTTTTAAATCTATTCACCTGTTAATGGACATTTGGATTGTTTCCAGATGCTTTTGGTAATTATGAATTATGCTGCTCTGGATGTTCATGTACATGTTTTTGTGTGAACATAAGTTTTCATTCATCCTGGTTTTTGAAGGCAAACAGGTCTGAATTTGAATCCTGACTTTGAGACTTATGGCCTGTGTGGTGATCTTGGGCAAGTTATTTAACTTTTTTGAGTACCTTCGTCAGGGGGTTGTTGGGAGGTTAAATGACCCAATGTATCATTGGGTCTCAACTCTTCCAGACCCAACAGGCCCTTTTTATAACAAATATTTTGTAATGCCCTCAATTCATTAAATTGGTAAAAGTAACCTACAGACATTATTTTTTAAAGCTATGTAATGCCCTTACTCTAAAATAAAGGAGAAATAAAAGGGAACACAATTGCAACTCAATAGAAAAATCACTACATATTAGCACTGGAAAAAAAAAACCCCAAAATCAAAATTCTTTGTTGTCTGTAAAAAAGAGTTAGGTTCTAGGCATTAATAATTATCAGCGGATTTTCACCCATGTGAATGTTCTGCAGGACATTTGAAAATTATGTGGGACTGTCTCGTGCTGAAGGGCATCTAGTATCCCTGGCTCTCACGCATTAAATGTTAATGGGGCCTCTTTCCTCTGGTTATTGTAAGGATGCTTCCTGCCCATTGAGATCCTCTGATTTATGTGAAATATTCAGTATATTTATGAACTCGTGGCAGCCACAAGCAACAACAGGCTGAATCTCAAAGAGAAAATTCTCCATTGCTTTGGGGAATCTGGGGACTGGCTCAACAATTTCACCTTCTTCTAAACCAGTGCTTCTCAAACTTGAGTGTGTGTCAGAGTCACCTGGAGGATTTGTTCAACACGGATTACAAACCCACTGCCAGAGTTTCTGATTCAGTACATCTGGGATGGGACCAGAGAATTTGTATTTCTGGCAAATTCCAAGGTGATATCAATGCTGCTGGTCTAGGGACCACATTTTAAGAAGCTATGTTCTAAACCTCTCCCTTCAAGTGTTTAAATTCAATAGGTCTTTTAAAAATTTTAATCTTGCTTAATCCCCACAAAGTTCTGTAAAGCAAGGGAAGCAAATACTCTTATCCCTATGATTTTCTTGCTGAAGAAACTAAGATTCAAAGACTTTAGTCACTTGCTTAATGCTTTACAGCATTTTACTCACCTAGATGTTAGAATCCAAGGTTCTTCAGCCCAGTTGAGTGTTTTTTCCGTTAAGTAACACTGCCTGTGATAATAAAGGCAGTATATCCTATAATGAAAGAATTTGAAAAGCAATTTCTCCTATATCCTTGAATAACCAAGGGAGATGGCATTATTTTATATCACATAATGATCCATTCCTCATTTCTTAACTCCCCTAGCTTACTACTCCCTCTAGCCACACTGGCCTCCTGTTCTTAGAGGATGCTGAGGGTATTCCGCCTCGGGGTTTTCATGTAGGGACTTGGCACTTGCTGTTCTCTCAGTCTGCCCTCAGATATCTTCATGGCTCACTCCCTCTTTTTATTCAAGTCTGATCAAATGTTTCCTCCCCAGAAAGTTTTCCCTGGCCACCCTCTCTAAAATAAAGTTCCTCTTTATCCCCTTACCCTCCTCCTTTGATAGCATTTATAGCTACCTGAGGTTGTATATGCTTGTATGTGCTTTTTATTGCTGCCTCTTTCCAACAGGCTTTTTTCTGTCGTGTCATTGTTGCATCCCCAGTGCCTACAAGAGTCCTTAGCACAGAGTTGAATGGGTGCTTGAATCCAGTATGTTAGTAATTGGATTATGAATCCAACACAGCCCAATTGAATGCAGTCCAATTTCAGCCCAGTTTATTCAGTTCAGCACATGTATGTTGAGCACCTACCATATGCAGGTACGTACAGTGTTGGTATTAGGGATGTTAAGATGGATAAAACTCGATTCCTGCCTGAGGGAAGGGAAGAGAAAAGACACTCAAAAAGGTCATTTTAACACAGGTAGTAAGTGCTATGATAGAGACTAGATTACTGCTCTTATTCTCTGGAACCTACTTTGGCCATGCATAGGGTACAGTGTGGGACTGAGGCCACAATGTCTGTGGCCTTTCTGTGGTCATGAGATGGCAAAGAATGTCTGGATGCCCTTACTCACTGGAGCTGAAGATTCAGTTGGTGTGGTCTCACAAAGTACCACATACCTGGATTTCTATACCAGTGCTATCCAGTAGAACTTTCTGTGAATAAGTTTTCACTTCATGCTGTCCAATACAATAGCCACTAACCACATTGGCTTTTGAGCAATTGGTGGCAATTGCAGTTCAAGAATTAAGTCATTCATTTTATTTAACTTAAACAGCTACATGTAGCTAGTGGCTACCATATTGGAGAGCACAGTTCTAGAATGTCAGCTGTGGTAGCTGTAGGCACAAACTGACTTCTTCATAGCTCCTTTCTCTCCCCTCAGTGCCACCATCTCAAGACTCTGCCCTTCCTCAAGAGCCCAGAAGAGGAGGGAAAGGCTACTAGGCCCATGATGGCCAAGTTCAGGGTGAGTTGGATTTCCTTCCTATGTCCTAAAATGTTATCTTACATTTCCTACCTTCATTCTGGTGGTTTGAGGCCCAAGAAAATCCAAGTCAGTGATCTGAATCCCAGATATTTTCTTCCCCAGTAAGTAAGGCCAGGTCTTTCTGACCATAGGCTTCATAAGGCTTGTTATCCTTTGCCTCCTGCCCTCCCACTGTTTTTCTGTCTTTTGTTACGTAAGCAGCCGTAGCAATTAGGTTCTCATTAGCCATTTTCTGTGGTATTTAGTCCTTGAGGAGTATATGGCCCAACCAAGGAGTTAAGGAAGAATTCAAGAAAACACATAAATTCATTTCAAGTGATAAAGAGAAAATATCTCACAGCAGTTCAGAGAAGGAGAGAGTATGATTTGGAAAATTTCATGAAGGGGGTAGAATTTTGGTGGGCACTAAAATATGGCTGGAATTTAGTCAAAGCAGGACCGAGGGCTTTTAAGGGGAGAAAACGTAAGGCAAGGCTTAGAAGTAGAAGTGAGTGTGTTTCCTGTGGGGCAATGGGTGGTAGGTTTATACTGAAAATTGTGAGAGTAAGATTGGGTGTACTAGATAGGAATGAGGAGTTTGGATCTTACTGTTGAGCTGATGGTGAATTATTAGAAATTTTTGAAAAAGAAAATGCCATAGTGAAGCTTGTTTGGTTTGATTTGGATATAGAGGATAAAAGAGAGTAGAGTTTAAAATAACTCCAGTTCGAGAATCTGGAAGATATGAGAGAAATAACGTGATTTGAAAGGGAAACCAGTGTGCTGTGGAGAAGATTCAGGTGTGAAGCTAATTAGAATGAGCTAGTTTTTTAAGTGTATATTTACAGAAAGGCATATAAAGCAAGTGAAAAAAGACCTCCAACTTGGATGAAGGTAGAACTCAAGAGGTGAGGACTTGACCTGTAGAGGTAGGTGACCTGCCTGTGGTTTCCACTGTAGTAAACACACTTCTGAAGCTCTACAGTCTGGCCCCCATTACGTCTATGATCTCATCTCCTATCATACTTCCCTTTGCTCCTTTACCTCCAGCCACATTGACTTCCTTTCTGTTCCTTGAATGTACCAGGCACATTCCCTCACCTTCTTTAAGTCTTTGCTTAGATGTCACCCACATAATGAGGCCTTCCCTGACCACCCAAGTTAAAATTGCACCACTATCACCCTTACTCACACCAGTACTTTCTATTCCCTTTGCCTAATCTGTATTTCCCTACAGTACTTTTCATCTTTTAACATCATCTATAATTTATTTATGAGGTTAGCATATTTTTTGTCTTCCCCTATTATGGAGTATGCTCTATACAAGCAGAGTTTCTCTTTCTTTTCTTCCTTTTTTTTTTGGTTTCTTATCCACTGCTGTATCATCTGTGCCTAGAGTAGTGCCTGATATATATTAGATACCCATTAAATTTGTGCTAAATCAATGTTGAATGATCTAATACAATTATAAATTTATGATTTCCAACCTCAAATTGCCCCTTGATAATCTTGGTAATCCTCAACACTTTTGTGGAAAACTTAGACTACTCTATCTATTTCAAACTTCATCTGTCTCCTCAAACCTTGAACCACTCTATTCTCTTCGCAGATTACAGAAAAAATACAGTCTCTCAGATGGGAACCCTTTCACCATCCTGAAACCAACATCATCCTGCTTAAATCTGTATCATCCCATTGTTTATCCCTCCCATTTGAATTGAGGAGCTCTGTCTACCCTTCTATAACAATTCTTCTACCTGTGCTTTGGATCTCATCTTTCCTGCATCTTCAATGACTCTATTCTGTTTCCCTTCTCCCTCTTTATACTTTATACACCCTTGCAGTTGTATCCTTCCCATTATTTTTTTCCCCAGCTTTGAGGTATATTTTACATACAATAAAATTCATCAATTTTATGTGAATGTTTTGAATTTTAACAATTGTTTACGGTTGTGTAACTTCTACCACATTAACATATAGAACTATATTGTCCAATATAGTACCCACTAGCCATATGTAGCTATTTAAAATTAAAGTAATTAAAATTAAATGAAGTTAAAAGTTTATTTCCTTACTTGTACTAGCCACATTTCAAATGCTTCATAGCCACATGTGGCTAGCAGCTACTGTAGTTGACAGCACAAGTATACAATGTTTTCTTCATTTCAGAAAGTTCTATTGGACAAGGCTACTAAATGCTGCTGTAGCTGTGTCTAATAAATTTTGATATGATGACATATATTACCATTATGTTCAAAATATATTTTTATATTTTTTATTATTTCTTTGACTAATCGATTTAGCAATATGTTGTTTAATTTCTAAGTATATTGGGATTTTTCCAGATATCTTATTGTTATTGATTACTAGTTCAATTCCATTTTCTTCCGAGAATATATTCTGAATGATCTCAGTCTTCTTATGTCTGAAAAATGCCTTTATTTTACTTTCATTTTTGAAAGATATTTCCTCTGGGTATAGAATTCTAGGTTGCAAGTTTTTTTTTCTATCAGTACTTTAAAGAGGATACTCCACTGTCTTCCCAATTGCATGGTTTCTGATGTGAAATCTGCTGTCATCCTTATCTTTGTTCCTCTATACGTAATGCATCTTTTCTCTGGCTGATTTTAAGATTTTCTCTTTATCACTAGTTTTGACCAATTTGATAATTATGTGCATTGGTTTCTTTTCTCCATGTTTCTTGTACTTAGAATTTGTTGAGCTTCTTGGGTCAGTGGTTCAATAGTTGTCATCGAATTTGTACAATTATCAGCCACTATTTCTTCTAATATTTTTATCTGCCCCACTCCCCCAATTTGTGGATTCCAATTACACAAACATTCGTCTGTTTAAATTTGTCCCACAGCTCACTGATGCTCTGTTCATTCCTTTTTAAAAAAATTCTTCATTCTGTGTTTCTTTTTGGATAGTTTCTATTGCTATGTCTTCTTGTTCACTAATCTTTTCTTCTACAATGCCTAATCTACCATTAATTCTATCAGTGTGTTTTTCATCTTGGTCGTTTTAATTCTTATCACTAGAAATTCAATTTGAGTCTTTTTTATTTCATCCACAACTCTCTACTTAACTATTTGGACATATGGAATATAGCTATAATAATTCCAATTCTAACATCTGTCAGTTCTGGATTGGTTTCAATTGACTGATTGTTTTTCATTGTGAGTTGTAGTTTTCTTCTTTGTTTTCCTAGTTATCTTTGTTTGGATGCCAGACATTAATTCTATCTTTCTGAGTGTTAGATATTTTTGTATTCCCAAAAACAGTTATGAGCTTTTATCTGAGATGCAATTAAGTTACTTAGAAACAGTTTGATCCTTTCAGGTCTTACTTTTAAGATTTTAAGATTAAGATACATATGTTGTAGATCTGTTTCCTTTTAACAAACCTTATGTGTTGGAAAAACACACTCCTGTGTGTTTCTCCTTTACTCTCATACTACTGTCATACTCACAACACTTCTGACACCAGATGTGTGGGATTTTTTTTTTCCCCACACCAAGCAGTTCTCTATGACACCAGCTGGGTGTCCTACAATTCAGTTCAGTTCTGGCACTAATCAAAGTTAACAAAGGCCCCACAGGTTAAGGATGCATTCCTACAAGATTGCCTCCCACTTCAGATGCCAATTGCAAGTAGTAGGCCCCCAGGTTACTCGCAACTTCTGTCTGACTTGGCTACATATTGGACAGTCCCATGACCTCCCTCCTTGGATTTAGTCATTTGCTATAACAGCTCAAAGAACTCAGGGAAACACTTGTGTTTACCAGTTTTTTATATCATAAAGGATGCAGCTAAACAGCCAGATGAAGAGATGCATAGGGTGAGGTCCAGAAGGGTTGGAGCACAGGAGCTTCTATCTCTATGGAGTTAGAGTGTTCCACCTTCCCAGTTCGTAGATGTGTTCACCAACCCAGAAGTTCTCCAAACCTTGTACTTTTGGTATTTTTAGGGAGGCTTCATCATATAGGTGTGATCGATTATTAATTCAATCTGCAGCCCCTCTCCCCTCCCTGGAGGATGGGGGGGTGGGGCTGAAAGTTCTAAGCTTCTAATCTTGGCTTGGTCTTTCTGGTGACCAGCTCCTATCTGAGGCTATTCAGGAGCCTATCAAGAGTCACCTCATTAGAACAAAAGACACTCCTATCACCCAGGAAATTCCAGGGGATTTAGGAACTCTTTTTCAGGAACTGGGGACAAAGATCAAATATTAGAACAAAAGATGCTCCTAGTGCTCTTATCACTTAGGAAATTACAAGTGTTTTAGCAGCTCTGTGCTAGGAATGGGGGCAGAGACAAATGTGTATTCTTTCCATTATTTCGCATGTTATATTTTCTTTATAACACTCAATGCATTTGAGTACTCGTAATCCCAAATACTTTGTAAATGCTTTTGTATCATATGAATAATGTCTGTGTTTAAAAGAAAGAGTCATGTAGTATATTTTAGATCCTACATTGTTGCCCAGGTAGAGACTGATGTAGAGTCATTTATTTATTCAACTATGGCACATTGTACACTTTCTATGTACCAGGCACTCAGGGTTGCCCAGGCACTACTTCACTGTTGAATGTTTTATATACTGTCTATATTCTTTCTGACATTCCTGGTGAGGGAGGCAGACTCATTTTTATCTGATTCTGAGCAGTGTTCCAATTCTCTTGTTCAGTGTTTTTTCTTGCTTCAACTAAACTAATTTGCCTACTAATTTTTCCAGATATTATTTGTCAAATCTAGTTCAGCCGTATTTGGCCTTCAACATAATTAGCTGGTGGCTACTTTACATATATCTTCTGCCCTCACACATGCGTAGTCTCTCCCATATCAACATCACTCATCAGAATGGTACTTTTTTTTTTTTTCCACCAGGGATGAACCTACAGTGACACAGCATAATCACCCAAAGTCTGTAGTTTACCTTAGGGTTCAGTTTTGGTGTTGTACATTCTATGGGTTTGGACAAATGTATAATGACATATACCTGTCATTATAATGTCATACAGAGTATTTTCATTGCCCTAAAAATCATCTGCTCTGTGTGTTCATCTCTGCCCCCTCTCCCAACCCCTGGCAACCACTGATTTATTTTTATTGAGTTCACATTGGTTTATAACACTATATAAATTTCAGGTGTACATCATTGTATTTTGACTTCTGTATAGACTGCTATAGTGTTCACCACCAAAATCTGGTTTCCATCCATCACTATTGATCTTTTTATTGTCTCCATAATTTTGCATTTTTCAGAATGTCATATAACTGGAATTGTACAATATAGAGTCTTTTCAGATTGACTTCTTTCACTTAGTAATATGCATTTAAGTTTTCTCCATGTCCTTTCATGGCTTGATAGCTCATTTTTTTCTTTTTTTTAGATCTCTTATAGTATTGTTGTTGTTGAGGAAGATTGGCCCTGCGCTAACATCTGTTGCCAATCTTCCTCTTTTTTCTTTTTTCTCCCCAAAGCCCCAGTACATAGTTGTGTATCATAGTTGTAGAGTTTTAGCTCTTCTATGTGGGAGGCCACCTCAGCATGGCTTGATGAGCAGTGAGTAGCTCAGTGCCCAGGATCCAAACTGGCAAACCCTGGGCCTCCAAAGCGGAATGCACGAACTTAACCGCTATGCCTCTGGGCCAACCCCAGCTCATTTCTTTTTAGCACTAAATAATATTCCATTGCCTGGATATACCACGATTTATTTATCCATTCACCTACTAAAGGATATCTTGGTTGCTTCCAAGTTTCGGCAATTATGAATAAAGCTGCTGTAAACATCCATGTGCAGGTTTTTGTGTGGACATAAGTTTTCAACTCATTTGGGCAAATACCAAGGAACGTGGTTACTGGATCATTTGGTAAGAGTATGTTTAGTTTTGTAAAAAACTGCCAAACTGTCTTCCAAAGTGGCTGTACCATTTTGCATTCCACCAGCAATGTATGAGAGTTCCTGTTGTTCCACATCCTCCCCAGCATTTGTTGTTGTCATGTTTCAGATTTTGGCCATTCTAACAGGTGTGTAGTGGTATTGCTTTGTTTTGATTTGCATTTCCCTGATGACATCTGATGTGGAACATTTTTTCATATGCTTATTTGCCATCTGTATATCTTCTTTGGTCAAGTGTCTGTTAAGATCTTTGGTCCATTTTTAAATCAGGTTGTTTGTTTTCTTTTTGTTGAGCTTTAAGAGTTTTTCAATGTATTTTATTAACAATCCTTTATCAGATATGTCTTTTGCAAATATTTTCTTCCAGTCTGTGACTTTTCTTCTAATTCTCTTGAAATTATCTTTTGCAGAGCAGAAGTTTTTAATTTTAATGAAGTCCAGCTTATCAATTATTTATTTCATGGATCATTTTGTATCTTAAAAGGCAATCATCATACCCAATGTTATCTAGGTTTTCTCATATGTTACTTCCAGGAGTTTTATAGTTTTTCACTTTATATTTTGGTCTATAATGCATTCTGAGTTAATTTTTTTGAAAGGTTAAGGGTCTGTGTCTAGGTTCATTTTTTTGCATGTGGATGTCCAGTTGTTCCAGTACTATTTGTTGAAGAGACCATCTCTGCTCCATTGTAATGCCTTTACTCCTTTGTCAAAGATCAGTTGACTATGTATATATGGGTCTATTTCTGGGTTCTCTATTCTGTTCCATTGATTTGTCTGTTTTTTCACCAATACCACACTGTCTTGATTACTATAGTTTTATGAGTTTTAAAGTTAGGTAGCATCAGTCCTCCAACTTTGTTCTTCCTTTTCAATATTGCGTTGGCTATTCTGGGTCTTTTTCATTTCCATATAAACTTTAGAATCAATTTGATGGTATTCATAAGATAACTCGTTGGGATTTTGATTAGGATTGCATTGAATCCATAGGTCAAGTTGGGAATAACTGATATCATGACAATATTGAGTCTTCCTATCCATGAATATGGGATATCTCTCCATTTATTATTTCTTTTTTGATTTCATTCACTAGAATTTTGTAACTTTCTTCATATAGATCTTGTACATATTTTGTTGGATTTATTCCTAAGTATTTCATTTTTTTTTTTTTGGTGCTAATGTAAATGGTATTGTGGTTTCAATTTCAAATTCCACTGTTCATTGTTTGTATATAGGAAAGCAGTTGGCTTTTGTGTATTAACCTTGTATCCTGCAATCCTGCTATAATCCCTTATTAGTCCCAGGAGTTTCTTTGTCTATTCTTTCAGATTTTCTACGGATGATTATGTCATCTGAGAACAAATACAGTGGTATTCCTTTTTTCCCAATCTGTATATTTTTAATTCCTATTCTTGTCTTATTGCATTAACAAGGACTTCTAGTATAGTGCTGAAAAGGAGTGGTGAGAGTGGACATCCTTGCCTTGTACCCAGTCTTAGTGGGAAAACTTCAAGTTTCTCACAATTAAGTATGATGGTAGCTGTTGGTTTTTTAAAAATAGTCTTTATCTAGTTGAGAAAGTTCCCCTCTATTCTGAGTTTACTGAGAATTTTTATCTTGAATAGTTGTTGGATTTTGTCAAATGCTTTTTCTGCATCTCTTAATATGATCATATGATTTCTCTTTTTTTAGTTTGTTAATGTAATGGATTACATTAAGTGAAACTAGCCTTGCATACCTGGGATAACTCCCACTTGGTTGTGGTGTATAATTCTTTTTATACATTGTTGGATTCAATTTGCTAATATTTTGTTGAGGATTTTTTGCATCTATGTTCATGAAAGATATTGGTCTATATTTTCTTCTCCTGTAATGTCTCTATCTGGTTTTGATGTTAGTGTAATGCTGGTTCCATAGAATGAATTACAAAGTATTCCCTCTGCTTCTATTCTCTGAAAGAGATTATCAAAAATTGGTATAATTTCTTCCTTAAATATTTGATAGAATTCATCAGTGAACCCATCTGGTCCTGGTTCTTTCTGTTTTGGAATGTTACTAATTATTTATTCAACTTCTTTAATAGAAATAGGTTTATTCAGATTGTCTATTTCTTCTTGTATGAGTTTTGGCAGATTGTGGCTTTCAATCTGCCAAATGGACCAGGAATTGGTCCATTTCATCTAGGTCGTCCAATTTATGGGCATTGAATTGTTCATAGTATTCCTTTATTATCCTTTTAATGTACATAAGATCTTTAGTGATGTCTTCTCTTCATTTCTGATATTAGTAATTGGTATGCTCTTCTTTTTTTCTTAGTTATCCTGGCTAGAGGCTTATTGATTTTATTGATCATTTCAGCTTTTGGTTTTATTGATTTCTCTATTGATTTCCTGTTTATAATTTCATTGATTTCTGCTCTAATTCTTTTTTTTTCTTCTGCTTACTTTGTATTAATTTGTGCTTATTTTTCTAGTTTCCTAAGGTGGAAACAGATTATTGATTTTAGATCTTTCTTCTTTTCTTGTGTTTGCATTCAATGCTATAAATTTCCCTCTAAGCACTACTTTCACTGCATCTCACAAATTTTGATGAATTGTTTTCATTTACATTTAGTTCAAAGTATTTTAAAATTTCTCTCAAGAATTATTCTTTGACCCATGTGTTGTTTAGAAGCATGTTTTTTCATCTCCATGCATTTTGGGATTTTTCAGTTCTTTCTCTAATTGATTTCTAGTTTAATCCCATTGTGGTCTGAGAGCAGATAATGTATGACTTATATTCTTTTAAATTTGTTTAGGTATATTTTATTGCCCAGAATGTGGCCTGTCTTGCTGAATGTCCCATATTAGCTTAAGAAAAAATGTGTATTCTGCTGTTGTTGGATGAAGTATTCTGTAGATGTCCATTATATCCCCTTGATTGATATGTTATTGAGTTCAACTATGTACTTACTGATTTTCTGCCTGCTGAATCTGTCCATATCTGAGAGAAGTTGAAGTCTCCAATTATTTCAGTGGATTCATCTATTTCTCCTTGCAGTTCTGTCAGTCTTCCCCTCATGTAGTTTGATTCTCTGTTGTTCGGTGCATACACTTTAAGAATTATTATGTCTTCTTGGAGAATTGACCCCTTTATCATTAGGTAGATGCCCTTCCTTATCCCTGATAACTTTTCTTACTTTGAAGTCTGCTCTCTCTGAAATTATAGCTACTCCTGTTTTCTTGTGATTAGTGTTAGCAGGGTATGTTTTTTCCATCCACTTACTTTTAATGTACATGTATCTTTATATTTAAAGTAGATTTCTTGTAGGCAATATATAGTTGGATCTTGTTGTTTGATCCACTCTGACAATTTCTGTCTTTTAATTGGTTCATTTAGACCATTCAAATAAGCACCATTCAAAGTGATTATTGATTTAGTTGGATTAATATCTACCATATTTGTTAATGTTTTTTATTTTTCCACTCTTATTCTGCCTTTTTTAGTTTTAATTGAGTGTTTTATATGATTCTATTTTCTCCCCTTTCTTAGCATATCAGTTATGCTTCCTTTTTTATTTTTCTAGTGGTTGCCTTAGAGTTTGTAATATACATTTACAACTAATCCAAGTCTACTTTCAAATAATACTATACCACTTCATGGGTAGTGTGAATACCTTATAATAACAAAATAATCCTGGTTCCTTCTTCCTTTCTCTTGTATCATTGCTGTCATTCATTTCACTAATACATAAGCATACATAGCATATATAGATATAGCATATATCATAAGCATACATCATTTAGTATATTATTGATATTATTTTAAACTGTTATCTGTTAGATCAATTAAAAATAAGAATAATAAGTTTTTATTTTACCTCACTTATTCCATCTTTGATGCTCTTCCTTTCTTCATGTAGATCTGAGTTTCTGACCTATATTATTTTCCTTCTCTCTAAAGAACTTTTAACATTTTTTGCAAGGCACATCTGCTGGCAATAAATTCCCTTAATTTTTGTCTAAGAATGTCTTTATTTCTCCTTCACTTTTGAAGGGTAATTTCATAGGGTACAGAATTCTAGGTTAATGTTTTTTTCTGTCAACACTTTAAATATTTCACTCTACTCTTTTCTTGCTTGCATGGTTTCTGAGGAGAAGTTGGATGTAATTCTTATCTTTGTTCCTCTCTAGGTAAGGTATTTTTGTCTTCTGACTTCTTTCAGAATTTTTTCTTTATCTTTTATTTTCTTCAATTCAAAAATAATATGCCTAGTTGTAGTTTTTTGGGCACTTATCCTGCTTGGTGTTTTCTGAGCTTCCTGGATCTGTAGTTTGGTGTCTGACATTAATATGTGTCATTGTTTCAGATATTTCTTCTATTCCTTTTTCTCTTTCTTCTCCTGGTATTCCCCTTACACATATGTTACACTTTTTTGTAGTTGTCCCACAGTATTTGGATATTCTGTTCTGTTTTTTTCAGTCTTTGTGCTCTTTCCTTTTCAGTTTTTGAGGATTCTATTGATATATCCTCTTGGAGATTCTTTCCTCAGCTCTGTCCAGTCTACTAATGAATCCATCAAAGGCATTCTTCATTTCTGGTAGTTTTTCTTATCTCTGGCTTTTTTTGGGGAGGGAGTTCTTTCTTAGGATTTTCATGTCTCTGCTTACATCACCCATCTGTTTTTGCATGCTGTCTACTTTATCCGTTAGAGCCCTTAGCATATTAATCATAGTAGTTTTAAATTCCCAGTCTGATCAATCCAGTATGCTTTCCATATGTGGTTCTCATGCTTGCTCTGTCTCTTCAAATTGTGGGTTTTTCCTTTTGGTAATTTTTTCTTGATAGCTGAACATGATGTACTGGGTAAAAGGAACTGCTGTAAAGGGGCCTTTAGTAATGTAGTGGTAGGGTGGGAGGGGAAGGCAACCATTCTATAGTCCTGTTATTAGGTCTCAGTCTTTTAGTGAGCCTGTGCCCCTGGACTGTGAACCTCACAAGTGTTTCTTAGTTTTTTTCTTTCCTCTTTGGTGTGACAGAATAGATGGAGTGGGCTAGAGGATTTCTCTTCTCTCATGTCAAAGTCCTGAGCCAGTTGGAGGTGGGTATTTCCTTTCTTTCCAGGTCACTTAGACTCTGATAAAACCCCAGCAGATTAAGCTTTGGTTAACTAATTTCCCCTGAGGGTAGGCCGTGTTAGGAAGAACAGTGTTCAGAGTTATTTCAAAGTGGATCCTTTCTCCTTCCCCCTGCTAAAAGCCCAAGAGAGTTTTTCTCAGTTATTTACTGTGGGAATTTAGTCGAACTCTTGGAGGTAAATCTCACAATATTATGGATGCCCCCAGTGACTGCATCTCCCTCGAGTGTTTTACTCTCAAGAGTTGTTCATGCTGAGCCTCCAGCAAATCATCAGTTACAGTGCAGGTTTTTCTACCCCTGGCATTGGTTCCTGCACCATTTTCCATTGGTTGGTCTCTGCTCCTATAAGCTGTGACTGCCTGTATTCATCTGTCTTTCCAATCTTGGGGACAGTGGTTTGCCCTGTGTCCTCCCTTCTCTTAAGGATGAAATTTAAATTACAGGCTCTTTGTTTAGTTGTGTTTTTGGCTTTTGAACCACAGTAATACAGAAAGATTTCAAATAAAAGATTGTACAGATATAAGTAAAAAGGAAGCTGAACTGTAAAATTAATTTCAAAATAGAATTTATGGCCAAAGAAAATAAAACAAAGAAATTTTTTAAGATTATGATTGTTTCAGTTTCCTTTTTTGAATATCTAATACATCCATATAGTTCAAAAATAAGAAAGTAAAGAAGACATACAGTGAAAGGCCTCCCTCACATCTTTTTTCTATCTGCCCAGTTGCTGCTCCCCACCCTCCTTAGATAACTCTATTCTTATCTGACCAGAGTTTATAACAAATACAGATTCAAATCCCACCTTTTTACACAAAAAGAACAAGTTATGCACACTGTTTAACATCTTGCTTTTTCCACTGTATCTTGGAGATCTTTCCATATCAGTATGTAGATCTTATTTTTTACAACTATATATAATTTCATAGTTAAATTTAACCAGTCAGTACCCTATTGAGGAACATTTAAGTTTCCAGATAATGCTGCAGTGAATTCCTCCTTATATATAAATTTCCCAAAGTAGAATTGCTAGATAAAAGCTTCAGTTATGTTGATAAATATCAAATTGCTTACCATTAGGGCTATCCTGATTTATACACCCATCAGCAAGGTATGAGTTTGTTCTCTATGGCCAAGATAAGCTTTATTTTTTAGTTTGAGAGGTACAATCTACAATAAAGACATATCATGTTTTTTTTCTGTGCTGAATAGCTTAGCATCAAAATTTATAAATATATAAATAAAAATATATATGCAATATACAAAATATATTAAAAATGCAAAAGAAATATTGACAAGTGTATAATGATAATATGTCTTTCTTACTTCTGGACAGAATCAAGCAAGCAAAGAATAAAGATATGGAATGTCTGGATAATTCATTAAAGTTGATTTTGTACCTCTACAAATGGAGAATACAGTTTCAACTATAAAATCCAGTGAAAATTACAAAGTTAATCATATATATTAGGCAACCTAGAAAACCCTAATAAAGTTGTTGAAAATTTTCAGGCTCAGTTATCTGAATCTCATGCTTGTTTTAATCTTAGCTTCTTTATTTGTGTACTTCCATCTACTGTGCATGCTTCCTTTTATACCAATCCTTGTGGCAGGTATTTACAGAATTCCACAGGATGATACACAAAAGAACATTATTTGTGCTAACAATTATATACTTAGTGAAATTAATTGCAGAATTCATGATCTTGATATAAAATTTTTTTAAATGCAAATAATTTTTTGAACCAAGTTAATTTTTATTAAAGTGGTTGTTAATGTTGCTCTTTTAATGATTACACATTCACTTCTTGACTCTATAATTTGTGTTTATCCCTCACCACTGTATTGTAATTAAGTTCATGAAGGGCATTACTCCTTTCCTTTCAGAAGAATCTGATGACCTTTTATTAGCCCTCTTTTATCTTCTCGATAAAATTGATTGAGTTCACTCTCCTTTGTACAACCATCTTTTCATGCTGTGCATGACAGTGTAAAGGTCTGATTTGCCTAATTTTCTAACTACTCCATGGGTTCCTTTCATGGTTTCTCTTTCTGTCTGTTAATAATGTGTATCTGTGAAAAGTCATCTCTGCAATGGTTGTTTCAGTTAACAGGTTGAACCTCCCTCTTAGCATTTATGCCTGTAATTTTTTAAAAAGTAGAAACTCAGTATCAAACATTTCCTTTTCCAAAAACTTGAACAGTGGTTTTATCTCACCTTTTGCTTTGAATAGTTTCCAGGGCTTAGTTTAAAAAAAAAAAGGTGACTGGACTAATCTTTAAAAACTACTGTCATTATGGCATTCTCATAAAAAAAATACTAGCATTTGTCCATTCACCAAACGCTCATGAAGCGTATGCTGTCTGCCAGATATTGTGCCAAGAGGTGAGGGCTCAAAAGTTAAAGACTTTAGTCTCTGATCTCTAGGAGCTCAAAGTCTCATAAAAGAAACTGTAATATGTGCTGTGATGGAGAATATGTAGTGGGGCAGTAATGAAGAAGGAGGACTCTGGAGCCCGGCTAATGGTGTTGAATCCTGGCTCTGCCACTTACTAGCTCTGTAGCCTTGAGCAAATTTCTTAACCTCTCTAAGCTAGCACTGACTAATAGAAATATAATGCAAGCCACGTATGTAATTTTAAATTTTCTAAGGATCATGTTAAAAAAAAGTAATGAGAAACAGGTAAAATTAATTTTAATGATCTTTTATTTAATCCTATATACCTAAAACATCATCTTAACATGTAATCAGTATGGAAATTTCGTTTTTTTGTGTGTGTGTGTGAGGAAGACCAGCCCTGAGCTAACATCCATTGCCAATCCTCCTCTTTTTGCTGAGGAAGACTGGCCCTGGGCTAACATCTGTGCCCATCTTCCTCTATATGGGACACCGCCATGGCATGGCTGACAAGCAGTGTGTCAGTGGGCGCCCAGGATTCAAACCGGCGAACCCTGGATGCCAAGCGCGAACTAAACCGCTGCGCCACTGGGCGGCCCCCAGTATGGAAATTTCTTAATGAGATATTTTACATTTTTTTGCACTGAATCTTCAAAATCTGGTATGTATTTTACACTTACAGCACAGCTTAGTTTAGACTAGCCATATTTCTGATACTCAGTAGTCATATGTGGCTAGAGATAACTGTATGGGACAGTACAGTTTTATGCCCCATTTCCTCATTTATAAAATGGGGATAATAATAGCTTCTACCTCATAGAGTTCTAGTCAGGATTAAGTCATTAAATACATGTAGAGTACTTAGTGATGGTTCTAATGATAGTAAGCACACATTAAATGTTAGCTGTTATTATTTATAAGAATAATTATTTTATTATAAAGGCTATGAAAATGTAGTTAAGGAGCCTAGAACAGGTGATGTTAGAACTGAATCCTGAAGAATGAGCAGGAATTAGCACAAAGATTAGGTGATAGGAAGGGAGTTCTAGAGAAAAAGATCAGCATGTGCAGGGAACATAAGAAATTTGATGAATACTAGGAAGTAAAAACAGTATGGTTGGAGCATTAGGCATGTTGTGAGAGTGACAGAAGATGGATTGGTAGGAGGATCAAATCATTAAGGACCTTTATCTCAAAGGTATGGGAGGAATCAAAGTATTTGATCAGAATTTTTTGTACAGGTATGCACCAAATAATGACATTTCAGTCAGCAATGAACTGCACATATGACGGTGGTCCCATGGGATTAGTACCATATAGCCTAAGTGAGTAGTAGGCTATGCCATCTAGGTTTGTGTAAATATACTCTGTGGTGTTCACACGATGAAATTGCCTAGTGACACATTTCTCAGAATGTATCCCCATCATTAAGCAGTGCATGTCTGTATTTGAAAGGTCACAGTATCAGCGATATTGAGAATTGGAAAGGGCCAAATGAGAGGGTTTCTTCTGATATCATACAGGTAGTCAGTAGAAAGCTGGGCTTAAAACTCAGGATTTTCTGAGTCTTTAGCCATTATAATACATCAGACTGCTTCCTAGGGCAGTAGAGATTAAGAGCTTGGACTCTGGAGTTCTGGCTTATGTGTTACTTGGGGCACGTGATTTCAGCACTCTGAAGCTCCCTTGAAATAAAGATTCTATTATCCACCTCATAGGCTTGGTAGAAGGATTAACTATGTTAATATTGTGAGTCAGCTTGGCATAATCTCAATAAGTATTGGCTATACAACCAAAAAAGCCATCAAACTTTCTTTCCCTTTCCTTCAAGGCATGAAACAATAACTCTGGAGACACACATATGTGCACATGAGATAATAGATAAACAATAGAAGGCATTGCTTTTAAGTGCTAAAATTAGGAGTTAAAACAGTACAGTAAATATTGTGGGAGCTCAGGAAAAATGGGGAGTTAGGAATGTCATGGGAATAGTGTAATTTGAGTGGGGCCCTAAATTATAGTTAAGAATTAGATGGGCAAAACAAGGAAGGGCTTTTTAGGCGGGAGAAGTAATAGTACATTAGTTACAATGAGGAATGAATGTTGAATGTTAGGAGTACAGTTAATAAAATCATTAATTCCTCATGTTTAATGCTTGCTTATTATATGCCAGGATCTAGGGGTCACACTGAACACAGATGTTTAAGTGAAAATTTACATATTGAATAGAGACCCTCCCCCAATTCATCCTTTCACTTGACTCATTACACGGGCAATCAGGCTTCTACATACCACTCCCTCCCCAAACAGGAGGCTGAAGTATTTCATTCTGGGGAAACTAATCAGCCCAAAATAAGAGAGTATAGGTACAAACATTTGGGGATACTCTAATGATATGGCCAGGTCCCTGCCCAGTAATCTGGCAGTGAAACCCATTATTCCTCATGTCCTTACACACAAACACTTATCTTTCAAACAACATATTAGTAACTTACTTTTAAGTATGAACCCATAGTGATGTCCTTACACACAAACACTTATCTTTCAAACAACATATTAGTAACTTACTTTTAAGTATGAACCCATAGTGAGGAACTACTTCTAGATATGCTGATATATAAAAAGAAAGGTCATCCCTCTTTTGTCTTCTATGCTTAATGTTTCTTGCCTTTCTATCCACTACTGGGTATAAAAAGCAATGTAAGTTTGTCTTTGGATAGTCCTAAGAATTATTTTTCATCTCAAAAGAGTAAATTTTCCCCTTTCAATGTTTCTTTTTTCCTTTAGGCCTAGTTTGTGCTCTTACATGAAATGTAAAACAATATCATTAGCAATTATTCAACAAAAAGGGATTAGGTAAAAATATTACTTTGTGTAAGTCAACAAACCAAATCTAATAGAAAAGTTTATTTAAAATACATTTAAAGAGCTCTTAATAGGCTTTAAAGTAATAGTTTAAATGTTAAGTAGTTTTTTCACAGGAGACTCCCTAAAAGACCATCTCTCTTTGATAAGTTTTCCTTTCTTAATCTCTGCTTATCTTCATGTTTTTCTCTTTTCTAATCTCTACAGTTTAGCCTTTTCCCTATTCATTCTTTTCACATAACAGAGTGTTTGCTGCATTCTCTTTGATTACATTACATCTTGAATCAGACCCTTTCACACTACTAGCATTTCCAGCTAACCCCTCCGTGGATGACTAGACCATATTTATATTCCCAGTATTGTATGTTCGCAGTATTTGCAATTTCATTATCTCATTCCTAATAGAGCAGCTTCTTTTCTGCCAGAATTAGACACATAGTAGATTTGTACTTTTGTATCTTTCAGATGGAAAGTCTGGACCTAAAGCCAACAAATCAACAGCAAAGCAGCAGGACATTTTCAAAGAAGGTTCATTCCAAGGAATAAAGATGGAAGAACTTACAAAGAGAAAGTCTGTATTGAGAGAAACCTGGAAATCTAGAGGCCAGTTTAAGAATCAGCACCTAAATCAGGAAAATTATCTGGGACAAGATATGGTCACCTGCATGGAAATTGCTGCCAAAGAAAGAGATATAGAATCTAATGAATTTGGAAATGGTTTCAGTATAAGATCAATAATTGTTTCAGAGCAGAGTGATCCTATAGAAGAGCATTGTCATGAATATGGTACACATGGAAAAATCTTCAAACAAAACTCAGATTTATTTATACAAAGGAAATGTGATGGAAAGAAACCTTGTAAATGTAGTGCATGTGGGAAAACCTTCAGAGACCACACTACTCTTGTTCAACATCAAAGAACTCATACTGGAGAGCGACCCTACAAATGTAATGAATGTGGAAAGGGATTTAACCAGAGTTCCCACTTAACAAACCATCAGAAGACTCATACCGGAGAAAAGCCTTACAGATGCAATGAATGTGGGAAGGCCTTTGGTTATTGCTCAGTCCTTATTCAACATCAGAGAATTCATAGTGGGGAAAGACCTTATGAGTGTACTGAATGTGGCAAGACGTTCAGTCGTAGTACGTACCTTACTCAGCATCAAAGAATTCACACTGGTGAGAAACCCTATAAATGTCTTGAATGTGGAAAATCTTTTAGCCAGAGCACACATCTTACTCTACATCAGAGAGTTCATACTGGAGAGAAACCTTATGAATGCAATGAATGTGGTAAAACCTTTAGTCAGAGTGCACATCTTACTCAACATCAAAGAATTCATACAGGAGAAAAGCCCTATGAATGTAATGAATGTGGGAAATCCTTCAGTGATCACTCAGCTCTTATTCGACATCATATTGTCCATACTGGGGAGAAACCTTATGAATGTAATGACTGTGGGAAAGCTTTCAGCTACTGTTCAGACCTCATTCAACATCAGAGAATGCATACTGGAGAGAAACCATACAAATGCAATGAATGTGGGAATGCCTTTAGTGATTGTTCGGCCCTTATTCAGCATCAGAGAACTCACACTGGAGAGAAACCCTATGAGTGTAATGGATGTGGGAAAGCCTTTGGTAACTACTCAGCTCTTACTCGACATCAAAGAATTCATACTGGAGAGAAACCCTGTGCATGTAAGGAATGTGGAAGAGCCTTCAGCAGAAGTACATACCTAACTCAACATCAGAGAAGTCATACAGGAGAGAAACCATATAAATGTAATGAATGTGAGAAAAGTTTCACCCAGAGTTCATTCCTTACACAACACATGAGGGTTCATACTGGAGGAAAACCCTACAAATGTAATGAATGTGGGAAAGCTTTTAGTGACCGCTCAGGGCATATTCAGCATCAGAGAACTCACACTGGAGAGAAGCCCTATGAATGTAATGATTGTGGGAAGGCTTTCAGGTTCTGCTCAGCTCTTATTCAGCACAAGAGAATTCATACTGGAGAGAAGCCCTATAAATGCAATGACTGTGGAAAAGCCTTCAGCGATCGGTCAGCACTTCTTCAACATCAGAGAATTCACACTGGAGAAAAGCCCTATAAATGTAATGTATGTGAAAAAGCCTTCAGTCAGAGTACAAACCTCACAAATCACCAGAAAACTCATACTAGTGAAAAATCCTATAAATGTAATGAAGGTGGAAAAGCTTTTAGTTATTGCTCAGGCCTTATTCAACATCAGATCATTCATACTGGAGAGAAACCATACGAATGCAGTAAATGTGGCAAAGCCTTCAGCCGGAGAACAGACCTTAAAAAACATCAGAAAACTCATACTGAAGAGAAACTCTACAAATGTAGTGAATGTGGGAAAGCCTTTAGGCAGAGCACGTATCTTACAAAACACTGGAAAATTCACAGTGGAGAGAAAGGAAATATACATACTGAGTGTAGGAAAACTTTTAGACAAAACTCTTCAACATGAAAAACCTCACTCTGGAGAGAAATCCTCTGAATACCTTGGGAGTTTGGCCAGTATGGAGATGCTTCCCAGGGAAACAGAAGGAGGATCTTGAAAACTGTCTGCTACCTAGAGTGACCATATGGTTTAGTGGAAAGAGCACATTTCTGAGTTTTAGAAGTCCTGAATTCTATTCTCAGCTCTATTACTAACTAGGTCTATTACTTACTTTAGGGTAAGTCACTTTATCTCTTTAGGCTTTAGTTTACTCACCTGAAAAATTGGATGGCCTGATTAATTGATCTTTAAGATCTGCTTTTATTTTATTTATTACTAATGCAGGCTTTTATAGATGTGGTTCTTAATTTGTGACTTATTTGTAATATATCAGATGTGATTCATGATGTGAGGATGTAGTACTCATTAAAGATCCAATAAAAATATGGACTACATGCTATATATGCTATTTATTGCCCTTGCATTGCTTCTCCAAAATTCAACATATGAATATTGAAGAAAATTGAGAGATTGAAATAATATAAATTCTATGAATTATTGCAGTAGGAAGGTTGGGATCTTTTCTAGATTAAGAATATGGTGTTAGATAAAACCTCAGAAAAGAATGAATCAAATTGTTGGTAAAGTCTAGATTATCTAGAACCTATCCAAACTTAATCTTTCTATGTAAACGTTCACTACTAAGTTGAATATGGTTGCCATCATGTCCCAGATGAAAAGGAACCTGTCTTGGGCAGGTTACCAAGAAAAGATTAAATTGGAAAGTTTGTTATTTCCACACCTAAATATATAAAGGCCATGTGAATGAGAATAAATTTTGAGATCCAATACATCTAGAAAAGTCTGTTGTTCTATTGTCTGACTTTTTTCCTGTGATTACAGAGACAATGGCCTGGAAATATGAAGATTTACCTCAGAAGCCTGTGATTTTATTGACCACCTAGGGAGAGAAAAAAGCCACATATGGAACTTATCCAGTGTATGGTTTTGGAGACTAGTCCAGACTTACTGAGTCTGGAGTTCATGTTGGTGTCCAAGAAGATTGTTCACAAGGGTAAATTATAATGGACTTGCCACACAAGCTTTGAGAAAACCCAGACTTAAGGAAATGGTGTTCAAGCCTTTCTGAATTTATGTGTCATTCTAAGAACCTATGAAAGTCATAGACTTTCTCACCAGAAAAATGTTAGGACACATCCATGCAGTTTGTGAGCAGATACAAAATAAATATATATAAAATTGGTAGTTCTATAAACACATATGTACTATACTAACAATAATTCATTTGAAAGTATAATGGAAAAGAGATTTAATCACAATAGCTATAGAAATATAAAATATTTAGGAATGAATTTAGTAAGAAATATGCAAGACTAAAAAACTCATTAAAATTTTTTTATAGTGACAAAAAGTTAATCAGTACATGAGGAATCTATCATGTACCTATAGGGTATGAGTGAATAAAATTATCATTTAAAATCATTAATTAGCAAATTTAATTTAAGATTATTTTAAATTTAATGTGAAATAAGGTGTGAGAATGGGCAAAATATTTCCAAAATATAATAAAGCTTGGGGGAGGGGGCTGCAGAAACAATTGATCAATAAAGCAGAAAAGAAGACTCTGAAACAGGCCCAGTACATAAAAGAATTTAGCATGTGAAATTCCAAATTAGGAGTGGTTGGGTAACTAACTCAGTAACAGTTTTCAGACAAGTAGCTCACCATTATAATAAATTAATTTTCCAGTGGATTAAAGATCAACTGTAAAAGTGAAACTATGAGAGAAACAAATATATAGAGATAAATGCTTAAATGCTCTTGAATTGTGGAAGCTTTCTAAAATATTCACAAGAAATGATAGTTATCACTACCAAAAAAAAAAGCTAAAATTTATGTTCAGAATACCTCAAAAGGTGAAAAAGCTAATGACAAATTGGGAAAAGAACTTTTTTGGTGGTATGTATGATGGAAAAAAGATTGATATCCATAACATATGAGATTTTATGAAATAAGAAGAAGAAAAAACCCAAACGGAAAACAAGTCAAGGATATGGCACAAATGAAGAAATAAAAGTGGCCAATAAAGTGTGAAAAAAATAGCCTTATTTGTTCTCCAAAAACTGTGGATCAGAACAATTATTTATACATTTTTTTGTTTCAACAAATTGACAAAGTACAAAAAATACAATGTTATTCAATTTAGAGGGATGAGTACCCTAACCCTACCTTGAATACCACGTTTATTGGTACAATATTTCCAGAGGCAGTTTGGCTGTATGTAGCATGAGACTTAGGAATATATATGTTGGGTAACCTAGTTGGGTCGGTTAACCTGAGTGAATATCACTTCTAGAAATGTATTCTAAGGAGCAGTCATTGATGTGCACACAGACTTATCTCCGAGGATTTCTATTTTAGCACTATTACATGGATGAAAAGCTGGGAAAAACCAATTTGTGTCATATAATGAGAAATTGGTTAAATCTGGAATATTATGCAATTTTTAAAAATCTTATAGAAGAATATTTAGTGAAAATTGATAAGTAAAAAACAGATAAGAATAGTAAGTACAATATGTGTATATCTATGTATAGGAAAAAGCCTGGAATTATATACAGCAAAATGTGTTTATTTTTGGTGGTTGTAGTTAATTTTTCCAAATTTTCTGTAATGTCTATGAACTGTCGTATATTCAGAGAAACTTTTTTAAAGGAAATTGATAACTAAGCAAATTTAATGGTTTTGGAATATGAGAATACCTTAGTGGATTACGCAGTGGATTTAAATAGTATGCGCACAAGTGCAAGACTGTCATAAAGCTGTTACTTTATAACTTTTTTATTGCTGTTCCAGCCTGACAAAATTTACTCACTTCTTACACTTTCCCCATACAGCAAATACCACTCCACTCACTGAGATACTTTTTAGTCAGGCGGTTCTCCTTTTCACTCCTACTTCCCAACACTTTGGCCATGTGCTAACTGCAATTGGAATACCTCCTCCTTTACTTTCCTTATTCCTGTCTCTTTCAAACTTCTATGGCCTAGCACATACATAGTCTCGGATTATTATTTGCCTTCAACAGCTCCTTTCAGCACTCATCTCTTCTTTCTTTGAATTTCTGTAGCATTTATTCACATAGTATTTAATACCTAATGGTTGTTTGATGTTCAATAATGTTATTTGAGGGTAGGATTCATACCTTAGAGTTTTATAATTTCACAGAGGCTGAGTAAAAGTAGAGATATAGTAGATGCTCGATAAATTTTCATTGACTAAGGAAGGGAGGATGCTGTAGTAACAAGACTAATGAAGATGTGCTTTATCTGATATACAAGATGGCTCTTAGAACTCTCTGTTTTGTTCAGCCCACAAATATATAACCACATTTACTTTTTACAATATGTATTTTGAAAACTAAAAATTTACAGTGATTATATTAAAGCCAAAGGTCATACTGTACAGTCTTTTTTTTTTTTTCCTCAGACAGCTAATGTCCATGGATATAGTTCTCCACAATAATTTCTGATTCCTATATTAACACAACTATCCTGGAATTTTTTTTTAACGTGACATCCTCAATCTTCTCCAGCAACTTGCCACTGAGCTCCAGCTATGGATACTGGACCTTCACACGTACTTATTCTGACATGGTCTTTCAGAGCTTGCTTTGGAGATAACTCTTCTGCTAAATTATTGAATCACTCCTTCACTTTGGTCTCCATGAAGTATCAATTTCCTTTCTCCTGTTTATAATAGAAGCCTGTTTTCATAAATGTAAGGTCACTTCTTCCATTTTCTCTTTACATGAGTGTTTTAACATAATGAAGTTATTTGTTATATCTAGTTGATTTTCTTTATCATCCCCTTGGCAACCAGGTTTGACTGTGTTCAAAGAGGTTATATTTGTTAGGATATAGGGATATCCCTTTTAACAGACTCAAAATATCAGTGGTTATACAGAATATGGACATAAGCAACCCGGAGTTCCTTGGTGTAGGCACTCTGTGGTGTTAGGAACACAGGATCTTTCAATCTCGTTACTCCACCATCCTCAATGTGTGCTTCTATCTTGAGGTCCAGACATCTTATCTGTTTTCAGATGGAACAGAAAAGACATCTCATTCCCATTAGGGGCACGACCTGGAAGTTTTGTGCATTATTTTACTCATATCCATTGACCATAAATGAGTTCTATGACCTCATGTTCCTGTGAAGGAGAATGAGCAAAGTTATAGTTTTAAAGGGAAGAATGATAATAAACAGCAAAGATCTTAAAGTGATTGTGTCCCTTATCAGTTAAATTACAATAGAAAATGACCTGGTTTCGTAAAGTCTTAGGCCATGAGTTCAGCCTGGAAGGTAGGCTGGCAGGTTAGATGTCCCAATAGGGTAGCTCAGTAACAGGAAGTGGAAAAACCAAAAGCAAGTGTCTCCACAGGTCAGCTGCACTCTCAGGAGGTGCAGGTCATGTTCAGCATGTGGGAGGTTCCCCACCATCCAAAAGGAGGTTGAGCTTAATTCATTAATTTTTAATAGGCTTTTCCTCCCAAGTGATATGCCCAGATCTGAGTCAAGCCAAGTATGGGCACCCCCAAAACGAACACATTGCAAAGGAAATCTAAATCACATTTCAAGCAAGGTGACGGTTTATTGCTGTTATATGCTCTCCACTCAAATCTGTCAGGGAAATTGGAACATTTGCTTTACTCCAGCTTACCTGGGAACCAGAGTAATCTGTCTGCCACTCTTTCAGACTAGTTCAGACATAAAGCTTAGTAACCAGACTAGATCTTGTGGACCCCTTGACGGTATAATGTTGGGAAGTCTACCCATTCTCTTAAGAAATGGAATGCTCAGTTGAGGAAACGAGTATAAAAGATGGTTAACAGTACCAATTCTTCCACTTACCATTTGTGTAATCTTTAGCCAAATAATATAACCTCTCAGAGTTAATTCCTTAACTGTAAAATAAGGACAAGATTACCTATGCCAGAGTTACCTTAGGAATTAAATGAGAGAATATATAGAAAGTGTCACTTTGTGGGTAGTTTATTATTATTGTAATTATATATATTATAATAATATACATATTAAAATAACTTATGTGAACTGCTATTTTATATAATGCTGTGACCTCACTGATGACATGTTATAACTTATTGAATCAGTCATAAAATGATAGGCTCAGAGGGAGTAGGAGATACCCTTTCTATTGAATAATAATACATAATGGCCCTGAATCCAAAATAAATTGAAAATGTTAACTTGCCAAAGGACATTTTTACAAGTCAATTTTATTGAGGTATACTTGGATCAATAATTTAACATCCTCCCAGAACAAAGGCTCTAGGCACAGATCGCTTTTACCAATGGATTCTATCAAAGAGTAAAGAAAGAACTGTTCCATTCTTCCAGAGAGTACAGAATCTGCTCTCCCCAACTCATTCTGAGTCTAGTATAACCTTGATACAAAAATCTGCAAGGACAATATTTAGAAAGGAAAACTATAAGCCAGTCCCATTCATGAACATAAATGTAAAACTCTTGAATAAAATATTGACCAATTGTCTAGTAACATATGTGTGAAGATAATATAGCATTATTAAGTTGGATTTATCCAAAGAGTGAAGGATTGGCTGAACATTATAAAATCAATCCATGTTAATTCATTGCATTAAAATATCAAATGAGGAACACATGATCATCTCAATGGATGCAAAAAAGGTGTTTGGTAAAATTCCACATACATTAATAAATAATAATAATAATACTTCTAAGCAAACTAGGAATAGAAGAAAACTTCCTTTATCTGAAAAAGAACATGTACAAAATCCAAAGGCAAACATCATACCTGTGAGAAATTGTGAAAGCTATCTCAGAGAGAAGGTAAGACCACTACTCATCATCACTGTACTGTCGGTCCTAGCTAGTGCAGCAAAGCAAGACAAATAAAAGAGAATTGGAATGAAGAAATTCCTATTATTTAGAGATATTACTTTAATATGAAGAAAATTTTAAAATCCTCAGATAAATGATTAACTCATTAAGAGATTTAGCAAGATTGCTGGATACAAAATAGGTTTTTTCTATATATCCTACCAACAAATTAAACTTAAAAATATGCCACCTAAGATGGCATTAAAATCAAATACATAAGAAGAAATTTAAGAAATGATGTAAAATCCTTCATAGGAAAAATAAAACTCTATTGAGAGACATTAAGTAAGACCTATAAAAGTGAGATTATATATTATGTTCATAGATTGTAAAATGATACAGTATTATAAAAATATTCATCTAAAATTGATTAATGGATTAATATAATTTCAATTAAAATCTCAACATTCTTGTTGAACTTAATAAGCTCTTTCTAAACATTTTTTATGGGAATGCAAAGAGCCAAGAATAGCTAAAAAGTTCAAGAAAAAGAAGAAGAAGAGGAGGAGGAAGGGAGAGAACTTGCTCAACGATGTATGAAAACTTCATTTAAAGCCTTATCAACTCAGTGTGATATTGGTGCAAGGATAGAAAAATGGACTAATGGAACAGAAAAAGAGCACATTTGGTATATAATAAATAACAGAAGAGTATGGAAGGGAAGGACTTTTCTATAAATTTTGCTGGCTTAATTAGATATCTATATGGAAAAAAATATACCATTCATAAAAATTAATTCCAGTTGCATTAATGCTGAAATGTAAAAGGCAAAAGTATAAAGCATTTAGAAGAGAATAACAAAAAATATCCTGAGGACTTTTGGATAGAAGAGGATTTCTTAAGGAATCAGTCACAAGAATGCTAGGCATAAAAGAAAAATTGATAAATTTAAGGACATTAAATTTATAAAATAAATTAAGAATAAATGAAATTAAGAACTCTGTTCATCAAAAAACACTATAAATGAATGAATCTAAGTCACAGAATAGGAGAAGATATTTGCAACATAACTAACTTACACAGAACTGGCATGAAAATACAGAATATATAAAGAACTTCTACGACATAGTGAGCCAGGCAGAAGATGTTTTTGTCTTTCATCATTTAGCCTGAGATATCACACACAGTGTCACTTCTGCTTCATTCTGTTTGTTAGAAGCGAGTCACTAAGTTTAGCCCATAGTCAAGAAGAGGATATTTAGACTCTGCCTTTTGATGAGACGAGTGCCAAAGAATTTGTGGACATATTTTAAAACAACTATAGCAATCAATTTTAGTAGAAATTAGGAAAATGCTAATTAATCCTGTAATTAGATGCTACTGATCTTCCACCAGAATTGCTAAAATTAAAAAGACAAGGAGTACTAATTATTGGCAAGGATGTGAACAAATAACTTTCGTCACTACTATTGAGTCTAAATTGATGCAACTACTTGGGAAAACAGTTGGACTTTATCTAGTAAGTTGAAGATATACATACTCTATTATCCTAGATATGTACCCAAGAGAAATATGTGCACAGGTACACCAAGATATTTGTATAAGAATGTTCATAGTATTATTGTTTGTATAGCCAAGAATTGGAAACAACCTGAGTGAACATTTACAATAAATTGGATAAATAGTGTTGAATACTATTCAACAATAGAAAATGAACAGATCAGGGCTATGGCAACAATATGGATGAATCTAACAAACATAATTGTGTGAAAAGAAGTCACAAAGCAAACATTTAGTATGATTATACTTATATAAATTTCAAAACCAGATAAAATTTTGTTGTATTGTTTAGGGATGTATATGGATGTGGTAAGTGTATTAGGAATGTAAAGAAATGATTACCATAAAACTCAGGATTATGGTTTTCTAGGGGAATAAGGAGAGTGTAGAAGGCAGAAGTTATGAAGGGGAGGGACATATAGAGAGAGGGCTTCCTGAGTGCCAGTAATGCTCTAATTTTTTGTCCTGAGTAATGGTTAAATGGATGTTCACTGTATAGTTACTTGTTAAGCTATACATATAGGTTTTATTTACCTCTCTGTGTGTTATATTTTACAATAAAAATGTAAAACAAAACAGACAAATAAGGAAGCTTTCTATGTATCAATGCGTAAAGATTTCCAAAATATATTGTGAAGTATCAAAAACAAGGCCCAGAACATATGAATCTATATATTTACATGCCAGTGAATCAAGAAACTCCAGAAGGCTAGGTAGAAAATTAATAATAGTAGAACCTGTGTAGGATGGAGGACAGAGTAGGAATCAAGTAGGTGGGTGACAGGGATGGGAGAGAAGGTTTTTTACTGTATAATTATTTATACTTTGTGTGTGTGTGTGTGTGTGTGAGGAAGATTAGCCTGAGCTAACATCTGTTGCCAATCCTCCTCTTTTTGCTGAGGAAGATTGGCTCTGGGCTAACATCTGTGCCCATCTTCCTCTACATTTATATGTAGGATGCCTACCACAGCATGGCTTGACAAGCGATGTGTAGGTCCATGCCCAGGATCTGAACCTTCGAACCCCTGGCCGCTGAAACGGAGTGCGTGAACTCAACCACTATGCTACCGGGCCGGCCCCTATTTATACTTCTTTTGAACTCTGTGAGTGTAATACCTTTTCAAAATACTAAATAAACAAAATCTCTGAAAGCAGTATTCAGAAGCCTCAGAGGAAAGTGTCTTCTTTAGAACAGATTCCCATTCCCTCGGAGCCTCATGTGTTATCTTCATCCTGAGGCACCAGTCAGGAGTCTCGGGAGTCAGGGTTTATTCCTGGACAGTCTAAAGGTTTGGAAAGGGGTAAAACTAATGGTTACACAGACGAACATCTGCAGCTCTCCAGATGGTACTAGAAGTCTCAGGTGCTTAGTCCTACTGCAGAGTCAAACTTTAACTCCTTGTACAAGTGCTGATTAGCATGGTGGATCACATGATTAAACAGAAGACCAGTGGTTAGCAACTTGGTTAGGTTTATACACACAACCACAACAGAAAGCTATATAAACAGAATCGAGAACATTTACCTATGAAAGGACAATTCCTGTACCCTTTCAGGGTTAAGCTCTTGAAATTTGCTTACACATCTACCTGTGGAAAAACTCATTTAATGAGTGCTTCCTATGGACTCTAGTAGGCAATTCATTCAACACTTATTCAACAAATTATCAGTGAGTAGCTACTATATGACATGTACTTCTCTAGATACTGGGACTATAGCTGTGAAAAAAATGGGCAAAAATCTCTGTCCTCATGGAGTTTGTATTCTAATGGGAAATGCAAACAAATGAAATGAATAAGTAAAATATATAGTATGATTACTAATGAAAAAAGGCAGGAAAGATAATAGGGATGGCTATTTTTTAAAATGTTTTATAATTTTAAATATGTTGAACAGGTAAAACTTCACTGAGAAAGTAATATTTGAGCAAAGACCTGAAGGATATAAGGAAATGAGTTAAGCACATATTTGGGAAAAGGAGTTTCCGGGCAGAGGAAACAGCAAGTACAAAGCCCTGAGGCAGGAGTATTCCTGACTTGTTTGAGGAAGAGCAAGGAGGCCAGTGTGGCTAGAGAGGAGAAGAGGTGAGGGGAGGAAAGAAGAGGGCTCTTGCAGGCCACTAGAAGCACTTTGGCTTTTATACTGAATGAGAGAACCCTTGAGAGTTTTGCACTACTCCTGTGTTTAGAACAGACAGAAAGGGGGCAAGGATAAATAAAAACAGGGGAGTTTATTTCAAAAGTCTAGGTGAGAGGAGATAGTAGATTTTCTAGTATGACAGCAGTGGAAGTAGCAAGAAAAACAGTTGGATTATAGACATATTTTGAAGGTGGAACTGATAGATGGGTTGTAGGATATGAGTTAAAAGGAGGATTCACAGATGACTGCACAGATGAGGTAGTTGTTTATTGAGATGGGGAAGACTGGTGAGGAGCAAATTTGGGAGGAAGAGTAGGAGTTCAGTTTTTGACAAGAAGTATAAAATACTTGTCAAGAAAGCAGTTGCAGATGTGAATCTGGAGTTTGAAGGAGCAGTCCAAGATGGAAAGAGACATTTGCATATACATGGTGTTTAAGGGTTGAGCCTTGAGCATGCTAAGGTTTAGGGAAAGATTATACAAGAGAGAGTTATATCATGTAATAAGAGCTATTAATAGAATTGAAATAATTTCAGGAATCCTGGGTCAATTCCAGGAGCTTCTAAACCAGTCTTGAGGAGTCAGCACTGGCAAACGGGAAAAGGGAAAAGAATTCCAGGGGAAATGCAACTGCAAATCCAAAAGCAAGCGAGGACGTGAAGCAATTCAGAATTCCACTGTCCCTTTCCACTCCAACTTCTCTGTCACACCCTCCAGTTGGAGGAGAGACTACAGATGTTTTGGGGAAGTTAAATTGGAGAGATTTAAAATTTGGACTTGGTGAGTAATGCTTATGTGGCTTCCAATTTCTGTGCGGAGTGAAGTTCTTATTGAGCATCTAGTGGTATAATTTCTGGACTATACCACGCAGAGGCAGCCACAAACAGCAGGAGCTTTGGTGTACAGAGGCTTCCAAAAGCCCCATTTGCCGAGATAAGCCCTGGAAACAAAAATCTTGTTTTCCTGACACAGGACCTCCTGGTCCCTGTCAAAATGGATCCAAATGTTATCCACTAGGAAATGGAATTCTGAAAGTCTGGCTCCCTTGCAGCCAAAGAAAAACCTCTTGAGATTTTTGATATCAGCTGGTTAAAACATGGCTGCCCTGAGGCAGATGTGTTAATTTCACACCTCCTCGGGTTCTTCTCAAGTGAGGGTTTCCTCAGGGCTTTGCTCTGCCTGCTCCTCCTCAGTTCCCTCTGCAGTTCCTCCTCGAGCCCAGGAAAGCTTTTGAAGAAGAGAATTCAGAGGTTGAATCTATGGCAGACTGGGAAAGCGCAGACTTGGAGGCACTGGTGGAACCATCTGGTTCTCAAGGGGGCTGATTTTAAAGAAGCTGAGTAAAGGGAGGAGTGAGCAAGGAAGGACGGAAAAAGATAGACGTGTGGGAAAAAAATGAAACCATTCTCATGTGGGAAAAAGTAATTGTGATAATGGAATTGAATATTAGCAAGGAACATCCTTCTATAAGCAGAGTGGTGCAGCAGAAGACTGCTGGATACATAACCCAGATATCAATGAACTGAAATTGTTACTGAGCAAAGGGCTCACTCTGCTTGCCACAATCTGAGCCAATTAATTGCTAGTTAGGGATCAAGAAAAGTTTTAATTTGATTAGCTGGCATAATCAGAAAATGGGTGACTAATGTCTCAAAAAACCCATCTTTAAGAATTACAGAATCTTGAGGCAGTTATATAGGAAAAATGGGTAGTAAGGAGGGAATTTAGAAATGTCGGCCTTCAGACATGATGGACTCCAGGGCCCCTCATTGTTCTTTTCTTCTGTCAGTGATGGTGACTATCCTACAGGGGTTCTTTTTTTCAGGAGTCCTTCTTCTTCCTTGGGAAAATTCATTAAGATTGTTAACGTGGGGGATCAGAGTTGGCCACCCCAAAATCTGTCTCTTTGCCTTGGCTTGATTATTTTTAAGAACAAAAGACTCTGAAAGAAACTGGCCTTGCCCCTAACTGCCTAAAAAAATTTAAGATAAAAGCCCTGTCCCCAGGACGGACCATCACCATAGATAACTCTGGGTGTCGGCAGACTGTGAGGGTCCTTGCTAAGCCCATCCTTATCAAAGTTCTGTTTACCAAGCATTTGCTTTTCCATTTCCATGTGAATTGCCTTCCTCCCCTTTGAAGTCCCAAACCACTATCCTCAACATTCTCCATTGTCTTTAGCTGAAGATGCTATTTAAGATGATAACCTCAGCCAGATGGCTGAGTTACTCAGTTTTCCCGGGTCTCTCCCATGTATACATATTATAAAGCTTTGATTTTCTCCTGTGATTCTGTCTCACGTCAATTTAATTCATAACCCAGCCAGAAGGACCTAGAGTGGGTCGAGGATATGTCTTCCTCCCCTACATTAAGAACAAAGCCATCAGAGTACCTCAGCAGGGGTGTGTGCACAGGATCAGGGCCAGAAAGTCCTGAAAGCATGTAGCAATTTCTAATGATCCCATGTTAGAAGTGTTTTAACTAGGAAAGGGTCATTTAGTGTAACAAGATGGCCTGACTTATGTTCACTTACAACTTTCCCACTGTCAATAGTAACCTATAATCCTGTGGTCAAGGAGGGAGATGGGGTGTCATAATTCCTCTAGCTACTTCCTGCTGAATCAGGACATTGTAGGGGGACCATAGTGTGGAAAAGAGTTACTTTAAAAAAAAAAATCTGTCAGAGGGTTCCCTTACGGGGAACTGTCATGTTGTTGACTTGATCAATTTGGAGCTTATGACAGACAGTCATTTGACACCTAACTTAGGAAAGAGAAAGATTAATACCCCAATAAACAGTAGTGTAAGGCCCCCTTTTATGATTCCCACTAAAATGGAGTGGACCCCAGTTTGTATCCAGGAAAAAAGGTTAGTAAACCAGTCATCTAAGCTGGAGAAAAAAAGGGTTTGGTGATCAGGGGTTGTCTGTATCCATGTGGCTTATTCTTTCATTTTATTTATGCTAATCTCCACCTGGGAGGAAGAATTGATGTAGGTGCAACAGGTGGTGTTTGCTACCATGGATATCCCCACTGCTCAGCTAGGACATAGTCAAGAGCTATCCTTTTAGCAAGAACCACCTTGGCCAGGGAATCTAGTGATGTTTGTAAATTTGTTAGAGAGTTAACAGTTTTGTTAGCTATGATTTCTAACATTCAGGACAAATTTCAGAGGACAAATTCATGAGCAGCCACCAAGGTAAAAGGCTATAACCAAAAAAGTAGCCATCACCATGAGGGATTCCACCTGGCAAATCTCAACTCACTCAGGTGAGTAATTTAAGTGGGTTTGTCCAATGTTTAGGTTTTTTTATTAGAATATAAATTGAAGGGTACTACAAGGGTTCCCAGTAGGCATTGCCTTGAGTCTGTCAAGTTCCATAAACAGTTGTGTGCCCATGGTATACCATCATGGCTGCAGATGAATACATAGCCCTCAGCAGGACAATATATATGGCCATAATATTATAGCTAGAGCAGTCTTTTCTACCCAATTTCATCCAGGAAAACTAGAATCAGTGTGCTCCCCGGGGACAGGCGATATTAAAGTAGGGGTAAGTGTGGCACTGATAAGGAGCTGGATTCCGGTTTCTGAATTGACCATAATGTCTTTATTTTCCTTTCAAAGTTTGATGAAAAAATAAAATACAGCATTGAGGGAGGTAATATTGTGTATATGAATTGAAAAGTCCAAATTATTTTTCTGGGTTGTTTTTGCTACACTAGTAACTCTAGGGAATGTATGTCCATTAAAATGGAAAAATATGTTCCTACTGGTCTCAGTTTCTTTATACCGTATAACAGGGCCTACAGGCAATATAGAAGGCAGGATATAAGGAAGAGTTATATTATCTCCAGTCATGGCAGTGATAATCCTCCTTTGTTGAGTAATGTTGGGGTTTCTCAGTTCTGGTGTAGGGATTTGGAGGGGGAGGTGCTCATCAGTAGGGGATAACAAAGAGTCTTCTACATCTTATTGACCAAACCCATAGGCCTGTATTTCAATGGGCTGAACTTGGCATAAAGGGAAAGTATTATTCCCTGGAGAGGGCATGACATATTTGTGTTGTTTCCTTCTCAGGGGTACAGTGAGGCACGGAAATGTTCCTTGTTTTTTAGCAGAGAATCGTGCTATTTGCACTCTATATATAATCTTCCTAGTAATTGGCTTTTTGGTCCACCCCAAGGGAAGAAGGGATAAGCCATGTACTGGTTGAACTAAGGGAGCCCCCTGTTCTAGGACAGAAGAGGGTTTTCAGTGACAGACCCAGCAATTTGTGACATTGATAGAGGAAGCAATGGCCTGGGTGATTCGAACCAGGGCATTATCTTCCCATGCCAGTGTAACTGTGAGAAGAAAGTTTAGATAGAAGAGGTCAACGTTTCCTTTTAAAGACATATTTTAGCTCTCCAAGGGATTCCACCACCCACTTTTCCCTCGACACAGGTGGGACACTTTCCTGTGATTTGGGGACTGGCTTGATTCAGGAGTGATGTATCCAGGGTTTTATGCCTGCAAGTTTTACGGATGAGTGAGTGGTGAGAATAATCGCAAAGAGGCCAGTCCATTTGGGTGACAACTGGTTTTCGGGTCCCTGGTCTCTCCAAGTTTTCAGCAAAACATGATCACCAGGTCAGAAGGCATGTAGAGGGATGTCCGATGTTTATGCAGACCTATGAGAAGCAAACTCATGGATAGATGTTAGTACAGAGCTTAATGATTTAACATAATTAGCCATCATAACATTCCTTAAAATGTCCAGTGATTCAGTCCCAGGGGGAGATGCCTGAAAGGGTCTCCCATATAGAATTTCAAAAGGACTCAGTTTAAGTCTGCTTCAGGGAGCTACTCTAACCCATAGCAGGGCAAGGGGAAGCACCTTATCCCAAGTTAGTTGTGTTTCCTGACCGATTTTGGCAATGGTCTTCTTTAAGCTGTGATTCATTTTCTCCATCTTTCCAGTTGACTGAGGTCTCCAAACTGAGTGTAGTATCCGTCAGATATCTAAGCTTCTGGACAATTGTTGGGTTATTTGGGAGACAAAAGCTGGTCCGTTATCACTCTGTGAGGTATTAGGCAGACCAAACTTAGGGATGATTTCTTTTAGCAACATGCAAGTGACTTCTGAGGCTTTCTCAGTCTGAGTGGGAAAGGCTTCTATCCACCTGGTGAAGGTGTCCACAAACACTAACAAAAACCTGAAATTTCCAGTTGCCTGGGGCATGTGGGTAAAGTCTATTTGCCAGTTTTTAGTAGGACAATTTCCTTTATGTTGGGTGCCCAGATGTAGGGGACTGGAAGTGGTCTTGGGGTTGCTTTTTATGCAGATTGTGTAATTTTTAGTCACCTACTGTATAGTCTTTTGTAGGTGGGGCCCTATGATGTGCTTCTGAACCCATTGGAGGGTAGCATTTCTTCCATAATGGGTGCTTTCATGTACTTGTCTCAAAATCGGATAAGAGGGCCTCAGGTATTAGAATCACCCTGCGGGCATCCCCTTTCCATCCTCCTGGGTGTTCAGTGTCGTTTCCCCATTCTTTAGCCCATTCCTTATCCTTTTCAGAATATATTGGCTTGTAGGCAGTAAGGTCTATCTGTGGCAGTAGGGGGCCCATCATAGCAGGGGTGTCTGTCTTGGCAGCCCATTTGGCCACTTGGTCAGCCAGTCTGTTTTCTTGGGCAACAGGGGTACTCTCCCTCTGGCGGCCAGGGCAATGCATGATAGCTACCGAAGCAGGCTCATTAATAGCATCAAGCAGTTCTAAGATTTCAGGGCCATGTCTGATTTCCTTTTTCACTGCTTTTAAGAGTCTCCTTTCTTTCCACATTGTCCCATGAGCATGAACTAGGGCAAAGGCATAACGGGAATCTGTCTCTACATTTACTCTTTTCCCTTGAGCTAGATGCAGAGCCTGAGTGAGGGCAATGATTTCTACCTTTTGAGCCTATGTCCCTGGGGGTAGGGCTTTGGCCTCTAAAGTCTCTTGTAAAGTTATGACTGCACACCCTGCACGTCTCTTACCTCGATTCATGAAGCTGCTGCCATCTGTGAAGAGTTCCAAGTCTGATTCTTCCAACAGACAGCCCAAGAAATCAGGTTAGCTAGAATACACTGTCTCAATAACTTGTAAGCAGTTCCAAGGTTTCTGATGTCTCCTCCTTGAGAATCTCTGGTGGCAGCGGATCCAGCAGTGGTGTTTGAACATCTAGCAGGGCCATCTGGAATTGTAAGGATTGTTCTGGCAGCACTTGCACTTCTAGCTGGCTTGGAGCAAAAGTCAGTTGAGCATTCAGTTTACATAGAAGGTCTCATCCCAGGAGGGAAATAGGGCATTCAGGCATATATAAAAAAACTGTTGTAATGTCTTCTCCCAAGCTTGACATTCCGGGGGTTGCAGAAAAGACTGCTGTTGAATTTCTCCTGATACTCTAGTCACCAGAGTGGATCTCGCTGGTTTTTGTGTCAATTTAGTGTTGAAAACCAAATACGTGGCTCCTGTCTCTATCAAATAGTCAACAAGCCATTTCCCCACTGTCAATTGTACCTGGAGCTCTTGTGGGGAAATGGGAATAGGACGATGAAAATTCAGTTGATTCCCCGGGCACCCTCATTCTTCGTCTGAATCTCCAGTCGTGCTAACCATTTGAGTTACCCTTCTCCTCCCGCCATCAACAGTTTCCCTTCTTGGGGCATTCTCTCTTCCAGTGTCCTTCTTCCTTGCAATAGGCACACAGGTTGTTTCCCAAAGGAGGCTTACCTCCATTCCTCCAGTTGAGAGTCTTGCTTCTGGGAACTGCTCCCCTCCTAGTCAGAGCAGTTACAAGGAGGGCAGTGCTCCATTTTGCATCCTCTTGCTTTCTTTTATGCTATCTGTGGTTACCTTGAAAGCAGTATGTACCAGCTGAGAGGGATTCATGCCCAAGTCCCATTAGCTTTTGTAATTTCTTCCAGATATAAGGAGCACTTTGTCCTATGAAGGTCAAATTGACCATTCCGATGTTCTCTGGGGCCTCAGGGTCGGCATCTGTGTGATGCCTATAAGCCAGATATACATGCTGCAAGCATTCAGAGGGATCCTCACCAGGCTTTTGCTGAACTCCCTGTACTTTATTTAGGCTTTTCTGTTTAAGGACTCCCATTTTTATTCCTGCCAGGGGCTAAAACTCTGTAGTGTTCCAACCTTGCCCTTCCTGCTGCTTCATTGGGATTCCAGGCCAGCTCAGCAGAAGGAACAGCAGCAGTGGCCTCTAAGGTACCATCAGGGCCAGCTATATGGAGGCTGGTAGCTTCTTCCCTAGCTTTGTCTACCACCAACCATTTTTCATCCCCCGTGAGGAGCACGTTCATTAAAATATGTATATCTGCCCACGTGGAGTGATATGTGGAAAAGATAGAAGAAAACAAGTCAGTCGTCCTTTGGGGGTCCTCACGATATAGCGGATTATTATTTTTCCAATTAAAGAGGTCCAAAGTAGAGAATGGAGAGTGTATCCAAACAAATGCCAGTTGCCCCTGTCCTTTTATGCCTATGGGATATTGCCACAGTGGAAATTGTCCCACTCTGGGTAGGGCTCCCTGACAAAACTTGGTTCCTTGCCAGGTCTGAGAGGGAGAGGGTCCCTCAGGCATTTCCCCTTGTTGGAAATGTGGTCTCAGGAAAGGTGGGGGAGGAGGAGGAACTGGGAGTGCTGTTGGAGGGTTTAGAGTCTGTAGGACCATTAAATCCTCATCTTCCTTTTGCCTCTCCCACATGACAGAAGGTCTTTGCACCATTAGGTGACTCCTTGGTCCATTGTCCCCTCTTCCCTGATCTAGATATAGCAGCATAAGGCTTGAACATAGGGGATTTCATCCTCCTTTCCTTCCTTCTTGTAGAATAATTCTAGCTGTAAGATGGCATCGTAATTGAATGACCCATTTAGGGGCCACTTTTCTCCTGAGCCCAGTGTATACTGGGGCCAGGCCTACATTACAATAAAAGATCATCCTTTTCTTTGTCATGGGCTCATAACTGAAGTCAGCCCAATTGGCCAGCATGCACCTAGTGGGCTTTTTCTTGGAACAGACAGAGTGGCGCCCATGGTGATTAAGTTTGTGTCTGACAATTAATGGACCAGGAGAAGGGTGCAGGGCTCAACTCTGGGTGTCCAGATAACTAGAGGACTTATGTAAATCCCACTCCGCTCAAGCCCACAGTTCTCACATCAGTGCTAAGCAAGCCAAAGAGGCAAGAGGTAGTGGTTTAAGGTGGGGTAAAGATCTAATATCCCAGTGCCAGTGTAGGGGGTCAGGTGCCTGGCAGAAAGTTTTTAAAACTTCTATTTTGCAGCAAGTCCAAGTCCAGCTTACTTTAAGCCCAAACCTAACTTCCACACAAGGACAGCAAAGAAGGTGCCAGACAAGACAGACAAAGAGGGGGAGAAGATGGTCGGGCTGTGCTCTCATGGCTTCCTCCAAAGGGTTATAAAGATAGGGCACACACAAACAGCAGTGCCTGCATTGAGGCACACAATTCTGGCTTGACACTCAACAGAAAAGGTCGAAACTTCATGTCGCCACAAATGATTGTAACAAGAACTGGAAGTATGCTGTGGGATTCTGACACAGAGAAAAACTGGCACACAGACTAGTGGAATGACACACACATTCAGGAGAACAGAACATACAGGCACGCACACCACAGAAAAACCAGAGACTAGTCTTCCAGATAATATGCTACCTGGAATATGCAGTCTGTACTTTCCTTTATCCCTAAACAATGGTACCTAAATCAGATGACCTTGGCCTGACGAAGGCCCCCAGGCAAGGAAAGAGGAATATAGTACCCAGGGGGGTACTCCAGGATGACTCACCTAGCTGCAGATGCAAGCTCATCTGTTTATAATCCTGTCCTTCAATTCCCAATCCCTGAAGCATTAGGGGCAGTTGGCAAGCAAGGAAGCCACAAGGGGAATTCCCCACTTGGAAGCAAAAAAGAAAAAGCCACCAGCAGCTGCTGGGAAAGTCCCAAAATAGCCCCCTCCAAGTTGATTAGCCATGGGCAGAGGCTATAGTCCCATCTGGGTCACCAGAAATTTAGCAAGCAATGGGCTCGCTCTGCTCACTGCCATCTGAATCAATTAATTACAACGAGTTGGGAGTTGAGAAAGGAGGCTTTAATTCGATTAGCTGTCATAATTAGAAGATGGGTGACTAATGTGTCAAAAAACCCACCTTTAAGAATTACAGAATCTTGAGGCAGTTATATAGGAAAAATGGGCAGTAAGGAGGGGGTTTAGAAATGTCGGCCTTCAGGCATGATGGACTCAAGGATCCCTCATCATTCTTTTCTTCTGTCCATGATAATGAATATCCTACAGGTGTTCTTTTTTCCTGGAGGTCTTTTTATTCCTTGGGAAAATTCATTAAAATTGTTGAGAACAAAGCCATCAGAGTACCTCAGCAGGGGTATGTGCACAGGATCAGGGCCAGAAAATCATGAAAATGTGTAGCAATTTATAATGATCACATATTAGAAGGGTTTTAACTAGGAAAGGGTCACTTGGTGTAACAAGATGGCCTCACTTATGTTCACTTACAAAACCATAATTAACTCTAAGTTTTATAGCAACTTCATTGCTAAGCTGTATTCAGTTTAACTAAATCTACTTCTAGATCTTATGTATTTAACCCTTCCTAAGGAAAAGTCTTTCTAAAATTCACCTCTCTGAGACTCAGTCTGCCATAGAAGTGCTGCATGCAAGTCTCACGTTCTCACGTTCCAGGAAAAAAAATCTCATCCTTCTGCTTGATAAATTAAGACATTTCTGACAAATTATGGCTCAGTTGACTGTGGCACATTACCCCAGGGGTGTAAAAATGCTTTCCTCCTGGGTTCTCAACACGGAAACAATTGGAAATACTGAGTCAGAGACACCTCCTTCAATTGAGGTGGTCTCGTACACAATTTCACAGAGGAAGGGGGATGACAAATTCCACATTTACTTCCATTACATCTTCCAGTAAAGGGTTTTTCAAACTACTGTCCATTATTACGCTTTAATGATTATGTGCTACAAGTAGATGCAAATGTAACACAATCCACAAGAAGTATTTTTAACAGAGATTTGGGGTCACAGGAAATAACATAACATCAGATTTCAATATTTATACCTGTATTTGGCACAGAGAAGTATGGTAGGAAAATTAAGAACTGACTACAGAATGATGTCGTATTGGGATAAAATTCTTTGGGAAATATGGAATGGAAATAATGAATTCAAGGAGATAAAGGATCATTGTAAAATCTTCCACAGAAGATTAAAGAAGGCCTCTCTTTCTCTCACCCTCTCTCAAGGGTTGTTGGTAAGTATTAAATTACTATAGTCTTTAGATTCTTTTGATATGTCACTATATCCTTCAGAAGAATTTAAACTTATGAGGAAAAATGTTAGATATCTGCTGAAAAAATGTGATAGGGAATACCAAGTTTGTCAACATTCTTTTAGGGGGTTAAAAACATCCCCAAAGCAGTAAAGTGTACAGAATAAGGCCACCCACAGTCATCACATTTCCCTCATTTTTAATGACTTGATTTTTTTTTGCACCAAGAAAAAAATTGGTAGATTTTACCAAATTTGACAGATTCTTACCATTGCTCTACACTGGTTGCTTTCACTTTTCTTCTTGTGTGTGTGTGTTTTATTGTTTTTTTGTTCTTCTTTGTGTCTTTTTGGTTACTTCTTGGTGCACAGTAAATAAAGACTGACAGATTTAACTAAGCATTCCATAAATATTTATTGGGAGCAATCAGTTGGTTTCTTTTGTTTATTTCCCATTCTATAACTGTACTCCAAATAAGAATTGTTTTCTTGATGCCATTTACATTTCTTCTCTACCGACCTGCAGAAAACATAAACAAGTGCTGGGTGAGTTGACTGTGGAGATTAAACATCTGCTCAGTTGCCTTTCCTGAGTGCAAGAATGAATCTGCCACACCATCGAACTGAAAAAGTCATTAATCCTATTTCTGCATACAGATAAGCCAGCTCCCCTGGAGCCTGGGTAGCTCAGTTGGTAGAGCATCAGACTTTTAATCTGAGGGTCCAGGGTTCAAGTCCCTGTCCAGGCGTAAGAGTCCTCTATCAAAGAGGTGCCTTATTCATGTCTGTGACAAAAGGTTGAAGACTTTTATCTGCCTAGAGTGAGGAAACGCCAGAGTCAGTTACCTTAACCAGTAGCTGAGATTTGCTATTCCGTTCTAAGCAGAAGATGACTTTGGCAGTTTTTAATAATGGAGACTTCCTGAGGATCACAGTACAAAGGCTTGCAGCCCACGAAATATAAGAAAGCTATCCTTCTAGATGGGGCTGTTTTAGAAAAGGAATGGGAAACTGAATTTATTGAGTAAGGTATTCACCGTGTCAAAACCCAGGACTTTCAGATTTTCAGTCCTTCATTCTCACAACTGAGCTACTTGGCAGATGGGGAAAGCTCTCCACCAAACCATGGTAATGTTGCATTCTAATGATAAACACATGTAGTAGGGAGTTATATGACAAATACAGCAACATGGTCTTTAGGCGAAATACTCACCCTACCCAGAAATATCGGGTCACTTTACCATTCATTTCTGCAATTTTGGCCAATTATGTGTTGATGGTGCAGTTTGTTGCTCAGTGGATTGTATTTTTCTTTAGAAATATGCATTTTCCCCCTGTCTGCCAAAGAATTGTACTTCCCATTCCATTTAAGGGTGATGTGATGGTCTACGTAGAAAATCCTAAGGAACCTAAAAACAAGCAAACAAAAAACCTCCTGGAAGTAATAAGAATGTTCAGCAGAGTCACAGAATATAAGATCAAAATACAAAAATCTACTATATTTCTATATACTAGCAGTAAACACGTGGGCACCAGCATTAAAATACAGCACCATTTACATCACTGAAAAAAGAAAGAAATACTTAGATGCAAATCTACCAACCATGTACCTGCTGAAAACCACAAGACGCTGATGAAAGGAATCAAACACTTAAATAAATGGAGCGATATTCTGTCTTCATTGATAAAAGACTCTGTATAGTAAAGATGTCAACTCTCCTCAAAATGATATACAGGCTTAACACAATTTCTATCAAAATCCAGGTAAGAATTTTTTTGTAGATTTAGACATGACTATTCTAAAATTTATATGGAAAGGCAAATGAGTTAGAATAACTAAAATGATTCTGAAAAAGAGGAAGAAAGTGGAAGAAATCATTCTTATGATTTCAAGACTTATTCTACAGCCACAGTAATAAAAACTGTGCATTATTGGCAGAGGGACAGACAGATAAGTCAATGAAACAGTATAGAGAATCCAGAAATCACCACATACAAGTACAGCTAAGTTATTTTTGACAAAAGTGCAAAAGCAATTCAGTAGAGGAAAGAAAGTCTTAGTGTTTTCCAAAAAATAGTGGTGGAGCCATTGACTATCCATAGGCAAAAAAAGCAAACCTCAACCTAAACCTCACATTTTATTAAAAAATTAACTGCAAATAGTTCGTAGATTTAAAATAAAACATAAAACTTTTAGAAGAAAAATCATAAGAGAAAATTTGGGGGACCAAATTGTACTGCTGCACAATCTCCCACTCAGAAAAGACCCTAACAGTGGAGAAAAGAAATCCTCCCAGTGGGTAGAGCTTTAGAGGGTTCATTTGATCATCTACTTTATATGGAGAGAGAAGTGGCCTAAGGTAAGGCTGCATATGGAATCTTAGGCAGTAGGGAATGGTTGGCTGAATGGTCAGGAATCTGAAAAGAGCAAGATTTGAAGATGAGAGACCAGAGGTGTGGGGAAAGTCATGTGGATTGATTTATGGAAATTGTCACAATGTTGAGGATCTTTTTATCACATATTAATACCTACCAGGTAAGCATCTACTTCAGAACAGGCACTGAACAACCAGGTGGATAGATTCATCTGGTAAATGTCATAACCCTCAGGCTTCAATAAATAGGAATTTGTATCATAAAAAAAGTGAAGGAAGGTGTTTACCCTCCTTTATTTTGGGGTGGGGCTGAAGTGTGTTGAGTCATGTCTCCAAGTATCTCAAATGATCCCAAATATTTTAAGGTGCAAGTTTCCAATATACAAATATCCAGTGGATGCTAGAGAGCCATAAACCACAGCTGACAAGAGTAAATGCTGAATGAATGCAGTAACATCGCAAACCACTGTACTGTGACAAGCACAGCAAAGCAAGGTGAGAATTATTCATCCTAGGAGAAATGTAAGGGGAACTCAATATACAAATCTCTTTGAAGCAGTCACAGAAAATGAGGGCAGGCTGCATTTATCCACAGCCTTTAGATCCATTGGTCCTGACATTTGAACAAAGGCTGGAAGGAGGCCAGGGTAAGATATCTAGGTAAGTATTTTCCAGGCACAGATAACCACATCAGAACAATATGTTGGATGTAGTGAAATAGAGGAATAAACAGCAAAATATGCTCTAAGAGATGAGGATCAATATCTACTTAGCCACACAGGCAAAAATTCTTCAGCAGATGAGGGGAAAAAGAAACCACCCACAAGTGTGGGATAGAGGTGGAAAAAACTGAATCAGAGAGGACCATTTAGAACAAGTGTGATTTTCCTTCACCCATTGCAGGAATCAACACAGGGGCAGATGGAGAATAGTCTCTGGAAGAGTTAAAATGTTTACTGTGTCATACCAAAAAAGGCTGGTGGCATTAGACCCCTTTCCTTTCAGTCTTTGACTAATGGTCCCACCATTGTGGAAAGGTCACTGTCTTCTACTCCATTATCCTACTCTAGAAGGACAAACCATTTCTAATACCATTATACAGGTGACAGTGTTTTTCAAATCACCTTGTGAGTCAGAAATGAATGTGTAAAATCAATATAAAAGAAAAGGTCATTATTGGTATTTTAATAAATTAAATAGAATATAGTAGGAATAGGAAATATCAGAATAAACCCCATGTAGTAAAATATTGTTTTGCAGAGTTCGCCTCTCTCTCTCTCTCTCTCTCTCTCTCTGTCTCTCTCTCCCCCTCTCTCTCCATATATAGACAGATAGCTATGGATGTAGATATAGATATAGATAGGTAGATAGATTCAGATAGATATATCTCTCTATATAGATGTATATTTGTTTGCAGTATTTTATTGAGTTGTGATTTAAAATGTATTTCTGACTCTGGGTTGCAGTCAGAAAAGTTTGAAAAAAGACTGATTTTTGAAAGGATACAATTTGAAGATCGCAGCATCTCTTTAAGATCTGGGAGGGTAAAAGCCCAAAAGGAATAATCGAGTTTCACTTTCCTTGGATTCAGAATATCTCTGGAGACAAGAGAAACAGGTTGCCTGTAGTCTGGTTTCTGTCTGTGGGCTCCCTCCCCCTTCACGTGAAGTCTAGGAAAACGTATCAAAATTCCAAACCAGCCTTGCCCTAGCCTTGGCCTAAGGAAATCTTCGCTGAACAGAAGATCCATCCCACCTGGACTGCCTTAGGAAGGCCCAAATTAAAGGCTGTTTCAAGTAAGAGCCTTCATGTTGGAAATGCAGGAAGCCTGAAATTGGCCAGAAGGTGACAAGCCATGTTTCTCTTGCAGTCTGTCCGCGAGGCTGAGCTGGTCCCGCGGAGCCCACCGGCTCTCAGCGTCAGCAGAGCGGGCTCCCGGAGCTGCCCCATCGCGGTGCGCGCCCCAGTTCTGCTCGGGTAGGACTGTGCGCGCGGCTGGAAATCGCAGGAGGGTCTTTGGCTATGCGAGCAGCTACGCTTGGCACTCCACCGCGAAAGAAAATGCTGCAGAGGCCGCTCCTGAAGTTTTATTGTGGACAGGGAAATGGAGTAAAAAGAGAGAGAAAGAGAGAGAAAATAAAAACAAACAACAAACTCTAGCATGCAAGCCATGGCCTAGCGGTGTGACTGAATGAACACATTACGCTCATCATCCAAAAGCTTACATTACTAAAAATAAAAGGTTTACAACATCCCAGATGGGCCGGATCTAGCATCATCACAGAGTTTTGCTCCGTGCGCTCTTCCTCGGCTCTCTATGAGCAAAGAGCGGCTCCAGGGGGGAAAAAAGGCGAGCTTGAACACTCTTTGGCAGGCTGGGAAAGCGCAGTCCTGGAGGTGATGGCCAGGAGCCACCGGTTGTGGAGGAGAGGATCTCCGACGTGCCTGCGAGAGGGGCGGCGAAAACATTCAAAAGGGAAGGAGATGGAAAAGAAAATGAATGTTTCCTCAGAGCAGAAAAGGTGATCTTGATCGTTGAAATGAAGAACAGGGGAAAGCTGGAAATTGTTAGCAGAGTGGCGCAGCGGGAGCGTGCTGGGCCCATAACCCAGAGGTCGATGGATCGAAACCATCCTCTGCTACAACGTTTTCACACTTCCTCCTCGCTAAACTTTGTTCCAACAAGGCTCTGAGCTCGAAAACGAACTCAATTTCCATATTCAGTTCTTCCATATTTCACCAATCTTAAAATTCACCAGTTTGAGAGTCCTTCTCTAATTTGGATTCTTCTTTCCCACCTTCCTTTGAAATCCCGCCATTTTCCCACTAGACAGTTCCTAAACTGTTCTAGCTATATGAAGTGGCAACCAACCCAGAACTGTAAAATTCCTTCCATCCCTGGTGTCCAACAAAAGAAAAGTTGGAAATATTTCTTCAGTTGAGGTAGTCTTACATATTGGACGCGATTTTGTGGAGGAGGTGACAAATTCCACATTTACTTCTGTTAAATCAAATTTATCTACTTATGACGTTTTGATTGATTGCATACTACTAGTAAATGCAAATATAACTCAAAACAAACGAATTAATTATAACAGATTTGTGGCCCCATCAAACAGCAAAACTTTGGATTTCAATATTTATACCTATATTTGGTGCAGACTAATATAATAGAACGATTGAATAAAGACTTTTAAGTGTAAACATTCATTACATTGGCATAAAATTCTGTGGAAATACAAATTCAAGGAGAAAGAGGATCAATATAAAATTTCCAACTGGCATAGAAGGGCATGTTCTATTTTTTTACAGGAATGTTGGCAGGTTTTAAATTACTATGGTTTTTAGAATCCATTGGATACAATAAAGGAGTGTGATGCCACTCTAAAAATATTTAAAAGTTTACATATGCCAGTCATTACAGTCTTTGCACGTATCTATGAAAAATGTTAGGTATCCATTAGAAAAGTATACAAGAGTGTTCCAAATTAGTAAAAATCCCTTTAGAAGGTAAAATCATCTGAAAACTAGTGAAGTTAAGGACACAAAGGAGGGTCACACTTACTAGGACATTCCTTTCCTTATGAATGATTTTTTCTTACATCAATAAATACTTGGCAAAATATAATAATTCTAACTACTGCTCTCCACTAATTGGTTTCCACTTCTCCTACTTTTTTGTCATTACATTTGTTGTTTTTGTCACCAAAAGATGACTAGTGAACATATTAAGTATTAATAAATATTTGCCGAAGACAATCAGTTGGCTCTACCTCTTGAGTCTCATCTTTTACCAACTGTATGTAAAAAAAATAAAGATTTTTTTTGAGGTTGTGTTGATGCTATTTACATTCCTTCTCTATAGGCCAGTATGGCATCTTAGACATACTGCAAACAAAACAAATAACAGCTCACCAGTGAATACCAAGTAACACTCAGAGTACATGAATATACTTCTGTTCAATGAATTGGCCCCAAAGAGTTTAAATCATTTCCTCAACTATTTTTCCTGAGTCCAAGAATGTATTTACAATTCCAATCAACAACAGCGGTTGTTGATTGGAATTGTAAAGGTTGCTAAAACGATTTCTGGATATGAATAACAGCCTTTTCCTGGAGTCTTGTGTGACTTGGTTGGTAGAGCATCAGACCTCTAGTTTGAGAGTCAAAGGTTCAAAGCCTTGCCCAGGTGTGGTAGTATTCTCTCTCTTGGGGCAGGAGGTTCCTTTCTTTCTACTTGGAGGAATATACTTGAGGAACTATACTCAAGGTACCTCATATACACCTGGATGTAATTTAAATGTTAAATTCTGAGAACTTTGGGGCCTTTTGGGTGATGGTGAGTGTGTTTTGCATGAGGAAGAGACGTGGATCATTGGTGGCCAGAGGGCAGACTCTGGTGGGCAGCATCTAAGGTGACTCCCCCAATGATCTCCACCTCTTAATATTCATGCCCTTGGGTAGTTCCCTACCTAGTTGTATCAGGGTTGGTCTTTTGTGACCAACATAATTGATGGATCTGGCTCTAAGCCAGTTGCCATAAGCAGCCCTGTGAAGAGGCCCACATGGGGAGGAAGTAAGACTTCCTGTCAACACTCAGAGAGTTTGGAAAGGGATCCTCCAGCCCAGTCAAATCTTAAGATGACTAGATCCCCTAGGTGGCATCTTGATTGCAACTCGTGAGAGACCCTGAACTGGGACTACCCAGGTAAGACACTCCTAAATTTCTGACTTACAAACACCATGAGATAATAAAAGTTTATTGTTTTAAACCACTGAATTTGAACTTATTTTGTTACAGTAATAGGTAAGTAATACAAACCTCAACCTAAGTTTATGACTTAAAGCTCCCTGAACTACCCAGGAATTGCACATCTAGGATGCCTATCTGCTAGAGGTCTACTTTGTGGCTGACTTCTCAGTGTCAGGGATGTTTTCTGTTTCTTTTACTCCATAGCTCCCTAACTGACAAAACAATTTTTCCTGAAGTTCACTAGAGGTGAAGGTTGAATTTCTCTCCAGGTCATTATTAATCCAAGTCTATACCACTGGGGACATGTGCTGATATAGGGTCATTCTCCATTTTAGGTGGGTCCCAGTGACTTCACTTTGCCTCTATTTAGAAGCTGCCAAAATATAAGCCCAATTTTGCCTCCCTAAGTAAATGCTCTACAAGGAAAAACAATTGGGTGCTACGGTGCTTGGCTTCTCTGTGTTCTCACTTCCTTTTAGATTTTTTTTTACATGCCCCTTAGGTCTCTTTAAAGTTTTGTTATTTTTCTTTTCTATAATAAACTTTTAAAGAATTGATTTATAATATACTTGTACTTTTGATTTATAACATTCTTTAAACTTTTAAAGAATTGGCTTATAACATTTTTAAGCACACAAATCATATGGATAGGTAAATGAATTTTCACACAGGGAGCCCCCAGGTAACCTCCATCTAGATCAAGAAATAAAATACTACCAGCACCTCAGAGATAACCCTTGAGCTACTTTCAGTCACTTTTCCCTTCCTCCTCTGAGGTAGTCACCATCTTGACTTCTAACACCAAAGTTTACTTTTTTCTGTCCTTAAAATTTATGTCAGTGGAGTTATATTTTCTGTGCTCTTTTGTGTCTGGATTCTTTTATTCAATTATAACTGTAAATTAATCTGTACTATTAAATGTAACAGTAGTTTTTTCATTTTTGTGGCAGTATAGTATTCCATTGTATGTGTATTACACAATTTAGATATTCCACTGTTGATGGACATTTATGTTGCTCTCATTCTGGGACTATTACAAGTAAACAACAATAAAAGGAGCATTTCTGTATACGTGATGGTGCACATATGTATGTATTTTTGCTGTGTCTATATATAGATGTGACATAGTTTGATCAATGGGTATGCATAGATCCAACATTATAAGATATTGCTAAACAGACTTCCAAAGTGGTTGTAATGATATACATTCTTTTTAATTTTGCTATTCTGCTAGTTGTATAGTGGTAACTCAAGGCATTTTAATTTGCATTTCCTTAATTAATAATGAAGCCAAGCATATTTTCATACATTTATTGGCCATTTGGATACCTTTGTTTTGGTAAAAAGACTTTTCAAATCTTTTTGCTTTTTCTGTGGTTGCCTGTATTTTATTATTGATTTGTAGGTGTTATTTACATATTATGGATAAGAGACTTGTATCAGTTATGTGTGTTGGACTTTTCCCACTCTGTAGTTTGACTATATTAACTCTCTTAATAATGTCTTTTGATAAAGAGCATTTCTTAATTTCAATTTAACCCAAAATATCAATATTTTCTCTTATGGGTAGGCTGCTCAGTATTTTGTTTAAGAAATCTTTGCCTACCCCATGGTCATGAAGATATTCTCTTACGTTAGCTTCTGGAAGCTTTGTTTCACCTTTCACATTTAAGTCTAAAATCAATCTGGTATTGATTTTTGTTTATGTGATATAGAGGACATGATTCATTTTTTTTCCCCATTAGATATCCAATGGATGCAGTATTATTTACTGAAAAAACCACCCATTCCCCCGATGCTCTACAGTGAAATCTTTTTCACAAATTGTGTCTACAAATATTTGGTTCTGTTTCTGGACAATATTTGATTACATTGCTCTGTTTTTAGCATACTATCTTACCATAGCATTGCAATAAGCCTTGATATCTATCTACATCCTCTCATTTTGTTCTTTTCAACGTAGCATTGGCTACTCTTGGAATTTTATATTTCCATATAATGTTTAGAATGAGCTTGTCAATTTTCACAATACTGTCTTTTAATTGTAATTGCATTGACTTTATAATTCATTTTAAGGAGAATTGTAATCTTGACAATACTGATTCTTCCATTCAATAAATACAGCATATCATTACATTAATTTAGGCTTTCTTTATATTCTCTTGGCAATGTTTTTTTGTTTTCTGAATAGAGGTCCTGCACAGTTTTGTAAGATTTATTTCTAGGTTTTTTGGTGCTATTGCAAATGAATAATTTTTACCATTTTGATGAAGTATAACATACATATATACATAAAACTCCACATATAAGTGTAAACCTTGATAAATCTTCACAAACTGAACATATTCACGTAAACAGCACCCACTGAATCAAAAGATAATGTACTGTAATTTATTAGGGAGTGCAATCTCAGGACAGATGGCTTGGGGGAAGAAAGTGGGAAGAATTTATCTTCCAGTCACTGTCTCCAGTTGGTCAAAGTTTTGCCCCATGGGCCACTAACAGCCCCACACATAGAGGCTGTGCATGTGCAGATATGAAATATCTCTCAGCAGCTCATGTCTCTGCAGCAACAGAGAAACCCTAGGGCAGGAGATGAGATGTGCAGCAGAAGCAAGAGGTGAAGTTCTGTTGGTTTCTGTCCAGAAGAAGTTGGTGCCATGACTATTGGGAAAAAAGAAGCGGCCAAGGTAAGATAACAAGAGAATCTGAGGTGGTACATAAGATGTGTTTGATACTTAAGGGTATGCTTGTCTCATAAGATGATTTAAAAAGTATTCCTTTTTTCCATTCCTTGTGAGAGTTTGTGCAAGACCGGTGTTATTTATTCATAAACATTTGGAAGAATTCACCTTTGAAGCAATATGGGCCTGGAGTTTTCTTTGTGGGAAGGTTTTTATTTACCGATTAATTTATTTAATAGATGTAGGACTATTTAGGTTTTCTATTACTTCTTGCATCAGTTTTTGCAACTTATGCTTTCCTAGGAATTTTTCCATTTAATCTACATTTTCAAATGTATTGGTGTAAAGTTGTTTATGAAATCCTCTCATCTACTTTTTATGTCTGAAGGATGTTTAGTGATGTCCCTTTTTCATTTCCCATGTTAGTAATTTATGTTAACTCATATTCTTAATCAGACTAGGTGGTTATCAATTTTGTTAATCTTTTCAAATAACCAACCCTTCCTTGGCTTTGTTTATTTTCTCTATATGTTTATTTTCCATTTCATTTCTGTCTGCTTTTAACTTTATTGTTTTCTTCCTTTATACACATGACTTCATGATTTGTCTTATTTATAATTCCTTGAAATGAAAGTTTAGGTTGTTGTTTTTTTAGCATTTTGCCTTTTTTAATGCATTCAAAACAATCTTTAATGCATTCAAAACAACAACAAAATAACTTTAGCTGCCAACTCACAAGTTTTGATATGTAGTATGTTATCATTCAATTAAAAAATATATTTAATTTCCATTGTGACTTCTTTGTCCCCACATTATTTAGAATTACATTGCTTAGTTGGAAAACTTTTGGGGAATTTATAGTATTATTTTTGATATCAATTTCTAATCCCATTCTGGCTAATGAATATCCTCCTTATTTTTAATTCTTTCAAATTTGTTGAGAGCTGTATAATCACATGCCAATGTTGGTAAATGTTCTTTGTGCATCCAGAAAAAAAATGTACTTAGAAGTTGTGAAGTGGGAACAATGAAAAGAAGAATCCTCTGACACTGTAGCGTAAGCTCCTGACAGTTAGCTTTTTCGATTGTAATGTAAGCGCTTGACATTAAGCTTTTGATAGCTGAGGCATCCACTTCAAAGACATCCATCTCAAATAAACACATTGCCAGCTATATAACTAGATAAAGAGCCAGGTTGCCCAACCCATGAAGTTCCCTTTTTAGAGAGTTCTAGTTCACTTAGATAACTGAGCATTTGACTGACTGGTTTCTTTTCCCTTCCCATGCTTTGATTCCTGCTCTTATGTTTTAAATTCACCAATAGTTAACTCGCAAAACCCTAGGGACCCCACCCCAACCTCCATAAAGGCGGAAGCCCAGGTCCACACCCTCCCTCTCTCTCTACCTATGACCTCACTGTGTGGCCCTGGCATGCCATGGATCCTCCAGGATTTGTGAGTAAGAAACCTTGTCTTTTCAAAGTTCCCTGTTGGTTGTTACTGAGGTGTGTCTTGCAATAATAATAAGAACCACAAGGGTGGGTCCAGCCACAGCATTGGCTCCAGTGGAGGAAATGTCTGTGGGAGCTTGTCACAAATAGTAGGGGTCCAGGTGAGTGCCCACAGGCATTTCTAGCAGATGTCATCACTGTTGATAGGCTGAGACCAACACAAAACAGTCATCCTAGGCCTCATATAAGCACATCTATTAAATATATTGATTTTATACTTTAAGAACCTTTTCACAAAGAAACTTTTGGCCCAGATGGCTTCAATAGTGAATTCTATCCAACATTTATGGGAAAAAGTACCAATTTAAACAAACTCTTTAATAAAATAGAAGAGGAAAAAAATTTCTCAATTAATTTTGAAGTGAACATTACACTAAACCAAAACCCCTGACAAGAAAAGAAAACTACAGACAAATATTTCTCATTGACATAGAGGTAAAAATCCTTCACAGAATGTTAGAAGTTTGAATTCAGTAATATATTTTCATACTTAGTTTACCTTTATGGTATATCTCTTTTAGCAGCATGTGGTTGGATTTTATTTTTAATCTGATCTGACAATCTTTGTCTTTTAATGGTACATTTCATCCATTTACATTTAATGTAATTATTGTTATACTTGGGTTTAAGTCTGTCATTGTTCTATTTTTGCCCTATTTGTCCCTGTTCTGTGCTAATTTTTCTCTTCCCTCTTGTCTTCTTTGATTATCTGGTTTTTAAAATTATTCCATTTCTCCCTCTATTATCTTGTCAATTATATGTTCTTTTTACTCTTTCTTTTTTACCATAGAAATTACAAATGTATTCTTGACTTATTAAAGTCTAATATAAATTTGTACTTTTACCACTTCCAGATAATCCAACTGACTTAGAATAAGAGCACCTTTTTTTACATTTTAAATTAACCTGTAGGCTTTTGTGCTATTTTTACCATACATTTTAATTATATATATATATATATATAAAACATATAGTTAATATATATTAAGGCCCAGAGTTCATCATTATTATTCTTTTATACATTCAATATCATTCACATTTACCCATATTTTTACTATTTACATTATTATTCTTATTATTTTTCTGTGAATCTACATTGGATCATTTCCCTTCATCCTGAAGAACTCCCAATTAGGAATTCCTTTATTGTGAGTCTACCAGCAATAAATTCCTACATGTTGGTTTCCTGACATTTTAAAACTTTTACCTTTATTTTTGAAGGATGTTTTTGCAGATTATAGAATTCTAGGCTGGCAGTTATTTTCATTCAGTACTTTGAAAGTGTCTTTCTATTTATTATCTTTTGGATTCCATCAATTTTGTCTTAAACTCAGAGGTGGTTTTATTATTGATCCTTTAAAGGCAATGTATCCCTTTTTTCTTTGGCTGATCTTAAGATTTTCTCTGTCTTTTGTTTTCAGCAGTTTAACTAAAATGTGGTTTGGTGCAGTTCCTTTGTATTTATCCTGCTTGGGTTTCATAGCACTTTGTGAATTTGTGGATTGATATCTTTCAATAGTTTTGGAAAATTCTTGGCCATTATCTCATCAAATATTGTTTTTACACTATTCTCCTCCTCCCCTCTCCTTCTGGGACTTCAAAGACATGTATGTTAAATATATTCACTAAGATCCATATATGTCTTATGCAATGTTTGTGTTTTCTAACATTTTTTCTCTCCATGCTTCAGTTTTGATTGTTTCTACTGACTAATCTTCCAATTTACTAATCTTCTTTTTGATTGTATCTAACATGCTGTTAATTAATTTTATTTATCATACTTTCAGTTCTAGAATGTCCATTTGAGTGTTTTTTATTTATCCAAATTCTCTGACAAAATTTTCCACCTGCCTTCTACTTTTGAACATATTAAACAGAGTAATTTTAAAGCCTATAAATGATAACTGCAATATGTGAATCTACTTTGGGTCTGTGTGATTTTTTTCCCTATTGTTTTCAGACACTTTTTGTTTGTCTTTTGTATATCTGCTAATTTTTAAAGCTAAATTCCAGTCATTGTATATGAAAATTGTTGAAAACTTTTGAAGTTCTGAATGATATTACAATCTGTAAGAGTGCATTTACTTTTCCCCTAAGTAAACTCCCCTAGTAAAACTCTAAGAGGTTGGAATAGGGGCAAATCATCTTAGTAATGTCTGGGATTTAGGAGATTCCTGGCAATGCTTTAGTTTTCATATATATGTGCAAATTTCCAGTTATCTCTTACTTGCGGACTCCTACTAAAAGTCCAGAGTATTAACCAGGGTTCCTTATCCTCAGTAGGTAGGTCCAGAACACTGATTTTTGCATCCCTAACCCCGATTAGCTTCTTAACCTCTTGGCTACTACTTTCTGTTCACCTTGTCAGCTGCTTAACTTTCAGTCAAACATTAGGCTTTTCAAGTGCTTAGATTATTAGCTACTAAGCTACCACTTACTCATAAGTAAGTCCCTCTAGGGGAAAAGTGACAACTTCTGGCTTTACCTCCTCTCTGGAACTTGGTCTTTCTATCTTCATTGTCTTTGAATCTCTCTGATGGCTTCCAATTACACACACACACACATGCACCATATATATAAATATTTATTTATATTTATATTTTCCCCTCTGTTCTAGTAGTTCTTAGTGGGAGAGTTGATGAAAACCTAGTCAGCTATGGCCAGAAATATCTATTTTCTCCCTTACATTTTAGTTTTTCAGTTTCTTGCTAACTTGTAAGGTCTTTGACAATTTTAGGAAAAATTTAAAATTTAGCATCATTTAGATTACTTTCAGTGACAGGATTGCCCAAATAATTTAGCCCTCTATATTCGGAAATAGAAGTAAAATCTGTTCCATGTCAAGTCTCTTCTGGAAATCCATAAATCTAATCAACTCTATAAATCTAATGCAAAGTTTGTGCAAATAAATGATTTATAAATTTGAAAAATATACTAAGAAAGTATAAAAATTAGAATATTGTTTATTATAAAATTTATTTATAGGGCATTTTGGATGTATACTAATGTAGGGTAATAATAAATGTATATCCCAATCCAGGAAATAAAAGATTACAAATGAAGATGAAGTCCCCTACATTCCCAACTCTTTTTATACCTTCTTCCAAACCCCTTAAAGATAACCACTCTCTTAAATTTGATTTTTGCCACCTTCTTGCATTTCTTTATTTTTACTACATTAGAAATTTTTATTGATATGATTTTCCATGTTTTTAGAATTTATATGTATGCTATACTGTATGTATTCATATGCAATATGCTCTTTTAATCTTGAAGAGACTTTCATAAATTGAATCAAAATGGATTAATATTTCTCAAATTGTATCTAGGTGTAATCAGGACTACTGTCTACACCCAGAACAATTCTAAAAATACGTTCTATTGCAATTAAAAGAATTTTCATCAGGATTTTGTTTATTGAGGTAACATTGGTTTATAACATTATATAAATTTCAAAGGTACATCATTATATTTCAATTTCAGTGTAGACTACATTATGTTCACCACCAAAAGACTAATGTGCTCTAGTACCCCTTTCTCACTCTTCTCACCCCACTTCTCCTCTTCTAACCACCAATCTAATCTCTGAATCTTCATATTTGTTTGTTGTTGTTTTTATCCTCCACTTATGGGTGAAATCATATGGTATTTGACTTTCTCTGTCTTATTTCTCTTAGCATAATACCCTCAAGGTCCATCCATGTTGTCACAAATGGCAAGATATTACCTTTTTATGGCTGAGTAGTATTCCATTGTATATATACACCACCTCTTCTTCATCTAATCATCCATTGATGGGCACTTAGATTGTTTCCAAGTCTTGGCTATTGTGAATAATGCTGCCATGAACATAGGGGTGCAAATATCTTTTTGCATTCATGTTTTCATGTTCTTTAGATAAATACCCAGAAGTGGAATAGCTGGATAATATGGTAGTCCTATTCTTAATTTTTTGAGGAATCTCCATACTGTTTTCCATAGTGGCTACACCAGTTTACATTCCCACCAGCAATGTATGAGGGTTCCCTTTTCTCCACATCCTCTCCAACATTTGTTATTTTTTGGTCTTGGTCATTATAGCCATTCTAATGGGTGAAAGGTGATATCTCAGTGTAGTTTTGATTTGCATTTCCCTGAATTTGCATTTCAGCCTTGCAGAAGCTCTTTAGTCTGATGAAGTCCCATTTGTTTATTTTTTCTTTTGTTTCCCTTGCCTGAGTAGATGTGGTATTCAAAAAGATCCTTCTAAGACTGATGTCAAAGAATGTACTGCCTATATTTTCTTCTAGGAGTTTTATGGTTTCATGTCTTACCTTCAAGTCTTTAATCTGTTTTGAGTTAATTTCTGTGTATGGCATAAGATAATGGTCTACTTTCATCTTTTGCATGTGGCCGTCCAGTTTTCCCAACACTATTTATTGAAGAGACTTTCCTTTTTCCATTGTATGTTCTTGGCTCCCTTGTTGAAAATTAGCTGTCCATGGGATTTTTTTTTATGCAATAGAAAGCTCTATGGTGAATGAGGGGAAATTTGAAATTGTGCAGGTATATCTGGAAACTCTATTATCATTCTTAATCAACATCAAAGCACAGATCATCAGGTAGCAAGATGAAAGAAAACTAGTGTTGTTCTCCCACATCAGATTTTTCTCATATATAGAGGATATATGAGTGGAAAGACACAAGTTAGTCCCATAAAAGAAAACAAAGAAGCTCACCAGCAAGAGGACAACATGGGTGGCTTTTGTTTCAGGAAAAGATTTTGGAGAGAGGCTGGTACTGTGAATATTCAGGATTGTCTTGTGATGCCTCAACAGGGCAATCACCATGTAGAAACAGGTCCAAACCATGAAGAACAAAAAGAAGAAATATTGCACAAACATGACACTTTGAAATAACATTGCATGCTGCTATATAAACTGTCTTGTTTTACAATATATCAGAGAATATAAAAGTCCAACATTAGTGGAATTGCTGGTGGCAGTGCTTATAATCATCCACATATTGATTAGCATGTTGCATATCCAGGAATAAATCACCAAGGGCAGAATTTGTGTGAAGATTTTGGGTTTGAGCCATGCCCACTTAGAATGAACAGGACTGATAATAATGGCCTGAAATGTACTCAGTAGAGAAGTATATATAGAAGCACCCGTGTCAGTCTATAAATGTATAGCACTGATTTACAGCCAATATCCTCCAAAATATTTCTAATTCCAAAGGATGGCATTATATATGGAATGCCCCTGTAGATAACTGTTATAATATTAGCCAAAGTTAGGTGAGTGAGAATCACATCTAAGGGCTTCTTCTGATGAGGTTGAATGAATAAGATGTACATATATATAATGAATAGCGATAAGTTCCCCATGAGCCCAATGCCAGTTTGAAAGATAACTAATCTTTCAAATGTTTTGTTAGAACATTCATGGATTTCTTAGAACTTTAGATTGAAGCCAGCATAGCTTAAAGAGTCACATAAATATATTCCAAATATGAAAGTTAGCACTCACTGGGTCCTTAGAAAGAAAGTTCAAATATTCAACTATTCAGGAATTCACAGCATATTTATGGCATTTCCAGAGGCTGGATGTCATGTGTTGTTCGAATATCTAGAGAAGAGATTAGGTTTATGTAGCAGTTGAGCTTCACATGTACACTTTCACCATTTGTTCTAGGCCATTTTCCAGGAGTTGTCTCTTCTATTTTAAACACAATTTTGCATATAATGAAAAGCAAATTTTCTTCAAAGTCTAACATTGTATTTTAATTTTAAACTTATAATTTTGAATATTTTGTCCTCTTTATAGTCATCAATCCTTATAACTTAAAAATAGTAGTACATGTACTACTTTCCCTCTCCCTTAGGTCTGCCGTATCTTCTCTACTATCCCTTGCCTGCACCTCTGGAAGCTACCACGACTGTCTGTCATCTTCCTAGGCAACACCTCTCCCTGGTCTCTCTCTACACGGCCCACCCAGCCTACCACCTTGACGTCAATCTTGTGCCTTTGGAAAAGTTTCCACCCACTGTGTCGGTTACATCCACCTTCTTTACCCCTATAGCCATGCCCCTCAATTCCACCATTGGTGGACACAGTACAGCAACCACTGATTGGTTCTTTAAAACATATTTTCTGCAGCTTTCTCAAAGACAATCCGAGTTCAACCCAAGGCCCTGGCCCTAGATCCTGGGAAAGGCTGGATTACGCAGAAGGGCAGAGAGGTAAATTAGGCTATGCTAACCTGCCTCTTGTCAATCTCGTGCATTTAAAATGTGAAAAATTGCCATAATTTCTTGCACTCCTGATAATGTGCTGAATGCTTGCATTGCTTGCTTAAATAACAAAATAGTTACGTACTTGTGATTTGCATATTATGGCACTATTTTACAAATCATAAAGCAATTTTAAGATCAGTGGGACATGGAGTTCAAGATTGCTTGCATGTCAACACCATTTAAAAAATTATTTCAGTTTTTTAAATTACCACTTAATTTTTTTTAAGAACAGTTTTAGGTTTACAGAAAAACTGAACAGAAAGTTTCCATGTACTCTCTCCTCCCCCCATCATTTTCCCTATTATTAACATCTTGCGTTGGTGTGGTACATTTGTTTCAACTGATGAACCAACATTGACACATCATTATTAGCTAAACTCCATAGTTTACATTAGGGTTCACTCTTTGTATACAGTTCTATGGATTTTGCCAAATACATAATGTCATGTATCTGCCATCATAGTATCATACAGAATAAAACTCCCCCGTGGCCCACCTATTTACTCCTCTCCCCCAACCCTGATCTTTTTATTGTCTCTATAGTTTTGCCTTTTTCAGAATGTCATATAGTTGGAATCATACAGTATGTAGTCTTTTCAGACTGGTTTCATTCACATAGTGATATAGATGTAAGGTTCCTCCATGTCTTTTTGTGGCTTGATAGCTCATTTCTTTTTAGCACTGAATAATATTCAGTGTAATAAATGTAACACAGTTTATCCGTTCCCCTATTGAAGTACTTCTTGGTTGCTTCCAATTTCTGGCAATTATGGATAAAGTTTATAAACACTCCTATGCAGGTTTTCGTGTGGACATAAGTTTTCAGTTCATTTAGGTAAACACCTAGGAGTGTGATTGCTAGAGTGTATGGTAGGGCTACCTTAGCTCCGTTAGAAACTGCCAAACTCTCTTCCAAAGTGGCTGTACCATTTTGCATTCCTACCAGCAATGTATGAGACTGCCTGTTACTCCGTGTCCTCATCAGCTTTTGGTGTTGTCAGTGTTTTGGATTTGGGCCACTCTAATAGGCATGTAAAGGGATCTCATTGATGTTTGAATTTGCAATACGCTAATGACATGTGATGTTGAGCTTCTTTTCACATGCTTATTTTCCACCAGCGTATCTTCCTTGTGAGTTATCTGTTCAGATCTTTTGCCCATTTCTAATTTTTTTTTTTAACTTATGGTGAGTTTTTACAGTTTTGTGTATATTTTTAATACCGGCCCTTTACAGGATATGTGTTTTGCAAATATTTTCTCCCAGTCTGTGGCTTAAATTTTCATTCTCCAAACAGTGTCTTTGGCGGAGCAGAAGTTTTTAATTTTAATGAAATCCAATTTATCAATTTTTTCTTTCAACACCAAGATTTTTGATGCTCTCTGTTTCTTTACTTGGCAGGGACTTCTCAGTGCTACTATTTTCAAGCCATCATGCATATGAGAATGTTCAAAGTAATCTTCTATCTCCCTCTCTCATTCTCCCTGCACCTCAGCTAGGCTGTTGTAAGGGACTGAAGTCCACAGTCCCACTTAGGCCTCATTGACTGGAATTCTGAGCTCTGCCAATGGCCTCCTCCTCCTCTCATGCCTCCAGACACTGGGTTCAAATCCATCTTCTCTCCAACCGATGTTTTCCTTCTTCCTCTTTCTCTTTAAAAATGTAAATAGCTTGTTTTTAATGGGATATAAACTTTGTAGAAAATATGAAACAATGCAGGAAAATCAGAAAGAATTCCTTCCAAACCACCCCAGTAGCATACCAGAGATAACAATTATGTTAATAGTTTGGTCAATATCTTTCCAGTCTTGTCCCCTTCCTCTATCACCACATCTTTATCTAAAAATCTATAGGTACATTTTCACACAAATAAAGCCTCACATTTAAAATTATATGAGGTTAAAAAAAACTTATGTACCATGGACATATTCAAACATCAGTACATAAAGATCTGCCTTATCGTTCTTATTCTATACCATAGAATACCATTTTATTCTGTACCATAATTTATTAAACTAGATTTCATGGGGGGATCTATATGGGGGGCCGCCCGGTGGCGCAGCAGTTTAGTCCGCGCTTGGCAGCCCAGGGTTCGCCGGTTTGGATCCCGGGCGCCCGCCGACACACCGCATGTCAGCCACGCTGTGGCGGCGTCCCATATAAAGTAGAGGAAGATGGGCACGATGTTAGCCCAGGGCCAGTCTTCCTCAGCAAAAAGAGGATTAGCAACGGATGTTAGCTCAGGGCTGGTCTTCCTCACCAAAAAGGAAAAAAAAATCCTCCTATGGACCCACCCCTGTCCTGTGCCCAGGGATGTGCCCCCTGTTGTCTGCCCTCCTAAGGCCCATCACGTGCCCACCCTGCCCCCTGAAAACTGATCCAGAAGCCGAGTCTCAAGGTCTTCTCTGCCCTGCCCCACTCTGGCTCAACCTCCCCGAAGCTAACTGCCTTCTTCTGGGTCCTACCCACTCTTACCTCTGCCTCCTGGGGCTGTGAGAAGGGAACTTCCCAAGTTAACTTTAATGGCGGCTCCTTTGAACGCTCAGGCTGGGGAGCACTGGGGCAGACCCTGTGGTTCCTTTATCTTTGAAACGGTGCCTCTGGCGTGCGGTGTCGGGTAGGTTGGAGTCTAGAGGGACGAGGTACACAAGCACTAGGGGAAACCATTATAAAAGTCCTGTTTGGAACCACTCAGGCCTCTGGGAGCCAGTAGGGGGCGCGACAGCAGTTTCGGACCGTGACCCTTGGGTGGCACAAGACCTCTGATCTCCTCTTTCCTGAAATCGCCGCCTCTCGTATCTTCTAGTCAAAACCTTGTACTTTTAACTTAACGGTTTTCCCTTCGGCCTTTCGCTCGAGCCTCGTCTCCCGGACACTCTCCTACCGGGGACTGAAGGCAACGCCCTCGGCGCTCGGCCCCACAGCCGGCTGCGTCCGGAGCTCCTCGGGGGCTGGGTTCCTGCGGCCTCGGAAGCCGGGGGACAGGGCGCGGCCGACCCGCGGGAAGAAGAGCGGCCCACGGCCTCTCCACGCCCCTCCTGTCCCTCCGACGCCAGGCCCCTTCCTCCAGCCGGCGCATGGATCACCTCGGGGAAAGGGTTTTTAAGCCAAAAGTAAAGGCCTGGGTGGGTCGGAAGAGGGGCTCCCGCCCCGCTGCCCATAATAGAAGAGGCCAGGGCGGTTGGGGGCGGCGCACTCGGGTCTGGCCCGGACTGGGAGATCTGATCCTCTGCATAACTGTGGCAGAGGGCGCGGTGAGAGGGCCGAGGAGAAAGGCTCCCATGTCAAAGACCGAGTGTGCCATTTTTATAAACGGGATAGGAACCTTCTCCCTTCCCAGCCTAGAGGACCGTGGTAGATTCAAAGGGGAGTCCGCGCCACGCCCACCTGTAGCCCCCAAACTGCCCTGACCACCCAGGAAGCAGCTGCGGGCCGATGGGGGTCTCATTTACTGAATGAGTCCACTTTAAGTCCATTCACATATTTCTGATAAAGAAAATAGAATAGATCCATATATACATCATTTTTTTAAAGAAATATATTAAGTTTAACTGATTTACAAAAATAACATTTTGAATGAATAAAATTGTTTACGATCATTGACTATGAAAATATTAAAATACTTTTTTTCTAAATACTCCTTAAAATTAGAAAATAGATCATTTTCAAAAAGAGACAGCTAACTTGGACACAATAATTGTGGAGAAACCAAAGAACTGCTTTTTATACAAATACCTAAGGTCTAATTTAATTTGCGGCCGAATCTTTATGCTAAGCCAGAGTCAACTAGGTAACTAATATTCTAAAAAATTCAGAAACAAGTAACTTCTAAAGATTACTAAAACAATTCCTTCTAATAACAATAAAATTGGCACGAATGGAATACGACTATTTCAGTAAAGGCCATTTTAAGGTCGTCAGAGAACTAGCTCTTTTCAAAACCCACTCTGTCCAAAAGCGAGTCCAGACATCTCCCACTTTTTTGCTCCCCTCCAGAGGCTCCGACCCCACTGGACCAGGTGAGGACAGTGAGTGGAGAGATTGTAGGCGGTGCACTGAGGTAGGGGCCGCGGAGGTGTCCGCGGAGGTCTCAGGTTCTGGGTCGATAGACGAGATATCCCTTCCTCCTCCTCCGGAGCCTCGAGTCCCCGCCAGACGGCGATCTTCCCTGTGTACTCAAACTGCGAACAATGGAAGGGCGACCCAGATTCAGCTGCGGGGAAGCGATCTTAGATGGGGCCAGGAGGTGGCCGCGTCTGGAGCATGTCCTCCCGGCTGATGACTGGCACCTACCGGCTGCGGAAAGGAAAGAGCAGCGAGAAAGGAGAAGCGCGGGAATCCTCAACCAGCAAATTAGGCCTCCAGTGTTCCCGGCTGTTGGCGCCGCGAGCGCCTCCGGGGCTGCCCGGATCCACCGGTCCAGGTCTCCAGTTCGCGCACCCGCGAGCGCCGCCCGCACTCACCCCGCGGGGTTCGGACTGCGCTCTCTCCTCCGACTCCGGGGAACCCGCGGGCGGAAGGATCCGTGCCGGGGCCGTGACCTCGGGCCCTCGAGGCCGGCCGCAGCCGGGGCCTGGAGACCCAGCATCCGCTCGACTCGAGCTCTGCGCCACTCGGGAACTCGAGCCACACGGTTCCACCCTGGCGCTGCGGACGCCCGGGCGAGAGGCCGTGCGCTTCCTCCTGAAACTCTCTCCTCGTGCCGCGCGCTGCGGCCCGCAGAGGAGAGAGCAGAAGCCCGAGGGCCCGGCTTAGGCCTCAAAATAATACTGGGTCTGCCGAGGCCCCGCGTGTCCTCGGTTCCCACGGGGAGCTAACCTGCGAATGCGGAGCCTGGAGGGCGTCGAGCGCCACGAGATCCTTGCACTTTGGTCGCGCACGGGTCCCAACCGTCATCCGAACACTGCGCCCTTCGTCTCCAGCTGAGTGACCAGACATCAGAAACTTCGGGAGCCGGGAGCCAAAACCCTACTCAAAGTTACAGACCCCGCCTCATTACTTCTCATGGGCAGTTACCTGGGCAAGCTGGGACCCCCGCGGTCGTCCCCAGCAGAGAGGCGCACAGACTTGTCCCAGAGGCCGGTGAACCGACGACCGGCTCAGCCCCTTCACCAAGTTCACCGGGTTCAGCACATCCATCGCGCCCACCCTGCCCCGCGGCACAGACCTGCGAGGAGGCCGATGGACTGGGATCCTGCCAATCCCACCACGTGGGTGGTCAATGAGGCTTGGAGGCGATTTCCCATGAAGGGGTCCCAGAATTCCATCATGGGGCCTCTGCCCTCAGACTGGTGGGAAAGTTACTTCAAGCGGAGTATCTGGTCTCTTCGGCACCCCAGGGCAATGTGGAGCCCAGTGACCATCAAGATCGCTCGTCCTGAGCGGAGAGTGCCCCCCTCCACATCCCCAGCAGAGATAATCAACTCTGAAGGGTCCTCACCCTCTGAGAAGACCCCAGACCCATGTGCAAAGGAAACAGTGCTGAGGGCTCTCAGAGAGTGCAAGAAAGGGAGAGTGAGGTTGGAAGAACCGCTGTACCCTGAGAGCTTGGACAGTAAGAGAAGGAGGCCTGAGACCAGACCATCTGCATTTAAACCTCTGAGGAAAAATGGAGTCCTCCGTTCTTTTGTGCCCAGGCCTGGGCCTCTAAAGAGAAGCCTCCACTCCTGGAACTCAGATCACTGCTTGAAAAAGAGGCCCAGTTGCTACTCCATGAGCTCCTTGGCCAGCATATACACAGGTGGCCCCCTCAGCTCCAAAAGAAATGCTATTACAAGCTCTTATAGCTCTTCTAGAGATTTCTCTGAGCCTAGGAAGAGAAGTGTTCCCAGTGTCTCACTCCCGATACCAGAGTGGCCAGTAAAAAAGAAAGAAAAAGGTCATCAGTCTTACTCTCCACTGATACCGCTGGTGTCAGACAAGTCCCCAGCAGCATCTGGCAGCTCTGGGCAGCAAAATCAGGAGATTCCACTGCTGCTTTCTAGCCCTGGGAAGCCGCTGTCCCTGACTCCACCTCCCCAGCTTGGATATGCAGTCTTTGAAGAGGACTTGGCCTTGGGGAAGAAAGCTGGACTCCAGGGTAGCAACAAAGCCAGAGAGGATATGACTGAGGCCGCCACAGATTCTGTCCCTGAGACTTGCTCTGCTATTCAGCCTTCCCTGTCTCTCACCATGCCTTCTGCAAGCACAGCTCCAACCCAGGGCAAAAATCCTCAGTTGGAAAGCCTAAAGAACACACAGAAGTCTCCAGGTCCACTGGCCTCCCCACAATCTACTAGAGAGGCAATCAGTGTGGCCCATTCACCTCTGAGAACACCCAGCCTGCTGCCCCCACTTGCTTGCTCACAGTCAGAGCCCCTTTCAGGCACTTCTTCAGACTCAAAGCCTACAGCTAGTTTCATCCTTCTGACCCCTGTTTCTCCCACATCACCAGTCACTGACACCAGATGGCCACCTTTGACCTCTAAGACTGATAGGTCTGCCGTGCCCCCAGACCCACCTGCCATTACTTCTGCAGCACCCACTATGCAAAGTTCTTTGTTTGCAATGATGAGCAGCCCAGTTTCTCATCCTGCATCTGCATCTCCTGCTGCAACTTCTGACCCCATGTCAAAACCCATTTTTGGGCTCCCAACCACCAGTGAGATTGGAGGCTCCTTATATTCCAGAATTTCAGTCACAGCTGCAGTATCTTCAACTCTGGGCATCTTAACTCCCACCTTCAAGCCTATCTTTGGCAGCACAGAACCACTTAAAACTGTGCCCATGATAGCTCCTTTCTCTCTCAAGCAGACCCCTTCTCCAGCTACTCCTGCTTCTACCCATCTCTTCCATGGCCTGGTCAAGGCGACCTCTGCAGTCATGTCCACCACCCCAGCTAGCACATCCAAAGACTCTCCTTTCAAGCCACCTTTGGATTTTGGTGTAGTGAATGTTACCAGTACCATGGGCAACACTTACTCCATCCCCTCCACTTGTCACACTTTCCTTCTTGGGGCTGCCCTTGCCTTCGGAGCCAGCTTCTCCCCAGCCACAGGCTTCATTTTCCCTCCACACCAGCGTCCTACCATTCCTACTGTACATACAGTCACGATCTTTAGTCAGGTTCTTCCCAGTGCTGTCCAGATATCCTCTAGCAGAAGCACTGCCAATTTTAGAGGTATTGGCAGCCATCTGTCAGCCTCAGCCCTAGTAACCACAAACCAGCCTGCATTGTCATCCAGTATCTCCAATCTGACCTCAACATTTACAGTTTCCCTGGGGTCAAGCTCAAGGCCACCTTTCCCACTATCCCTAGGAACCACACCCTTACCTGCATTTGGGGCTGCAGGTGGGCAGAAGCAAGGGGCCCCCCAGCCAGCCCTTGGCCCAAGCTTCAGTAGCTCTTTCATTTTTGGAAACTCAGCAATTGCATCCCCAACCCCATCCCCAACCCCAACTCCAGCTCAGCCAGCCTTCAGCAGTACCACACAGTCAGCCTCTGGGGGTTTGACACCCTCAGCCTCCACCTTTCACATCCCTGCCAGCATCTGGCCAGACATTGGCAGCACTCCAGCAGGTTTTCGCTCTGGTCAACCTAGTACAACTGGCTTTGGAGTTGTCACCCAGACCCACCATACTGCAGCTTGTGGGTCAGTGTTTGGCAGCAGAGCCCCACGACCTTTTGCTTTTGGGGGATTAGTGACCCCTATGGACTGTGGGGACTCTGGGATTAGTGTGACTGCCCCAGACATGAGCTCCAACTCTGGAGCAGTCAACATTGGAGCAGTGCCAAGTGGGAGCACTAGCACCATTCCATCCTTTGGAAAAGGCTGGAGCCAGAATACCCAGGGCTTGACCAGCCAGAGCACACCTTTTGTGTTGGGTAGGACTAGCATTTCTGCAAGAAAAACTACATTTGGGGCCCCCTCCGTGGCCCCCTTTGCTCAGAGCACCCTTGTCCCTGGACCAGTTAAGACAGGCCTTGGCTTTGTGATGCCCTCTCCACCTGCCCAGGGCTCTGTTGGAGGAGGATCTTTCAGATCATCCACCCCTTCATTTTCCATTGGTACAAAATCAAAAACCCCAAAGAATCGGGAGCAAGGGCATTCCCGAAGGCGTCGTACCCACAAGAAATAGCCTGTGTTCCCCGTTTCTTGTGAAGAGCTTCAGTCTCTTCCAATTCTGTAAAGCAAAAATACCCCAGACCTAAGGCTAGGGTTTTACATGTTCACCCTGTCTGTCCTAATCTACATTCTAGAAGAAGGTGGAAGACCATGGTTTCTAGTGGTGATAGCAGAATGAAGCTGGGTGGAGCCAAACCTTTGGAATTGAAAAGAACCTTGCCTTCCCCTCCCTGCCCACTCCTCTCTGTGTCAGGTGTGAGCTTGGTCAGAACACTGCCTCCTGCTTTTCCCCTGAGAAGAGACGTGCTAGGAAAGCAGCAAGTACAGCTCACACCTTCTTGCATCTTTAGGAGGAGGAATAGATTCTCTCTAAATCCTACCTGCTTTTATTTGGTTCTAAGAAGTGGTTCCCTTTCTCTGGTCCCCTAGGGACGCCAATTCCTCATTTCTTGCTGCTTTTTTCCTCAGTGGGTTCTTGGAGGAGCTTTTGATGTAATTTGACCTTGAAGCCAGCTTTTCCTAGAGGACCAATGGTCAACCCTTGAGGGCACCCATGTGTTCTGTTCTTGCTGTGTCACTTCCTCCCACCAAGTCATTTCAATCTTTTCCCAAGAGAAGTGGTGTTCCGGTCCCATCCTTCTCTGTGCCAATTTATCCCCTAAGAAATTGGTGAATCACGGCTCAGCCTGTCAAACCCCAGAGGTCACTCCCCATTCCAGAAAAGGGGAACTCTTAGCCAGTCTCCCTCCAGGCTTGGAGCAAGCAGGTTGGCCTTTCTGCTTCTGCATTTTTTAGTCTCCAGTATGTGTATAGAAAGACTTGTTCTCTTCAGTTTGTCTGATACTGATGTGTATTTTGTATTTTCAATTGAGTTTGGAGGAGAGATGGCTTGCAGGAGTGGTGCTATGTTGACAGAGCCAGATTTAATTGTGTAAAGTTTTCTGGGACCCAGCTAATTGGATGAGGCAAGCAGCATCACTTAATGGCTACAAGTGCTGATTCCTGAATTTACAACAGTATTTTGACTTTAAGGGGTGACTTCTCAGGAAATAATAGGGCCCAGAGAGGGAAAGACAGGGTGGTGCAACCTTCTTCTTCTCTCTCCACTATGGGTCATTCGCCCTCCAATATCAGCCAGAAATACTCAATTGGGGAACCAAAGCTTACACTTCATCTTTTCTCTTAATTTGTACCTCACGAAATCACCCCTCCATCCCCATTCACATCTCCCCCAGATAGGGGAGGCAGGGCCGGAAGCCTCTGGGGCCTGAGAACAGAGGGAGAAAAGGAAGAACAGCAGATACCTAAGCTGAACCCTGCTCTGTACCTAATGGGAAGTCTGTGAGTGAGCTGTGACATATTCCTCAGCACTTCATATCATCCTGATTAATTTAAAAAAAAAAAAAAGGCAAGAATGACTCCCTGAGTACATCTGTATTGTGTTGTATGGTTATCTTGGAAGAGATCTAACTGGAAAAATAAGCAATCTTAAATTGGCTGATAAAATAAAAAATTGTTTAAATAAGTCTATGATATAGGAATTACTGTTAAATTCATAACAATTTGGAGGCAGAAAGATCTTAAGAAACTTGCCCAAGCCCACACAGTTGGTAAAGGCTACATCTGGGATTTAAACCCTAATGGCTCCAAAGTCTGTGCTCACTTCTCCCTCACTGTAGCAAATCACCAAAGTTAGAACTCCAACCCAGGTATGTCTGATTCTGAATATCCATGCCGTTTCAACTTTTTAAGGCCTTCCATGACCAGAGATTGTCATCTTACAGAGGGGGGCAAGAGGAAAAGTATCAAACATTATCTACTGCTCTTCACATGATAATTTATTTAACATTTATCTAGTGATGACTATATGCCCTGTATTGTGCGTTGCATAGGACATTCAGAGGTGGAGGACAGCTCCTGTTTTGGAGATTACAGTTTAGTGGAGAGACTGGTAAATAAGCCAGTGATTCCAATACAAATGACAAGTGCCAGGGGAATGGAAGCAGGGCAGAGGGTCATCTTATCTAAGACTTGAAACTTGACTTCCATCTTAAATTGTGTGTTCTGGGCATTGCAGGCCAAAGAGAAAATGTGTGCACAGGCAGGTCTGGAAGATAGACCAGATCTATTGGGATAATTTCCAAGGAGTCAGGCATGGCTGGGGAGGAGCAGGGGAAGATGATGGATGTGCTTATAAACCATGTAGTATAGTATGGACAGTGTTCTAAATACGATGGACAGTCATGGAAAGATTTTAAGCAGAAAGAGGCAAGCCAGATTGCTCTGGCTGTCATGTGAGGGAAGGATCAAATTGGGAACATGTGGGAGACTGTAGAGACACCAACAAACATTAAAGCTGTGAGTTTGAACTAGGTGGTTATCAGTGTTGTTAACCAGGTAGTTAACAGGTGGGCGTGGGGAGGCAGTAGGGGGAGGAGGAATTAAGAAGCAGAACTTGGTGACAGATTGCACAGTTGTGGGCAGAAGAGATAGTCAGAATGAAGGTAAGGGGGAATTGAAGGAGACTGACTCTTAGCCATCTGGCTTGGAAGAGTCGATAACATAGTTTTGGCAGAATACATGGAGTTTTGTATAGATTGAGTGTGAAATGACTATGGGATATGAAGGAAACATTAAATAGGCTATTCAATCATTCATTCATTCTCTCAAAAAATACTGAACATATGATATTGATTACTAGGCACTCTTTTAATATTTGGGATATATCAGTGATGGACAAAATTTCTGTTCTTGTAGAGCTTGTATACTAGTGGAGAGTTAATAAAAAAAATAAACAATAAATATAATAGGAAATAGCTACTATGAAAAATAGATTGTAAGTGGTATGGCAAAAATATAGATAGATTAAGATGGGGCTACAATTTCATCTGAGGTCTTATGAGAAGCTGACATCTGAGCAAAGACTTGAATTCAATGACAGACCTAGCTATGCCAAGTTATGAAGGAGAGGATACCAGGCAAAATGAAAAGCTGGTTCAAGGCCCCAGGCGTGAGATGTGAAGCAGGTAGAAGTTTTGGGGCAAAGAAATGATATTATTTGACTCACTTTTAGGATTATTCTGGCTACTGGCTGAGACGAGACTGTAGAGGACTAAGAGGGGAAGTGGAGAGACCAGGGAGGAGGGTTCCACAGGAATGCAGTTGAGATGTAATGGTGGTCCAGACCAGGGTAATCGCAATGGAAGTGGCGAGAAGTGGTTATATTTTATGTCTGTTTTAAGGGATTTGCTCTTAAATTGATTGTGAGGTGTGAGATGAAGAGAGGAGTCCAGGATAAAGCAAAGGTTTTTGGTTTGAGCAACTAAATGGATAGAGTGTCTAGTGAGCACTAGAGAAAGAATTGAGCATTGTTAATGCACATTAAAATATTGAAATCTTGGAAAGAGATGAGATCTCTTAGGAGGAGGGTACAGAATATGAAAAAGAGGGCTGAATTAGTCTTTTTAGATTGATGGGAAGTTAATGAACTTCTCAAGTGTAATTGATACAAGTTGCTAAACTCTACAAAAAGTAATACTGCTTCATCTCATACAAATAAAAATGAATTCTAGATGAATTAATAACTCTAAGAGTATGAAATAAAATTATTTTAAAAATCAGAAGAAAATATAGACTATGTTTATATACTCAGGACAAGGAAGGCCTTCTTACAATAAAAAATAAAATAAATTACTTATATAGTTGACATGTTAAAATTAAGAAACTTTGTAACAAAGACACCCCAAAACAAAGTGAAAGACTTTTTTGTGAAACTGGGAGAAGTATTTTCAGTAGCTAATAAGTATGTATAAAGAATGTCACCACATCAAGAAGAAAAAGGCAAACAACTCAACAGAAAACTAGGAAGGAACATAAATGTAAAATTCAGAAAAGAGGCACTGCCCAGCAAAAATTTAAAAGATGCTAAACTGACTAGCAATTAGTGAATGTAAATTAAAAATGTAATCCTATTTTAAAAATTTGGCAATATAAAAAGTAGGCAAGTGTGTGAGGGAAAAATCATTCAAATATACTACAAGCGGAAATGTAAGTTAATCTAATGATCTACTGATTGAAATGAAGACCATAACTTACGTGCCTTGTGCCAGAACAAGAAATGCATTACCCTGAAAGACATGGTCCACATGGAGCCAGAAAACCAAACCAAGCCAAAACAAACAACACAGAAACATGAGCCTAAAGAGCAGGATCTATCAGGGTTTGTCCAGCGTTGTGCTGGGAAGGAAGTAGTTCTGAGTCTGGGAGAAGCAGTATTAGTCCCTAGTGAATCATACTCTGTTGTGACAAGACACATTGCTATGCCCATGATAGCCTGGATGAGTTCTCCCTTAAAATTCTTTTCCCACAGCTCCAATTCCAGGCTCAACAAGAAATCTTGTCTTTCTTTCTTTTTGGTGAGGAAGATTGGCCCTGAGCTAACATCTGTTGCCAATCTTCCTCTTTTTGCTTGAGGAAGATTGTCCCTGAGCTAACATCTGTGCCAATCTTCCTCTAATTTGTATGTGGGACACCACCACAGCGTGGCTTCATGAGCAGTGTGTAGGTCCATGCCCAGGATCTGAACACCCGAACCCCAGGCTGCTGAAGTGGAGCACGTGAACTTAACCACCACGCCACGGGGCCGGCCTCAACCTTCTCTTTCTTAATTAAACTGTTTTGGCACCCTAAAACCTCAACTTGGGGGACCCCAATAAATCCCATTAGTCATTTCACTGTAAAGGTATAGCCCCTACTAACACTTAAAAATATATCTGGAAAGAGTGTTTTGTGGTTTGTTTTATTATGAGTTGTTCCTGACAGCCTTATCAGCTTCCCTGAGAGTTTTATCTTCCTTGACAAAATTCCTAGTTTCTAGACCTGCAGGTCAGATCATGACCTGCAGTGCTGAGCGCTACAGCCCATGAAGACTGGCTGTGTTAGTTTTCTACTGCTGCATAACACGTCACCCCAAACTTAGCAGCTTAAAACAACACACATTTATTATCTCACAGTCACTGTGGGTCAGGAGTTTGAGCAGGGCTTAGCTGGGTTCTCTGCTTAGGGTCTCACAAAGCTGCAAGCAAGGTGTTAGTGGGGCCTATGATCTCATCTGAGGCTTGACTGGAGAAGAAAGCACTTTCAAGCATACTCAAGTTGATGGTGGAATTGTCTTCTTTGCTGCTGTAGGACTGAGGACTTCAGTTTCTTGCTGTCTGTCAACTGTCAGACACAGTTCTCTCCATGTGGGCCTCCCAACATAGGGCGCCCACAGCTGGCAGCTTGCTCCTTGAAAGCCCAGATGCAGGGGAGGATAGGGAGCAAGAGAGAGAGAGGGAGAGACAGAGAGAGAGGGAGCCCAGCAAAATAAATGGGTGATACTATGTCTTGTAATTTATTCACATAATCATGTACACATAGTCACGTACGTCCTATCACCTGTGCCATATTCTGTCTGTTAGAAGAAAATCACAGGTCTTGTGGAACACTCAAGGGAAGAGATCACACAAAGGCATGAATATCAGGAGGGAGGGAATCATGGGGACCATTTTAAGAGTCTGTTTGCCACACTGGTTTAGCTGCTCAGCTCATCTCCACCTAAGACACTTGTGTGTCATGTCCTAAAGTGTCAACTTGTTGGAAAATGGAAAAAAAGGCTGGGGGTGAGTGGGCATGACCCATTCAATAGAAAGCACTCAGAAAGGATTTATTGAAATAAAAAGTAATTTTATTTTACATAGTGTATATTATGTATACATATTTTAATACATTTCTTTTAATATTATACACATTTTCTCACTATAAGTATGCTTTGAAAATGTAATTCTAAAAGTTGCATATATTCCACTGAATGGAGGACACTTAGGGACCATAAGCTTCATATTCTGTGCCCCCAACAGTAAACAAATTAAGCCCACAGATATTTTCTACATTGACCTGAATTATAGTTGATTTACACATTCCAAATATTTTTACTAATATTGCTAAGATGAACATCTCTGCAGGAAAATCTGCATCTACATTTATGTTTCCAAAGGATTGAAGCTTGAAGTGGAATCATTGGGTAAATATGGAGGAACACATTTAGACTCTTGCTTTTGTTATTGATTTCTAGATTCCTTCTGTGGTTAGAGAAGATGTATCATTTCAATCTTTTAAAAGTATATTGAGACTTATTTTGTGTCCTAATATAAGAGCTGTTCTGGAGAATGTTTCATGTGCACTTGAGAAGAATGTGTATTTTGAAGTTGTTGGGTGGAGTTCTGCATATGTCTATTAGGTCTTGTTGGTTTATACTATTGTTCAAGTTTTCTATTTCCTTCTCAATCTCTGTCTAGATAGTCTATCCATTAGTTAAAATGGGATATTGAAGTCACCAACCATTATTGTAGAACTCTCTATTTCTCCCTTCAATTCCATCAAAGTTTACTTCATATACATTTGGGGCTCTGTTGTTTGATGCATATATGTTTATAAATGTTATATCTTCTTTATGAATTGATCCTTTATCAATATATAATGTCCTTCTTTGTGCCTTGTAGCAGTTTTTTGACTAAAGGTCTATTTTGTCTAGTACTAGTATAGCCACTCCAGCTCTCTTTTGACTACTATTTGCATGGAATATCTTTTTCCATCCTTTTACTTTCAATTTAATTGTGTCTTTGGATCTAAAGTGAGTATCTTGTAGACAGCACATCACTGGATCATTTAAAAAATTCATTGTACTAATCTCAGCCTTCTGATAAGAGAATTTAATCCATTTACATGGATTACATAAAGTACTGATAAGGAAGGATTTACTTCTGCCATTTTGCTATTTGTTTTCTGTGTGCCTTATACCTTCTTTGTTTCTCATTTTTTCCATTACTGCTGTCTTTTGTGTCTAACTGATCTTTTGTAGTGTATCATTTTGATACCCTTCTCATTTCTTGTTGTGTGTATTTTTTAGATATTTTCTTAGTGGTTACCATGGAGATTACAATTAACATCCTAAATTTATGACCGTATGGTTTGAGTTGACACCGACTTACTCACTTAGCTTCAATAGAATACAAAACTGCTCCTATACAGCTCTCTTTCTTTATGTTGTTGTTGTCACAACTTACTTCATACATTGTGTGCCCTTTAATATAGACTTATAATTATTATTTTATGCATTTGCCTTCTAAGTCATCTGGGAAATAAAAAGAGGAGTTACAAACCAAAAATATAATAATACTGGCTAGTATAGTTACCTATATAGCTACTTTTACTGGTGTTCTGTGTTTCCTCACATAGCTTCAAGTTGCTATCTAGTATCCTTTCATTTCAGCCTAAAGGATTTTCTTTAGCATTTCTTGTAGGGTAGGACTACTAGCAAGAGACTCCCTCAGCTTTTATTTATTTGGTTAGGGCTCACATTAACAGAGTGCATTGGAAGCTGTCCAGCAAACTGTGTGACAAGCTCTGCACCTTTGGGGACACACAATCCTAATGGCTACTTTGAACTGCAAGTCCCTGTGACTGATAGTTTTGCTGGTTGGGGTCTCTGGCACAGGACAGCAGCCCTTACTCAGAGGGCTTGGGGTATTTGACTCTGCCTCCCTGACAAGGCTATCAGATTCACCCTTTGTGAACAGCAACTTTAGCTTGTATGCCTGATCCATGGAGCCTGATATCCCCATTTTGGTGTGAGTCAACTCAGGCTCAACAACTAACAAGGAGGAAGAGACAAAGAAGCATTGCACATCAAATGGAGATAGTATGTTCAAGAATACAGCTATTTTGACCACAATAACAAATCAGCTTTAGACGAAAAAATGGCAGCTATCCCTCTGAGGGAAATGTCATCCCCTTCTTTGGTACTTGAAGCTAGGCCACTACCTCAGTGAAACCCTCAACTCACAGAGATTTCCCTAAATGCCTAGGCTTGGATCACTGATGGTTCAGCTAAGCTGAAACCCAGTGGTGTCTACAGGTTGCCATGGCTGTTTAAACTCAGGCACAGGTATGTAGAACCAAAAATGTATGTGGTTGCCTAGCTCAGTAGGCAGAACTCAAGGCCATTCTCGGATGCCATACATCCGTTGCCAATACTCCTCTTTTTTGCTGAGGAAGATTGGGCCTGGGCTAACATCCATGCCCATCTTCTACTTTATATGAGATGCTGCCACAGCATGGTGTGACAAGTGGTACGTCCGTCTGTGCCCGGGATCCGGGCCTGCGAACCCCCGGCTGCCAAAGCAGAGAGCACGAACTTAACCACTACACCACTGGGTGGGCCCATCGAATCTTATCTTAAATGGCATCTTTTTTTTTTCTGATAAATGAGTTCTGCCTTGGGACCACAAGTTCTTCACAAGTGAAAGATTCATCCTATTTTATTTTATTTATCCTATTTTAGAAAGCCCATAAAATAGGCTTTCTAATACACTGTCACTTTCAATTACCTTCCTTCTTCTCCCCACGAAAGCAATTATTTGCAATGATGGTGCTACATCTGAGATAGCTGGATTTGTTGGATTTGTAGGCATTGTTTTATCAACAAGCCACAGGCAAGACAAAGGGGTTCATAATAATAATAGTAACAATAATACTGTTGGAGCCCCCCGGTGACCTACTAGACCACTATTTTTAATTTAAGAGGTTTTCTGATCAGCTTTGTACCACTATTATCTTTTAAATACAGAGCTGGTAAGTGCTATTATAAAAAATGACATCCTTATATCTAGATTATCACAAACAGGAAGGTAGCCTTTGGCAAACAATGTACCTTTACTGGCTCAAAATTTTTCTTAAACCATCCAAACCTATGCTACGTGAAACTTACTTTTCTATTTTTCAGAAATCTAAGTTTCCAATGTGGTTGTAATTTCTCATTTTTTATTCTATAATCTAACTGAGATTTCTGCTCGAGCAGAATGTCCTAATAGAGTTGAGACATGTATATTTCCAGTGTAGAGACAAGATTTTTTGTATTTTAGGGGTCTCAGTTTACAGCAGTCTAGACTGTACCACAAAAAATACAAATAAGAAGGGGCAGGCCTGGTGTAGCCGTTAAGTTCACGTCTTCCACTTCAAAGACCCAGGGTTCCCCGGTTTGGATTCTGGGTGCCGACCTACTCACCACTCATCAAGCCATGCTGAGGTGGTGTCCCATATAGAAGAGCTACAACTCTACAACTGTGATACACAACTATGTACTGGAGTTTTGGGGAGAAAAAAGAAAAAAAATGAGGGAGATTGGTGACAGATGTTAGTGCAGGGCCAATCTTCCACAAAAACAAAACAAAACAAATAAATTTCATACTAAGGGGGAAGAAGGAAATTCTAACCAAGGTGATACTGTCTTTATGGGTGTGGCCAGAGATGAGGCAGATAGCTCAATTTTGCAACCTTATACATTAAAGCATTTTCTTTTGGCATGTGCAAGCTCTCTATTCACATCACATTGGGTTAAGTTAGGGAAGAAACCATATGAAGGGCCTTTGACTATGTATAGGGGCCATATCAGGATTGACTACTTCACTATTTTTTCTCTCCTCAGTATTTTCTCCTTACCCAGAAGGCCTCCATTACAAAGTACCACACATATTTTTTTGTTTGCTTTAGCTCTATTCTTTGTGCCTTCTTCACAGAAACCATTAACTAGGTTTTAGAGACTCTCTAAACTCTCAGAGGTGGCATTACAGAGTTTCTGAGCATGTATCTGTGGACAGCATTCTTCCTCAAAGGAAAACAAGACTACCTTTCCAATTTAGCAACCACTGCTTGAAGCTTGTAGATTTCCTAGTGTCCATGGAATTGTGACTTGTGGACCACATAGAGAAAACCTAAGTCTGTCTTTGTATATACAAGTCTTGAAAATATGTTTAGCTGAATGAAAGGACATAATTTTCACCTGTCTGAGAATGTGCTTCCAGAAAATGAATATTCATATTTTAGTTTTGATCTTCCTTAATTCACCTCCTAGAATTGTTATGAAGGAAATGGATTCTTGGAAGTAATATTTTAAAAGTAAACTTTCTTTCTGCTTATTTAGGAGAATGCTTTCAAAGCTATCAGAGCCAGCATCTCCATTAAGTCTGTCATTGTTTCATGCGTTAGGGGTTGTGAAGAATCCTGCCTTCCTGGGAGGAGAGGAAGGTTTGACAAAGTAGTGTTTTGCATTGAGAGGGTATTGTCAGCTGGAGGCAGTTTTCCCAAAGAGTGCTGTGAATTTTCTCCTGCTTCTAAGGACCACTTCATGGTTCTACAACTTAGTTTGGAAGTTGTCCTCTGTTGGCCACTTTTGCCTTAGTTCCCTGAAGTATACACAGAAAGTACTTTCTTTTCTTTTCTTCCTTCCTTCCTGTCTCTCTCCCTCCCTCCCTCCCTTCCTTTCTTGGTTATTACATCTCTGTGGCCCCCTCTTTTTCAGTACTTTTTTGAAGTATATTTTACATACAGTAAAATGCAAAGATCTTAAGTGTAGAAGAGCTCAATGAACTTTACATATGTATACTCCCATGTGACCACTACCCAGATCAAGACTGAGAACATTTCCATTACTCCAGAAAATTGCATTATGTCTCCTTACCAGTCAATATTGCATCCTGCAAGTTAATCATTAGTCTGATTTCTATTACCAGATAGTTTTACCTGCTCTTGAACTTCATATAAGTGGAATCATATAGTATGTCCTGTTGCATGGCATTTTTTGCCCAGCATGATGCTTTTGAGATTTACAGTTATTTGTGTCATTATGTGTACAATAATTCAAAGAAGCTCATTCTTCTTACTGCCAAGGAGGATTCTATTTTATAAACAAACCACAATTTATACAAGAAAACTTAAGACAGCTGATGATATTCCTACTAAGGAAAACAGTGGACCAGCAGGGCCACTAAGCAGAGTGGCGCAGCGGGAGCGTGCTGGGCCCATAACCCAGAGGTCGATGGATCGAAACCATCCTCTGCTACGGTGTGTTTTGTAGTACTGGGGTTTCTTTCTCCCACACCACAGGCAGAAGATATTGCAAAGTCAATTTGTAGATGTGTTTCCTTGTTTCAGCTCTCCTAAAATGTATTGCCAACCATCGCCTAGTCTCCATGAATTGCTGAGCATTTTTCCTTTTTTTGCAAAACCCACACTTCTCAACCATTTCAAAAAAGAGGCAAATCTCTCTGCCTTCTTACTCCAGAAGAGGTGACAAATTTACCGTTAATTTCGAAATGATCAGCGTTATGTCTTCCAGTGAATGGAATATACACTTGTCTCTGGTTATGGTTTTGTATTTTTACACTTGAAAGAAAAACATGTTTATTGATTTCTGCCCAATGACTATATTGCATTTTTACTTGGGCCCGAGTCTCCAGCTCATTGTCACTTCTTTATTCACTCCTATGCATGATTTATCAAATTTGGATCAAGTTAATGGGAATGTTTTGTGAATCCTTCTCTAAAGCAATACATGTTGCAGTAATCATGAAGACACTAGTTGTATGGACTTTATGTGAAAAACAGAAGCAAAAAGGTTAAATGTGAAACAATGGAAAAAAATGGAAGAAATGCATTAAAATAAAAAAGTTTGTGTATGAGGATCCCATGGGCAAACTCAGGAAAAAAAAAAATCCACAAAACAAAACATGGAAGTCTTAGTAAGATATTCACAAAGTATTTTTTGATGAAAAGTTTTTAATTAAAGCACTCTTTAGTGAGCCCCTACATTACGACAAGAAAATACAAATTTCTCTAAACAACAAGCACCCTAAATCATGAGAATTTTAAAAAATCAAATGGAAATGTAGAAATAAGGTGATGGGGGAGGGACCTATTTTGTTCCTTTACTTTGTTGCTTTGAAGATGTTCTTGTTTAAAAGTCCCCTAAACCAACAGTCTTCAACTTATTTTGCTTACTTACCCCCTAAAAGGATTTTGACTAACTTTAAATGTCCAGGATTAGGAGATTGGATGGATAGCTGTGGTACATGTACACAATGGAGTACTATGTAGCAGAATGAAAAAAGAAGATATGTAGTAATTTGCGGAAGATATTGAGTAAAGAAAAAGGAAAGTGCAAAAGATTATATATAGTATATCATTTTGTGCCCAAACAAGTGTGTGTGGGGGGATAAGAAGACATGCATCTAGAAGGACAAATCAGAAAACAATGAAGTTGGTTACCTAGAAGGGTAGTGCTCATGGGGAGGACAGGGAGGAAGGCATATGGGAAGGAGTGACACTTCTCTGAGCATTCTTTTTTTTTTTTTGTATGAGAAGGTATAAAAGTACCCTAAAACTGAAAGCAAAGTGAAAGAAATGAACACAATTGTATTTCCAGTGGACACCATACCATACATAAGAGTAAAAGAGAAAGTACCAAACCAAGTTATTTGTTAATATGAAAACTGGGGCAGGGAGAAAAACACAAACAAATCCTGCATTCTTTGTAATTGTTTTCTGTTGTCATGTGGACAAAGCAATTTTGAAGCTATTGTAGGAGAGAGCACATGAGCAAATGTGTTGATGTCACTTCAGCCAGTGTTCTCTCTGTGAAAGAAGGGACATCCAAATATAAGATGGAGGGAAGACAAATAATCTGGGGTTGGACTAGAATTGGAAGTATCAGTGTGAACTCATAATTACTAAAATATGCATATGTATGTGTATACACATGGACATATGCATACATATATATGTGTGCATGTGTCTATATATTTATTTTGTATGTGTATGCACATGCATATATTTCTTAAATATTTTTGTTAAAGGTCCTAGAAGCAAAGACACCCAAGGAGCGATAAGCACACTTAGACCCTGGATATTGGTCTCTAATACTATTCCTTACTAAAAGGGCACCTCTAAGAAATCACTGGCTTTAGGACTGGAACAGAGTAGATGCAAGTCAAGCCTGGAATAATTTATTATGTCAGAAATTAAGAAAGTCCTAAAAAAAAACACGTTCATAGACTGTCATAAGGACACAATAATCAGCTTCAAGGGCCTACCACTGACCAAAACTGGGTTAATTTGAGTATTAAAATAATTAAAGGCAATAATGATTGTAAACCACTGAAAAAGATAGGATTTCATGAGTCCATACTGATAATAAATACATAAATAATTGGAGGTTGAAGGAGAACTCTTGCTTGCAATAGAATGCCAAAGTGCAGACAGGTAAATGTGAAGAGAATGCTGGAGTTGAAATATCATAATTTTGCAACTATCAAAATAAATATTGATTCAGGTAAGAATTGTCAATAGATGCTAAATCTGAGGGGTAATTTTGATGGGGAGCAAGATATTTGTATGATGTTAAGATGTCTCCCCTCAGATTGCTTATTAGTTGCAAGGGTGGGAAGTATACTCATGTATCACCTTAACTGCTTGATCAGAACTAATCCCATTAGTGAGGAGCAATGGACATGACATGCTTCCAGATTTGATACCCCGGAGAAGGACATAATATCACTTACATGATATTCTGGCTGGGGATCCATAACCTGAACCTAATTAAGAGGAAAAAAATCACACAAAGCCCAAATGAGGAGTGTTCTATTTTTAAACAAATGTGAGCGCTTACTATATTGTTCAAAAATGTCAATGTCATAAAATACAGAGAGGCTGTGGAGATGTTCCAGATTAAAGGAAACTAAAGGGCTATGGACAACTAATGAAATACCTAACCCTAGATGGAATCCTGTATTGGAGGGGAGAAAATGCTACAAAGGGCATTACTAGGTCAATTGAAAATTATTTTAAAAACAATATCAATGTTAAATATACTGAACTGATAATTATACTGTCGTTACTAGCAAAGAATATCTCTATTTTTAGGAACTACTCACTTAAATATTCAAGAGCAAAGGACCATGACACATACAACTTACTTTTAAATGGTTCTGAAAATAATAGAGAAATATAGAGATAGAGACAGAGATGAAGATAGAGGGAGAGAGATGAAATGGTATAAAATGTTAATAGGCAAAACCCAATAAAAGGTATATGGGTGGTCTTTGCACTATTCTTATTCTTACAAGTTTGAAGTTATTTCCAAATAAAAAGTGTAAGACCCTTTGAATCGAAATTTGAAAAAGTAAAAAGAATAGTACAGTGAACACTCAAGTTCCCCCCAAAAAGGTTAAACAATTAGCAATGTTTTGTCAATGTTGTTTGTTCTATTATTCCCTAATCATCAACTAGCATTTTGAAGCAAATCCAAGACAGGAGGTTCCAAAGCGCTTTACTGTGACAGTAAACAAAAAAAGGTGCGACTTACTCTGACTTGAGGAAATGAAGAAGAAGGTGATATGCAAACTTATATCAATTGTTCAGAGAGGGTAGCCAGGGAGACCAAAGTCTTGGCTCCTTTGGCCATGCAACTTGAGCCATGATGTGATTGCAGCGAGGGACTGTGCCATGGGGACAACTTTCCTAAGAGTCCCCCAGGTCCAGGTCACAGCATATCCCTGTGTGGGATGTGGTGAGATATAGGAATAGGCAGTAAATCATGCTCCAAGAGTGGAGAGTAGTGACAGTCAGCCAGACATGCAAGAACTCCAGTATCAGGGAAGGACATGAAAGGAGGAAGGGGAGGAACTGAAGCCGGAAAGTTCGTACACAGTGCAGTATTCCTTCCGGCAACAAACTCAGAAAATGTGTATCTCCACCTGTGGAGACAGTGACGAAGGGTCGACGAGGATGGGATTCGAACCCACGCGTGCAGAGCACAATGGATTAGCAGTCCATCGCCTTAACCACTCGGCCACCTCGTCCCACATGAACCATGGGTTTTTGAATACTCCTTTAAGTCTTACTTTGGTGAAGGCTTGCACTTTGATCTTGATGCGTAGTACTGTTCTTCAAACTGCAGTCGTCTTAGAGAATTTTCACGCAGAACCAGTTCTTTCCACTTTTTTCAGGGGAGCATTTCACACTTTTATAATCTTACCTTACATGCCTGTGTCTCCACCCTCAACTGTCATCCTTCCTCAGTACTCACACTTGCCTTTTAGTCACGGTGAAATTCTTCTATTCTCCCCAAGCTCCATAGTCTCCTCATTTTCTACTCGCGACACTCTAGTCCTCCGCTCTGCCCTCACTTCACCTGCCTTCTTGTCTACTCATTCCTCACATCTCAACTTAAGCCATATAGCCACCTCCTTTTTTGTTCTTACAGCCCTTTTTACTGAGGCTTTACAGTTGAAAAATTTTTGAGAATATGTTTCCTCTTGCAAACATATTTTCATTTCTTATCTGCCACAGAATTTTATCCTAACGTTATGTATTTTTGTGCTCAAAGACCCTATGATGTCACTTTGCAACAGAAAATACTTATATAAATTGAAACCTAGTTTTTAGTTATTTCCAGTGACAATAAATCTCTCTTTAAGCGTTTTCTTCTGACTCGAATTACCTTCGCATTTAAAAGTAGCATACAATAAAAGATAAAAATAGATAATTTTTATAACTAATTTATTATATATGTAAAGTGGAATTGCATTGGAAATGCATCTTTTAGTGAAAGGGCTGAGAATATTTGTTCCCATCAATTCATGCGTCGGGGGATGAAAACTTCTTATGACTAGACTAAGGAGAATTCGGTGCAAATTAACAACAAAAAGACCACTGGCTTGTGGTTTTGAATAAGTGTGGGGCTTACATAAGGTGCTTTTATAATTATTTAAGTTGCATTTTTTAAGTAGACTCTTCAATACATTTCCACTAAATTTATCTAAATTTAATGAATAAACAGTAGCAATAAATAAAAGTGATAGCGACCAGGGGACTTGCAACCACGTAAAAATATAGTTTTACAAAATATGGATATCTATTTTCTTTGACAAAAGTCAATGAGAATAATTTTTTTAAGATTCTGAATAAGTGTAAAAAAATCGAAGTACTAATTTTCCATGATACATGTATGTTTCTTTCATTAAAAGTGTAATGTTGTTAGTCGAAAGTAGATGAATTTGTCAACTCCTCCTCCACGAAATCGTGTAAAATACTCAACTAAAACACAGCCCTGTGTCTGGTTTATGGGCGAGACTTCAGAGATACCAATATTTTCAATTTTTCTTGCTTGCCGACAGGGAATATTTTTACCCCTAAGGTAACGTGGATAGAATTAAGATGTATAGAGTAATCGAACGGCATGATTTGCAAGGGAATGTGAAAGTGGAGATCGTTCACATCCATCAGGAACGGGCGTGTGGTCAGGAAGGGACATTTTAGGAAAGTGTTTCGCTTTTTCCTGGTGGATCTCGCGACCTCCGGCCTGGCAACGCTGCAGCTGAGTTGCTCTGCTGCACGGTGCGCTCGCTCATCTGATCTTCCTTAACACTAGAGCTGGTTTTTCCTGCCCACATTTCCTTTCTTTTCGCCTTGCCCGCCGCGTCCCTCTTCCATCCGAGCCTCTCTCCAAAACTAAACAAGCCCCAGCAATTCCTGCGGCAACTGCTAGGGAGGGTCCCAGCTCTGGGGGAGACGAGGAACTGCAGAGAGAGTCGAGGAGCAGCGCGGCCCCCCCAGAGTCCTCAGGGAACCCTCGCTAGGAAAGGTCGCGGTGGCGTGGAGTCAACACCGCTGTCCTCCGAAAGGAAGTCTACCAATCAGCTCATTTCCCTGCTTCCCTGAACAAGAAAAGCTTGCTCGTGCAAACTCGAAGCAGCCTGTCCACTGACTTGACTATCCCCAGTTGTGTCTTCCCGCCCCCTGGTCTATCGACCCAGGCCTCTGAATTTGGGCTGCGATCCCTTTGTGTCTTGTCTGCGGACAGTTTTCTCTCGGCCTCGGCGACAGTTGACTCTCTCAGACCCGTTGCCTAGGGGTAAATCCTTTTCTAAATTTCCATCCTAAGTATTCTCGGCCCATGACTATCACCAAATTTCCTCTCGCTCTTCTCTAGAGATTTCCAGTTGCAGCAAGGCTCAGGCGACTTCCTCGTGCATTTCCTTTTGAGATTTTTCCTAAGAAATAAATTGTGCACAGCATTAAATTGGCCCTTGGCTGGTGACTGCGGACACTGGGCTCAGCAGATGTGACGTGGGAATATCAGGAATAAAAATGGGCGTAGGGATTTTGCACAAACAAGAGAGGAGTTTGCAGAGAAGAGATAGGGGTTGAATAAAAGACGGGAGGTACTAAGGTCCCACCGAGATTTGAACTCGGATCGCTGGATTCAGAGTCCAGAGTGCTAACCATTACACCATGGGGCCTGTCCCTTTAAATACCTTCCTAAACACGTTGACGACCTAGTCTTTGTCCTTAAATCCCGTTGTTCGCGAAGTAAGTACATTCTGTTTCTCCTCCTCTAGCACGAAGTCATGGACGGTTACCTGTGATGTGCCAGCGCTCAACATCTTTTACACCAGAGTCTTAATGGAAAACATTGACTTCCAAATGTCAGGAATCCTCCCTCCACCCCATTTCTTCCCAAGTGGTTCTGGAACCTTGTGTCCCGGGGCTCCTATTTCTACACTAGAAAACAAGTGAAGTCGTTGAACAAGACTGCACCCTTATCGTGTTTCAGGTTTTGTGACAAGTGTTAGTATTGTTACCTCACCTAAGGCTCACAGCCAGCCTGCGAGATGGGGACCATTGTCGCTCTTTTACAGATGAGGAACCTGCGGCAGAGGCCTGAGCTCCTTCACTCTTCTTCGTTATCAGGTCTTATCATCTTTCTCGAAAATCACCTTTAATTCGTGTGATATCTGGCACTTTTGCGGACGCGTTATGGAAATATTTTACCAGTCACGGGAGAGACATTGGCGTTTAGAGAAAACTGAAATAAATGTGCGTGGACGACGAGGCTGGAGGAGCATCCCAGAAGCCCTGGGAGCGCAACTCCGGGGGCGAAGAAGGAGAAGGACAGAGCGCAACCCATGGTTCTCCTACTCAGCTTTCACCAACCGGAAACAGGAGCGAGGAGACTCCCAAACGGACTCAAGGAAGAGTCCCTGCCCCTGCCTCGCGCATCCCTTCTCGCACACACGCGGGAGACCACGCTGTGAAAATCCACAAAACAAATTTCCGTTTCTGCAATGAGTTTCGTTGAGCGTCTTGTTTAGGCGTCTTCGTCAACTCCTCCTGCTGGCCTTAAACTGGCTCAGAGCGTGAAGACTCTCAGCACACGTTTAATAAGGAATTCTGAGCAATTTCTTTGGTGGTACAAGAGTACAGAGCTGTCCTCCAAGCAGTTTACTGGGTTCCATTCCCGCTCAGTGAGAACGGACCTAGGGGAATTCGAAGTCTTCCGATTTTAAGCACCTGAGGCCAGGATTCGAGGACTGCGCGCCCCCTCCTGGGCACAGACAGTAAAGCGCAAACACAGCCAGGTACCGTTTATTCTCACTGAATTCCACAAAATCCCACCTACTAAATACCATCATCATCATCATCATCTGATATATTTTACAGATGAAGAAAAATTGCCTCGAGCTAGGAAATGGCAGAGCTGGGGATCCAAGCCGAGTAGTCCGACTCCAGAGCCAAGAACGCTAAGAGCTAACAACCACTGTGTGGCATGGTCTCCCTCATTCAGCTTGAAGAAGTATTGTTGGAAATAAGTACTTCTTTCTCTAGGCTCGGAGAATTACTTATGTCTTAATTCCTGTTAAAACTGTCATCAATATTAACAATATTTTTTAAACAGAGGGAAAAGCATGAGGATCTGAAAACCGTAGAGACTTGCTCAGGGGCTTACAGCAAGTAATAGGTCCAATTACCAGTAGCCCCACAAACTGAGGTGTTCGATGCTCCCCTGACTAAACCCAAGGTGGCCTCTAGTTACGTATACAAAAATGCTTGAAGTCGCCTTCTGCACATGCTCTCGTTCTCTGCCTTCTCTTCCTACGACACATCTGAACTGTGGCCTGAGTTTGAGGTCCACACACACCCCTGTTCAGGATTCATGAATGGACACTCTGAGCTCTTCCAGTGGCCTCCTCCCACATCTCAGCCTCCAACTCCAGATGCAAATCCTTCATTCACTGATCTTCTAAAAATTCACTTTCTTTAAAATAGTAGGCATCTTAATGGTTTATTCTAGTACATAATCTTTGTAGAAAACATGAAACAATAAAAGAAAATTGAATGAACCCTCCAAACCCACTCCAGTACCACATGGAGATAACCATTTTATTAATAGGTTGGATTATATTTTTTTAACCTTGCTCTAAGCCTATGGAACAAAACTTTATTTACACATCTATAACTATATTCACACATGAATAAAGCCCAATAAACGTAATGTTATGTAATTTTTAAATTTATGTGTCCTGGACACACTTCAAACAGCAATATGTAGAGGTCTGCCTTCTCTTAGTTATTTCATTCTATTCTGTAGCATAATTTGTCTAACCAGACTTTATTTGTTGGACATTTAGGTCGTTCTTATTTTGTCTCCCTCATAAAGAAGTTTCACATGAACATACCCATGCCTTGTGCCCCTAGAACTTCCACCTGCTGTCTGCCCTCCCAAGGCCGACCCCTAATTCGTCATGCAGGTGCCCAGCTCCTAGGTCTCCCTGCTGGACCTCTGGCTGGACCTCTCTCACCCTGACAACATGCTGCTGGGTCCTCCTACCCTTACCTTTGCCCCTGGGTCCCAACCTTATGGCCTGTGACAGGGGTTCCTTTGTACTCACAGGCTGGGGAGGCCTGGGGCTGACGTTTTACTTCCTTGGGTTCTGGGAAATTGCACGAGGCACCTGTATATAGGATGTAGAGTGGGTTGAAGTCTGGAGAGGCTGCAGGTGCAGAACCCTGGCTGGAGGCCTTTTCAGAGTCACATTTAGAATCACCCAGGCCTCTGGGGCAGGCAGCAGAGGGGAAGATAACAGCCTCTGCTTGACTCTTGGGAGAAGGTTGGGGGAGAGGGGAGCATAAGACCATGATTCTCCCATTTGTCTAAAAGAATCATCTCTCTCATGCCTTATAATTGCAAGCTTGGCCTTTGCACGTGCGGAACATAAAGAACTCCCCCTCCCCCAGCCCCGACACTCCCTGGGGCACAACTTGAAGTCATGGGTCATGAGAAGAAATTCATCCACAGAAAATCACTGATGAGAGGTGCAGGGAGAAAATCCATAAACTGGAGTTCAGACAAGTTGTGATAGGGGTTTTCTTTCCCTCTGGGTCCTTCCCTTACTTACACTTTTCCCCTGATGTGTTCCTCCCCAGAGACTGAAATTCTTGCTCTCAGCTCTCTGTCATCCTCCTGGCCTACCTCTTGGAGCTCTCTTCTTAGATGTCCCTCTGGCTCCACCAGCTAGAAAGCATCTCCCCAGGGGTCCATCCCTGCCCTCCCCAAATGCAGCCTCTCTCACCCCACCCCTGCCTGCAGGGCCTGGCCCTCTGAAGAGTTTTCAGCTGGAATATAATGGCCCAAGTGTGTCAGGAAGAGGGTTCCCCATGTGTTCAAGGTTGAGAGAGGGCAGGGCAGAAGGAGACTTTAGTTGATAGAGGTGCAAGGTGAGGTGAAAGGGCAGAGAAGAGATGCCCACATGACCAGGCCTGAGGATGCCATTTCTGCAAACAGACAACGCAGATCCTACTAGATTCCAGGCTTCAAACTCCCAGGGAAAATAGTTGCGAGCTGACCTTGTGATTTACTATGATTTCCTTATTTCTACTCACATATTTCTTATATAGATTTATTTCTAAAAAGAATCTTCGTATAACTTCCATTAGATAGAATATAATTAGTTATTTGCACAGAGAAAGTAACTAAAAAGGTAAATAAAATGAAAAAATCATTATTATTATTTTGAAAAAGGTACGTGGTTGGTTCATAAAATTAGATACATGAAATGATTCTCAATGAAGATAAGGAAGTTCTCTGAGCAGGTAGTAAAAATGGTAAATTTAATGTTCTCCAAATATACTTTAAAATGAGAATATCAACTACTTGAAATGGTGGACATAAGGCTTCTTGTCTGGATACCATTGAAAGGCAACTAAGATCATCAATTTTTATAATAAATACCATAAAGTCTAATTTAATTAGCTAAATATTTATGCCCAAATAGAGTCAACTGGGATGCCCTTATTCTCCTGAGAATTTCAAAATCAAATAGTACACAAACTACTCTTTCTAACAACATAGTACTGATTGAATGTGATTTTTACAAAGAAGTCATTTAAAGATCATTGACAAACAACTTGTTCCCTTCAAAACCCATCTGGTCCACAAGCCAGTCCAGCCACGTTCCATCTCTCTGTACCCTCTGATGTGGGCAGGGACAGGGATGGCCTAAGCCAAGGACTGAGCGGGGTCACTCCAGTGGACTCAGGTGGTGGGTGGGTCCCATTCATATATCTACTCGCAGCCTCCGAGGCTGTACCAGGTGGCAATCACCACCAGGCCTCCTGGAGGGACAGCTGGAATTCACCCATGTCAAGGCACTGATGGAACAAGGAGGTGTTTCGATTCCCCACAATGGAGGGGTGCATGGTGATAAAGAAAAAGTGCACAGATTCCACATACCCCAAGTCTGAGATCCCCTCATCAGAAAATCCTACCTTGAGCCTCTCAGACCAATAGAGATCCACATGGCTGTTTTGGCGGCATTGTCCTCTCAGGACCCCTGGTCCCAGGCCTTGCCCTCCCATAAGCACTGTCCTCTCCTCCAACAAGCCCTGGCACACAGAAAACCATGGAGAAGATGATCTGACCTGCATTGATGCCTGTAGCCTGGACCTTCCAGACAGGTTGACCCAGTGGGAGCCTGGAGACCCAGTCCAGGTTCTGTGCAGACTGCTTGCCATGAGCAACCTGAGGTCCCAAGATTCCCAGAAAGGCAATGGGAACTGCCCCAAGATAGGCCACTGCTCTTATGGGCCCCTCTCTGCTCCCAAATGCCCGCAACCTGCATCAGAAACAGCAGAGGCCTTAAGTCCCTCCTCTTCATCCTCCAAATAGTGGGGAGACTTGTTTCCAGCCAAGAAGGAATAATAGGGATCAGATTTACCCTCTTGCCTGAAAGAACAAAATCTGATAAAATATATGAAACAACAATATTTAAGACACCAAACATCAGGCAAAGAAGGATAGTAATCTCTGAAAGACAGAAAAAAATGAAGTCATCTTGAGGGAAAACGAGGTGAGAATTAGGATTGCTCCCAACTTACTGCCTTGAGAGTTTCTAGGCCCCAGTGAAGGGAAGGAGAACTAGGCAGAGGTTGGTGAACTCCTTGAGTTGAGGAGAGGGAGCTGGTGGTCCAGAAGACTAAGATAGCTAGAGTTGGCAGGATAAAGTAGCAGAAAGGAGAGAGCTGTGAGAAGAGAAAACTCCAGAAAGAACTCCCCATTGAGTTGAACACTGATATGACATGCAGGCTGGGAAACTATACCAGGCTGGGGAAAGACCACCCACAAACATCAGAGGTAATGGTGATATTTAACCCTCCTTTCAAGTCAGAAGCAGTGATGCAAGATGCATGCCTATCTATTGACGACAATAATCCAGATTGGACTCCTGTCCTAAAAAAAAAAAAAAGTCTGTGTTCTGTGTTTCTTGTTCAAAGTTACAGACATGTAGAGAGAGGAGGTATCCTGAACCAGTCCTTCACCTTCCGTGGTACTTCCTCACAGGGTCATCTCAGCTGTCAGTGAAATCTTGAAGAATCTTCAGAGACATGGAAAGAACAACCTTTTAAGAACTTCTCTTTACTTTTATCTCGTGATTTGAGTAAGGAAGTTGGTTGCAAAACTGCTTTGGAAAGACAATTTAAAATCAAATAAGATTTTCACAAAAAGTTGCCAGAAATCTTTTCCACTTTCTTTTTCCCCATTGGTCAAGGCTCCCCACTCTTGAGCTCTCTGCCTCTGCACCCCTCCCTGCACGGCTTTCTGTATTGCTCCTGGAGGAACACTGCCCAGTGAAATGTTCAACTTGTGGGAACCTGGGAACTGAGTTAGGCTATAAATGGGCTATGGGAAAATGAGGGCAATGGATTTGGAACTTCTTAGAGCATTGAAGCGAGTTTCTCTGGAAATAATTAATAATCAATAGCCTCCTTCGCGAGGAGGACACACTGGCCCGTACAGGGATCGAACCCGCGACCTTGGCGTTATTAGCACCACGCTCTAACCAACTGAGCTAACCGGCCTTTGGGGGCTGCTTCTGTTTTTTGTTTTTGAGGGGTTTTTTTTTGTGTGTGTTAAGTCCAAAAGAATTGTTACTGTTGCTTGTCTTGGGAGAATTTCCTTGCTGCTTGCCACCCTTAGTAAAAAGAATAAGACGCTTTCTCTTACAACAAAAACAAAACAAAAGAAAAAAGAACATTGGTTTTAAGTCGTACTCATACTTGAAAGAGGAAACAAACTTTTCAAACTGGGGCTAATGGTCCGGGAATCCCTGGAAGTATTTGCTGCTCTCTACATGGCTAGTGATCAGCACGTGCAGATAATGAATCTGACTCTGAACTACGAGCAAGTCCAGGCTTCGGAAAAGCCGCTCACTAATAGATAAAACTCTATGCCTGAAGACTATTCCAACGGGTCTGATTCTCGATTGTCCCGGAGTATCCCAGGTCTCACTTGCCAGGCGCCTAACTGGTCGCCATTGGGAGCCTTCCCAATTACCTGCTGCCTCAGATTTCCGGAGTGACCTGAAATCGGACGTCACTTCAGTGATCTCGGTACTGCCCAGTTCTAGAAACGTGGCTCTGTCACCATTCCAGAGTCCATTAAAGCCAATTTTTCTGTGTGTCCAACCTTTCTACCCAGTCTTTGTTCTCCAAAGCTGTTCACATTTTTTTTAGTATCTTGTTTATCCTTCCTGAGATTTTATATGCACAAAGTTATACAAATATATATATATTTTTTTCTCTTTACAGAGAGTGGCATTTTATCTATGTTTTTTCTGTCTTGCTTTTTTATTTTTTACTTAGAATGTATTTCTGTGGTCTTTCCATATCTGAACAGAGACGTGTTTTTCATCTTCATTTATTTCTGCATAGTATTCAATTATATGGAATGTACCACAGTTTAATGGACAGTTAGTTTAATTTCCCCATCCTGCTGTTGCAAACACTGGTCATATCTATGAACATACACCACATCTCCTGTGTGTCATGACGTTTTGCACACGTGGGAAAACAGCCTCAAAGAATATGTCCATTGGCAATTTTGGCGGACATTGTCCAGTTGTACTTCAGAGAGCTGACTCCAGTATTCTTTTTGTTTGCTTGTTTGCTTTAACTATATTTAGCACAAGTAAATAGGATCCTGGCCATATTCCCTACTCCTCCTTCTTTCTGAATTCCCTACTACATGCTACAGGTCTGAAGCAAAACCAGACAGTCAGTGCAGATGTAGAGGAATTTGACTTGGGTACACGTTTGCATTAGAAATACCACCTTCTTTAAGGTAGGTTAGACTTTGGGGATGCAGTGAATGGTGTTTGACAAAGAGAATGTATTAGATTCAGACAGGAGAAGGAAGGGGTTAAGTGGAGATGGAGGATAAGGGCCAGCAGTGGCTTTTCTTTTCCACACCTCAGAAAGAACAGAGTGGGCAAAATTGCCTGAGGAAACAGGAGCTAAGATGCACCAACGTGTCTGGAGCTTAAGACTAAACTGCAGAGTAGTGGGTGGAGAGTAGCAGGAGATGAGGCCAGAGGAGAGAGCATGTAGATGACGCTGGACCCTCTACTAGAATACAATATCTAAATCAGGGTACTTTTGTTGGTAAAGGGGGTGCTGAAAATAATTAACAGGCACAAATTGATCCACATCAGCTGTAAACTAAGAAGTATTATTTATAAGCCAAAATAAGGATTTTTGAATTGATTGTAACAAAAATGAGAATCCATGGAAAGATTTTAGGAAGAGAAGTCACATAAAAAGAGTTTCAAATGATCTCCCAGTTTCAGGCACTTGGGGGCATTAGGAAATTTCAGCAACAACACATTACTACTACCAACAACAAAAGAATTTCTGCCTTCATAAAGGGTGGAAGCAGATATAACTGACAAACATAATAAAAATGTGAATTGCATAATGTATAAAGGGCTGTTAAATGTGATTGAAAAAATAGAGCTAGGTAGGGGGAACTGTAGTGTTGGGAGTAGGTTGGAATTCTAAGTAGAGTTGTCAGTGTAGGCTTATTAAGATTGTGGTAACACATTTGACTGGAAGAAGGTGGTGAGGTATTATAGGCAGAAAGCACAGCCAGTGCAAAAGTCCAAAGGTGGGTACTTGCATGGAATGTTTAAGGAATAGCAAGAGGGCCCATGTCGCCAGAGCACAGTGAGGGAGACAATAATCAAGATGAGATAGGAATGGAAGGATAGAATGCACAGGACCTTGTAGGAGATCTTGGGAATTTGGCTTAACTTCAAGTGCAATGAGGAGCTATTGGATAATTCTGATTTCAGGGGAGACAAATCTGACATGCTTTAAAATGATATCTTTAATAGCTCTTTTGCAAATACATTCTAGGGGAATGTATTAGATTGAGTTCTCTGGGAAACAGACTCTGAGCTGTAGTTTTTATGAAGGAAATTTATTGGGAAGTACTTCCAGGAACAATATACAGGAGGAATTCAGGGGATAAAGAGAAAGTGTGAACTGTGATGTTGTTGCAACAGAAGCCTCAGCCAATCCCATGGGGAGCTCTGGAGCTGCAATAACCCTTCAGAATTATCCTGAATTGAGACACAGGAACTGAGTTATTGTACCCATTCAGAGACCTGTCTTTAGATGTAGGCTGATCCCAGAGAGAGGATGTAACCTCAGACAAAGTAGCTTCCTTTAGTTCAGAGAAATTCCTGGGAGGAGCTCAGCTCTGAGCTATCAGCAAACAACACTCCAGGCTGCCGGGAGAAATGAGTGTCTTGCCCTAGAAAGGGGTGGTTCTGGGTGGAACATCCATCACATCCATCCCAGTCCACCATTTGTGCTGCTCAGTGCCACTTTCTTCACATAATGAATTCATCCCATCTGGGAATAACGTCTCTAGGACTCTGGTTGGTCTGTTTGGTCACTTCTCCTGAGAAAACTAGTAAGAGGCAAATGGCTGCTTGGCCTCCTCCAGAGAGGTGCTGCTTTAAGGACTCAGCCTTAGTCTGTGCTGTTGGCAGGGTCAATGTTTGGCAGTGGCAGTAGCTTTATCAGCCTTGATGAATGGGACCCTTGTTACTGGGCCCATCCCTGCCACCAGGCTCCTCCATTCATGTGACCAATTTGCCAGCACTGGAGTTGCTAATTACTAAGGCTGGCTGACAACAACTGGCAGAATCATTCAGGTTACTTGTTTGTTTAGTACTTCTTCTGTGGTGGATGCGTTCTGGTGGAAGTTAACAGGTGATAGAAAGATGTTCACACTTTGTGCTCTTTCTGACCAACCAGCCAAACTGCAAGTCACTGTGTCTGAGTTTGTGTCTATTCTGATGTCGGAAAGAAGTAGATGACTAGGTCCACTGTCCAAAGCTCTGCCCGTTAGGAGAATTACCCCCTCACTGCTATCATTCAGAGATATTACAGGATGGGAGGTAGTTCATTAGCACTTCTCCAATGCTGGTGGCCTAACAGCACTGTGTTAGAGAGATTCATTCGAGAACCTATCTAACACTCCGAACTGAGGCACTTTGGTTTTAGGCTTGAAGACAAAAGACAGTCCTGTTTTTAAGCCTAAGAGGCAAAACAACAAATAAATAGCCTGAATATATTTCCTAATGTTTTAAATTGATTCACATTCTTACTAAGTCCGGGCTCCTGCACCAGCAAAAAGGACTTTCTTGTTGAGTTGAACACTAGCCAAAGGGGAGCTACTTATGTGGGCTTTGAACTCAAATGAGGATACACCTGAACAACTCAGCCATTTGAAAAGAAAGACTGTCCTGCATGGTTCGTGTTCTTGAGTAAAATATGAGACTAACACATAGAACCAAGTCACTATTAATCCTTTCCCCATTCTTCCTCACCTCCAAAATAAACCCAGTAAATGACCCCACTTATCTAGAGCCTGCCAACTTTCTCCTCCTACCGGGAATGGTCTTAGACAGAGCTCCATGATCTCCTGAGCTGGGTGCTGAGTCCGGGCAAATGTCCAGCAAGAACATCTGCACATCTAGGTTCCTTGTGAGGACCCCAGTGCACAGATATGCAGAAAAACATACCCTAACCCCATCTAAATCCAACTGGAGCATCCTGGATCTAACCGGAGCTTCCCGTTGATCCCATTGAAGCTGAGTGAGTGAGTCCTGACACTCCCGGCAACAAGTTAGCACCCTAAGCCTAGTCTTGGCCTGGAGGGGCGGGTCCAACCCAGGGCTCTGCTGGACCCCAGCTATCCACAAAAGCGCCGCCGAGGAGAAAGGCGTTGATCAAGCTGGCTGCAAACCGAGCTCTTGAGGTCTTTCTAGGGAGCAGGCCGTGTCAGCATCCAGGGAAGGAGTCGTCACGAGAGGCAGGGTCAGCAGTGGGATCTGCTCCTCTGAGATCTCCCTGCAGAATCTTGTTTTATCCATCTTCCTCCCCACGATACTCCCATACTTCTCTTCTCCCTTGTCCCAAAAAGTCAGGAGATACCTGAAAATATTTGTCTGGCAATAAATAAATTGCTGGAGATTGATAATGTCCACCCAAGTGCCGTCAACGCTTGGTTTACGATCTTTTCCTTTTAGAAATCCTGGGAGCCCTCAGAGGGGTACTTCAGATTCCTAACAAGAGGGAGACACCCAACCACCTTCCACATCCCTTCAGGCACCTCATTCCATTGACACCCCAGTCGACCACGTGCTGAAGGTGGACACCTGACAGAACAACCTTCTGTATTCTAGCCCTGGAAAACAAAGAGCAGGAAGGATCCTGGATCCTCCTGTGGTGCAATTTTAGATACGATTTCAAGGAAGTTTAGGAGAATCTTCGAAAAGCAAAGCTTTAGAGCGCAGTTGTTTCCGTTCGATTTCGAACCCAGGACCTTTCGCGTGTGAGGCGAACGTGATAACCGCTACACTACGGAAACACAATCGACTCTACCTTTCTCTTCTCTAATAGAGAACACTCTTTCTGGCTAGCCCAGGTTCGGTACCGTTGAATTGATCTTTTTTTCCCAAGAAATTATCAAGATTACTGCGTTTTTCTATTTATTCAAATCAATAACATTGGAATCACTGAGTCACACCAAGCAAATACTATCTTGCAGGGAAGAATTGCTTTCCAAACGCAGGACAAAAATTTTAGACAGCCTTGGGATATGGTACATTTCAGAAAAATTCCTCAGTTTTGTCCTGTTTAGGTTTATCTGACCTGAGAAGGTTCTGTTCTCCATCTCTTGGGTGCCAGAAAATGATCCCAGTGATTTACCGGGGTCCGCTGGACTTGAACTCTGGAAACTGTCCATTCTGTGCAGGGCAGTGTTTGACTGATAGAAACCGAGGGGCGGAGAGGGGGTGTGCCCACTTGTCTGCCAGGCAGTGTGAGGACTGGGAATGGGGAAGGGGGGGTCGTACTTCCCATGACTGGACTCAGAGCCCAGTACTGATGTGGAACGTGCCTGCTCAGTTTCCCACGTCGGTTCCTCTTTGATAACAGGCGGAGGACCGCTGTGATAACTGAAAGGCAGACCACGGCTCATGGGGTCTTGCCAGAGGCCTTTAGAATAGTGACTGGAACCACATCTCCAAACCTCAGCAGTGCCGGGGGCTCGGAAGGAGACCTCTGATACCCCTGAAGGCAGCGATTCGCACAAACGCGGTGTGCGGTCACTCGGGACATCGGAGGCCAAAAGGCTGGGCGATCGATGGTGTCCAAGCCTGGCCCTGGACGCGCGGGCAAGGGAGATTGGAAGACTCTCGGAGAATCATCGCAAGGAAAACGAGACCCTTCAGAAATCCTTCCAGGACGAAATTGGATTTCCAGTTTGTGGGGTTCCTGTGCAGCCAAAACTTAAAACAGAAACAGAAGGAAATCGCGCCCAGAGGATTGTGTATATCCCGGAAACCAGCCCAGCACGACTCGTGATCAATTTGTATAATTCACCTTCGCAAAAAATTTTTTAGTAAAATCACAAAAAGAGCAAGTTTTCTCTTTCGAATATTTTATATGTTATGCAAAGATTGTGCTTCACATTTGTTTCACATTCGTGTGGAGTTTTGTTTTGTTTTTTTTTTTTTTTTACAAACTAGTGAGTTTTTCTTAAATGAAAGTTTATGGTCAGTTCAGCTTCTCACATTTCCACCTAAATTCTCACATTTCTTTATATACTTACATTGGAAACCCATGGTGTGGATGGATCAGTAATTAACATCTGTATTAGTTTTAAATTTACTTATGAAAAATAACCTGAGAGCACTGGAACACATTTTAAAATAAATCGTAATATATATTTTCACTCTATCAAAAAAGAATAACTCATTAAGGGGTGAAGTCTTTTTTAATATGTGGGATAAAATCATGCAGCAGAGGCCATCCAGGTGGCATGGTGGTTAAGTTTGGTGTGCTCCCTTTGGAGGCCTGGTTCGGTTCTAGGTGGACCTACATCACTCATCAGCCATGTTGCGGAGGCTACTCACAAATGAAATAGAGGAAGACTGGCCACAGATGTTAGGGCAGAGTGAAGCTTCCTCAAGCAAAACGAGGAAATCATGCAGCAGATAAAGAGAAAAGCCAAAAAAAATAAAAATGGAAGCAAGAATTTAACAAATTTATTTATTTTAAAAACTAGATTTGACCAAGAGACTATGGAAAATGAGGAAAAGTAGACATAAGAAAGTAGGTCTGCTTGGAATTTCCTCCGGGAATGGAAAAGAATCTGCCTACTGAGAGGGAAGCTGAGTCTTCCAAGCCTTGTTGGCAGGTCCTTGGCCCGGTTTCACTCTGATTTTTTTTTTAATTTATAGTTATAATACACCCAATTTATATATAGGTGTCTTAATAGTTTATAACATTGTGAAATTTTGGTTGTACATTATTGTTTGTCAGTCACCACATAAATGCATCCCTTCACCCCTTGTGCCCACCCCCCACTCCCCCTTGCCCCTGGTAACTATGAAACAATTCTCTCTGTCCATGTGTTAGTTTATATTCCACAAACAAGTGAAATCATGTGGTGTTTATCTTTCTCTCTCTGGCTTATTTCACTTAATATAATTCCCTCCAGGTCCATCTATGTTGTTGTGAGTGGGACAATTTTGTCTTTTTTATGGCTAAGTAATATTCCACATCTTCTTTATCCAATCATCAGTCGAGGGACACTTGGTTTGCTTCCACTTCTTGGCTATAGTGAATAATGCTGCAATAAACATAGGAGTGCATAAACCTCTTTGTATTGTTGATTTCAGGTTCATTGGATAGATACCCAATAGTGGGATGGCTGGATCATAAGGTATTTCTATTTTTAATTTTTTGAGGAATCTCCATACTGTTTTCCATAAAGGTTGCACCAAGCAGTGAATTAGGGATCCCGTTTCTCCACAACCCCTCCAACATTTGTTGTTTTTTGTCTTGGTGATTATAGCCATTCTAATGGGTGTAAGGTGATATCTTAGTGTAGTTTTGATTTGCATTTCCCTGATGATTAGTGATGTTGAACATCTGTTCATTTGCCTTTTGGCCATCCAAATATCTTCCTTAGAAAAGTGTCTGTTCATATCCTCTGCCCATTTTTTGATTGGATTGTTTGGTTTTTTTTGTTGTTCAGTTGTGTGTGTCCTTTATGTATCGTGGAGATTAACCCCTGTCGGATATATGATTTGCAAATATTTTTCTCCCAGCTGGTGGGTTGTCTATTCATTTTGATCCTGGTTTCATTTGCCTTGTAGAAGCTCTTTAATCTGATGAAGTCCCATTGTTTATTTTGTTGTTGTTCCCCTTGTCCGAGTAGACATGGAATTTGAAAATATCCCTTTATGACTGATGTCAAATGGTGTGCTGCCTACATTTTCTTCCAGGAGTTTTATAGTTTTGGGTCTCACTTTCAGGTCTTTGATCCATTTGAGTTAATTTTTGTGCATGGCAATAGAAGATGGTCTACTTTCATTCTTTTGCATGTGCCTGTCCAGTTTTCCCAGCACCATTTATTGAAGAGACTTTCCTTTCTCCATTGTATGTTCTTAGCTCCTTTGTCAAAGATTAGCTGTCCGTAAATGTGTGGTTCTATTTCTGGACTTTCAATTCTGTTCCATTGATCTGCGTGTCTATTTTTGTACCAGTACCATGCTGTTTTGATTACTAGAGCTTGTAGTATATTTTGAAGTCAAGGATTGTGATGCCTCCAGCTTTGTTCTTTTTTCTCAGGATTGCTTTAGCTATTTGGAGTCTTTTGTTGCCCCATATGAATTTTAGTATTCTTTGTTCTATTTCCATGAAGAATGTCACTGGGATTCTGATTGGGATTGCACTGAATCTGGAGATTGCTTTAGGTAGTACAGACATTTTAACAATGTCGATTCTTCCAATCCATGTGCATGGGATATTTTTCCATTTCTTTATGTCATCATCTATTTCTTTCAATAGTGCCTCACAGTTTTCATTGTATAGGTCTTTCACCTCCTTGGTTAAATTTACTCCCAAATATTTCGTTCTTTTTGTTGTGATTGTAAATGGGATTGTCTTCTTGAGTTCTCTTTCTGTTGGTTCATTATTAGACTATAGAAATGCAACTGATTTTTGTAATTTGATTTTGTACCCTGCAACTTTGCTGTAGTGGTTTATTATATCTAATAGTTTTCCAATGAATTCTTTAGGGTTTTCTATATATAAAATCATGTCATCTGCAAATAGAGTTTCACTTCTTCATTGCCTATTTGGAGTCCTTTTATTCCTTTTTCTTGCCTAATTGCTCTGGCCAAAATCTCCAGTACTATGTTGAATAAGAGTGGTGAGAGTGGGCACACTTGTCTTGTCCCTGTTCTTAGACGAATGGCTTTCAGTTTTTCCCTGTTGAGTATGATGTTGGCAATGGGTTTGTCATATATGGCCTTTATTATGTTGAGGTACTGTCCTTCTATACCCATTTTGTTGAGAGTTTTTATCATAAATGCATGTTGGATCTTGTCAAATGCATTCTCTGCATCAATTGAGATGATCATGTGGTTTTTATTCTTCATTTTGTTAATGTAGTGTATCAAACGTTGATTGATTTGCAGATGTTGAACCATCCCCGTGTCCCCGGTACAAAACCCATATGGTCATGAAGTGTGATCGTTTTGATGTATTGCTGTATTTGGTTTGCCAATATTTTGTCGAGGATTTTTGCGTCTATGTTCATTAGCAATATTGATCTGTAGTTTTCCTTTTTTGTATTGTCATTGTCTCGCTTTGGTATCAGGGTGATGTTGGCCTTATAGAACATGTTAGGAAGTATTCCATCTTCCTCTATTTTTTGGAAAAGTTTGAGAAGGATAGGTATTAAGTCTTCTTTGAATGTTTGGTAAAATTCTTTGGAGAAGCCATCTGGTCCTGGACTTTTATTTCTGGGGAGGTTTTTGATTACTGTTCCAATCTCTTCTGATTGGTCTATTCAGGTTCTCTATTTCTTCTTGATTCAGCTTTGGTAGGTTGTATGAGTCTAAGAATTTATCCATTTCTTCTAGATTGTCCAATTTGTTGGCATATAGTTTTTCATAATATTCTTTTATAAACCTTTCTATTTCTGTAGTATCTGTTGTAATTTCTCCTCTTTCATTTCTAATTTTATTTATTTGAGCCTTCTCTCTTTTTTTATTAAGTGAGTCTAGCTAAGGGTTTGTCAATTTTGCTTATCTTCTCATAAAACCAACTCTTTGTTTCATTGATCCTTTCTACTGTTTTTTTGTTTGTTTGTTTGTTTCAATTTCATTTATTTCTGCTCTAATTTTTATTATTTCCCTCCCTCTGGTGACTTTGGACTTTGTTCTTCTTTGTCTAGTTCTGTTAGATGTAGTTTAAGGTTGCTTATTTGGGATTTTTCTTGTTTGTTAAGGTGGGCCTGTATTGCTCTGAGTTTCCTTCTCAGGACCATTTTTGCTGCATCCCATATGAGTTGGCATGGTGTATTTTCATTTTGGTTTGTCTCCAGATTTTTTTTTTATTTCTCCTTTAATTCATCAATGATCCATTGATTGTTCAGTTGCTCGTTGTTTAGTCTCCACATCTTTGTCACTTTCCCGGTTTTTTCCTTGTAGTTGATTTCTGGTTTCATAGCCTTATAGTCAGAAAATATGCTTGTTATGATTAAAATCTTCTTAAATTTATAGAGGCTTGCCTTGTTTCCCAACATATGGTCTATCCTTAAGAATGTTCCATGTGCACTTGAGAAGAATGTGTAATCTGCTGTTTTTTGGTGGAGTGCTCTGTATATCTATTAAGTCCATCTCATCTAGCATTTCCTTATTGACTTTTTGTCTAGATGATCTATCCTTTGATATGAGGGGGGTGTTAAGTTCTCCTACTATTATTGTGCTGTTGTTAATATCTCCTTTTAGGTTTGTTGATAGTTGTTTTATGTACTTTGGTGCTCCTGTGTTGGGTGCATAAATATTTATAAGTGATATGTCTTCTTGGTGGAGTGTCCCTTTTATCATTATATATTGCCCCTCTTTGTCTCTCATTACCCTTTTTATCTTGAAGTCTACCTTGTCTGATATATATATGGCAACACCTGCTTTTTTGTTGTTGTTGTTTGCCATTAGCTTGGAGTATTGTCTTCCATCCTTTCACTCTGAGCCAGTGTTTGTCTTTAGAACTGAGATGTGTCTCCTGGAGGCAGCATATTTTTGGGTCTCATTTTTTAATCCATCCTGCCACTCTGTGTCTTTTGATTGGAGAATTCAATCCATTTACATTTACAGTGATTATTGATACATAAGCGTTTAATGTTGCCACTTTATTGCTCATTTTCCACATCTTTTGCATTTGCTTTGTTTCTTGTCCCATGTGTTTTGGACTACCAATTCAGTGTGATAGTTCTGTATGATGGTTTTCATAGTTTTCTCTTTATTTACTGTGTGTCTCTGTTCTGAATATTAGTTTAGTGGTTACCATGAGGTTTGTATAAGAAATCTCATAGACTAGAATAGTCCATTTTCTAATGACCTCTTATTTCCTTTGACTAAGTCGATTCCGTCCCTTTCCTCTTCCCCTCCTAAGTTATTGTTGTCACAACTTATTCCATCTTGTGTTGTGATTTGTGTTTGAAGTGATGAGGTTATATGTATTTTTGGTGTTTTCCTTCCCTTGATCTTTAATGTTATAATTGTTTGCTAACCTATTCCGATAGAGAGCTGCAATTTATCTGATTTTGTCTACCTGTTTTCTCCTTGCTCAAAGCTTTGTATTCCCTTTCTCTTTTTTTCCTCAGGCATGAGGGCCTTCTTGAGCATTTCTTGCAGTGGGGGTCTTGTGGCAATGAACTCCCTTAGCTTTTGTTTATCTGGGATAGTTATTATTTCTCTATCTTATCTAAAGGATATTTTCTCTGGATAGAGTATTCTTGGCTGAAAGCTTTTGTGTTTCAGAATTTTGAATATATCATTCCATTCTCCCCTAGCCTGTAGAATTTCTGATGAAAAATCTGCTGACAGCCTGATTGGAATTTGTTTGTAAGTTATCTTCTTCTCTTTTGTTGCCCTTAATATTTTTTCTTTGTCATTAATTTTTGCCAGCTTTACACCTATATTCTTTGGAGATAGTCTTTTTTTGTTGATATATTTAGGAGATCTATTGACTTCGTTCACTTGTATTTCCAGCTCCACCCCCAGGTTGGGGAAGTTCTCAGCTATTACTTCTTTGAACAAGCTCTCTGCTCCTTTTCCCCTCTCTTCTCCTTCTGGGATACCTATAATCTTTATATTGCATTTCTTTTTATGTGTGTGTGTGAGGAAGACCAGCCCTGAGCTAACATCCATTGCCAATCCTCCTCTTTTTTGTTGAGGAAGACTGGCCCTGGGCTAACATCCATGCCCATCTTCCTCTACTTTATATGGGACACTGCCACAGCATGGCTGACAAGCAGTGCATCGACTGGCACCTGGGATCCTAACCCACGAACCCTGGGCTGCCAAAGTACAACCTAAACCACTGTGCCACTGGGCTGGCCCCGCATTTCTTAATTGAGTTGGATATTTCTCGGAAAATTTCTTCATTTCTTTTTAGTCTTAGTTGTCTCTCCTCTTCCATCTGGAGGCTTTCTACATTCTTATCCTCAATAATACTAATTTTTTCCTCCATATTGTCACCTCTGTTCTTTAAAGATTCCAGATTTTTCTTTATCTCCTCCATTGTGCTTTCCATCTCCAATATTTCTGATTGGTTTTTCTTTATAGTTTTAATCTCTTTTGTGAAGAAGCTCCTAATTTCATTGAATTGTCTATTGATATTCTCTTGTAATTTGTTCAGTTTTTTTCTGATAGCTATTTTGAATTCTCTGTTATTTAGGTTATAAATTTCTGCACCTTCAGGATTGACTTCTGGATGCTTGTCATTTGCCTTCTGGTCTGGAGATTTAATGTATTTTTGCATTGTGCTTGATGGTGTGGTTTTATTTTTCCTCATCCTGAAGATATCTGGTCACAGATTTCACTTGCCTCCACTAGGTGGGGATCAATATTTTCCGAGCCTGTTGAGATCTGCTGGTGTTCTGGCAGAACTGAAGAACTGCTGGGCTGATGCGTGGCTCTGCTGGGGCTCTGAGCTAGGGAGCCATGCACCGCTGATCTGGGGTGCCAGGCTGGGGCTCCAAGTGTGGCTAGGCTGGAGCACCACCTCGCTGCTGGGCTGGGATGCCAAGTGGGGGAGAGGTGCCTGCCTTCACCTCCCTGGTCTCAGGAGGCCCTCGTTCTTCCCTTGCTGTCTGCTCTCCTGGGGTGTTAGTTTGATGAGGACATCCTCACAACTCTTCCATTCCCTCTGTGTGGGAGCTCCACAAGGACTGTGAGGGAAGTTGGAGAGTGAAGGTTCTCTGGTGGAGGGTCACCCGTCCCCCACCTATCTGAGAGCTGTGCACTCTCAGTCTCAGGGTTGCTGTCATTGGAGAAGAATGAGAGCCTTTCTTACCTCCTTCCACTTCTTCTGGGGCTTCCAGCACCACTGCCATCATATGTAAAGCTGCATGGGTCCTTCAGACATCTTATGTGCGGTGTGAAAGACCTCTGCTGATATATAAATGACATTTTTGTTGTATCTTAGCCAGAGAGAGTTTAGGGGGAATGCTCACTCCCCCATGATGCTGACATCACTCCTCACTCTGATTTTTTGAACAGCTTCTCCTTTGCTCTGAGACTTCCAGGGAAAGGAGGAAGAAAGCCCCCTTTGAAATATTTCTTTTTTTCATGGGTCGTGACCAGAGAATTTAAGTAAGGTGAGGTTTATGACTGCATAAGTTGAGATTTTTCTTTTTCTTTATCCTCTCACCAGAGGAAGGTAGGGACAAAAAAGAGTGTGATTTTGTTGTCATCAAAAAATGACCTAAAGAGACAATATTATAGACACAATTCTATAGATTGTAAAAAGGAAGAGTTGTATCAAGAGCATTGCTGGTAAACTGGGTTGTTAGATTAGAGAGTGGTTTGATAACTTAAAGTCAAGGGTCAAAGTGAGTGCATTTTCTTTACTTCTGCAACAGAATATATAGTTCAGGTTGGAAACAGCTGTGTAAAGCCCTTCTAAGAGTTTACCCTTTGGTCCTAACTCTAGGCTTTATTAAACCTAGACACCCATTGAGCATGCCTTGTGCCAAATGATTTCTCATTATCTCTAGCTTTTTAAAACAAGCATCATAAAATTAGTTTACATATTTTATTGCAAAAAAAAAAAAAAAAAAACCCAGCAACAGCAAATGGGTTTGGGGTAGGGATACAATTGAGAATGGGATTGCCCAGTGTTGTGTGTGTGTGATGGCCATTCTCCATTAAGCGCCTGGATCTTCTCTCCTTCTCAGAGTGCAGCCACTGACACTGAGTCTCCTGTGCCCATGCAGTGCTGCCTCTTTGCCTGGTGTATCAGTCTACTTGGGCTGCCATAACAAAGTACCACAGACCGGTAAACAACAGAAATTTATTTTCTCACAGTTCTGGAGGCTAGAATTTCAAGATGAAGGTGTCAGCAGGTTTGGTTTCTTCTGAGGCCTCTCTCCTTGGCTTGCAGGTGGCCGCCTTCTCGCTGTGTCTTCACATGGTCACCCCCTCTGTCTATTTGATATCTGTGTCTTAATCTCCTCTTCTTAGAAGGATACTAGTCAGATTGGATCAGGGCCCACCACCCAACTGACCTCATTTTATGTGAATTACCTTTTAAAAGTCCTATGGCCAAACACGGTCTACATTCTGAGGTCCTGGGGGTTAACAATTCGACCTATGATTTTTGACGAGACACAGTTCAGTCCATAACACCTGGTCCTTCCTTGTTCACCTCCACTGCCCCTCAAATTAATGGACAGGTGGCCAAACTGATATTACTTATGAGTTTGTTTTAGATTAAACATTGTAGAACAAACTACATATTTTACTCACTTATTTTTTTGTTGGTCTGCCTCCACCAGGATATAGGCTTCATGGGGGCATGGGTTTGTTTTTTTCTTTTGATTCTTTTTTTTTCAACCTTGTCCTACCACATGGCTTAGAGGAGTACTGGCTTCCAAATAAAAAATCAGTAAATATTTTGCTAACCCTCCCCAAAAGGGTGTGTTGTTAAACTTTTGTATGTTTGCCAATCCGGACTATGAGAACAAATACACAGCCACAAAAAACTAGGAATCGTATGCAACCAACGTCATCACCTACTCTAAAAAACATGTGTCTTATTATATGTAATACTCACAGAAGTGCAGAGAAGAAAAATAAAGTGACAAATATATGCCAGGAGAGAATGATATTTTGATGTTGCAGATTTGACCAGAAGATATTTTGACTTGTCTTAATAAGGAAACCATCACATTTAAGATATTTGTTTGTTTTGCTTCATTTCTAAGAATGTGTAAAATAGATATCCCTGTTCCTTCTCTGAACCTCTGCATATTTTGGATGGCTGCTTGCTAACTCTCTAAATCAAGGAGGAGATAAAGACCAGAGATGGAATGAAGGTTGGTTTGAGGAATGAGACGGAGCTTGAAGATGTAGTAGTGGTCAGGGATGGGGGGAAAATCATGAATTGGTGAGAGCAGAGAAGAGATAAGGAATGGAAATGTGTGTTGAGCACACTACCTTGTAATAAAAAATAATTTTAGTTTTGGACATTTCTACTTAAATTAAGTACATCCAATTACTCCGTCTTTATTTAATCTGCTACAGTTACACCGGCCTACTTGCTAATCCTTCAATACACTAGCCATAGTCTTACCTCAACATTTATTATGCACTTGCTGCTACCTCTTCCTAGAAAGACCTTCCCCAGATATCATCAAGTCTCCTTCCTTCCTTCCTTTCTTACTTCCTTACTTCTGGTCGTATGCTCATTGACACTTTCAATGAAAACCCTATTCAAAATTCCAAACAAACACCAAACTTTCAATATCACTTCCTTGATTAATATTTACCCACCTCACTTATCAAGATCTATATCTTACTTGTTTATTTTGTTTATTGACTGTCACTCCCTCTCCAGAGTGTAAGATAGATATTTTTGTCTCTTTTATTCACTGCTATATTCCCAGTAACTAATACAGGTGCTTGACACATAGTATAAGCATTCGATAAATATTTTTTGGATGAATGAACGAATGTTAGTGAATTGTGCTTTCTTCACAGTAAAATAGGATGCCTGACTAGTGGAAGGACCTACACAGGCATATGTCTGATTTCTCGTTGTGCTGATGAGGCTAATGAAAGTTCTGGGAAAGAGTTAAGATACTTTTAGACTCAAATGAGAAAATAGCAAGGCCCAAGTCTGGCATAAGGGATAAGTGGCTGTGAGCCACTTTTGAATCTGTATGAAACACTCCATAGGATTTTTCATCCAACGCTTTTATCACTAGGCCATCAAAGTTTGTTTGGAAAAACAAACTTTAGCTAACTTAAGTCCAAGGTGATCTGATGCAGTCCAAGGTTCTCTTCTCAATTTTACTCACTCCCTGGCAGATCTCGTGCTGTCTCATCATTTAAATACTATCCATATGTTAGCAACTCATTCATGGATATCTTCAGCCTGAACCGCTTCTGTAAACTCCAGACTGTATATCAAACCGCCTAATTGATATCTCCGGTTGTAGGTCCTATAACAGGCATCTCCAGCTTAATATATTCAACATCAAACTCTCAATCTCCCCCCACCCCAAAACCTTCCCTCATTTTCTTCCCCTTCTCAATTAAAGACAACTCCGGGCTTCCAGTTCATGAGGCCAAAGGGATCAGAGTCTTCTTCAATTCCACTCCTCTCTCACTCCCCATGTAGAACCTGCTGGCTATCTCTTCAAAATATGCTTGGAATCTAACTATTTTTCACTACCTCAACTGCTACCATGCTGGTCCAAGACACATTATATCTGGCATGAAATACTTATCTTAATAGTCTTCCTGCTTCACCTTTCTCCCTCTACAATATTCTCCATGGAGCAACCATAGAGATTCTTTTTAACCTTAAGTGATGTGAAACCATTCTCTCACAGAGAAGCAAACAATGGCTCTGATTTCATGCAAAGTAAAAGCCAAAATCCTCACAATGATGTACAATATTTTACTGCATAGCTCATTCTTCTCTAATCTCTTTACCTTGTCTGCTCTTGCTCACTCCATTGCAGTTACAATTGATTTGTTTGCTTCTTCTTGAACACAAGGCACATTCCTGCCTCAGGGCCTTTGCACTGACTGATTCCTTTCTCTGGAACAGCTTTTCCAAATATAGATATGCCTTGCTCCCTCATTTCCTTCAAGTCTTAGTTCTAATGCCACCACATGAGTGTTATTTTATCTGAATATTACTCCCAGGGTTCCTTTTTCACATTCTTGCTTTATTTTTCTCCATAGCGCTTGTCATTCTTTAACACATTACAGCATTTGCTTAACTTTTTCATACATCATGTTTTCCCCCTACTGGAATGTAAGTTCCATGAAGAGAGAGGGAATTGTTTGAGTTTTTTTGCTTATACATCTCCTTATCTACAACAGTGCTGGCCACATCACGGAAACTCAACAAATATTTGTTGAATTAATGCACCAAATGTAATGTTCAATTTTGTATATTAGAAAAATGAAATTCTAAGAGGTTATTGATATTTCTGGAGTCATGAAGACTCTAGATGTCTAGATTTAACCCCACCATGATTAAATCTCACTGTCTGTATTTAATGCTTTCTAGCTTCTGATTGATTATTGACCAACCATAGTGACCTCTCTTTCTTGTTTGTCATATGTTTCCCTATGTCAAAATCCTAACACTGTTCTGGAAGAAATTCTTCCTACATAAAGTTGCACTATAACTGTAATTCATAACTCTTGTTGGTAAATGGCACAAACAATTTTTGACTTAGAATAATAATGACTGTTATGGGGAATTTTATCATGTCAAAAATAATACATTAGTACAAATAAGAAGAACTCTAAGAAAACAATTAGCACTACTCAGAAATGGAGTAAGCACATTCCACTCATCTCTCCTATTGAACGCAACTAAAAATTTAGGAGAGAATGCATAAAGCAGCTATCTGAGGATTTTGAGAGTAAATGGTAGAGGCAGATTGGGGAAGAAAACCAGAACTAAAGTCCTGCCAAACTGACTGTGAGTTTCTCACTTCCTTTCCTCCAGTAGCTCCCAGACCAGACTCAAAGGCAGCCTAAAACCCAGAGCTGCTCCAGTCCTCGGGCAATCTCCCCTGGGGTTGGTGGCAATGGCAGCAGCACCTATGCAAAATAAAATTCTGGGGGAGAGGAGACTTTGTCTCTGACCAGAGAAACTGGTTCCAAGTGCATGGAGGAAATCTGAATTGCTTTGATTTGCTATCTTCTCACTGTGTGGCCCCAGAGGAAGACTCAGTTGAGTGAGTGCACAACAGAGAAAGGAAACTAAATCCATGTCAATGATGCATTTTGAGTTAAAATTTGTTAATTTACAAAAGTTAATTACAAAATTAACTCAAAGCTAATTTGAGTTAATTTGGTGTGAAGTAAATTGGTGTTTTTTCATGTGAATATCCAATTATCCATGCAATATTTTTTGAAAAGAATATCCTTTCCCTTTTTGAATTTTATTGTGCTTTTGCTGAAAATACATGCAGAGGGTTATCTTCTAGAGTCTCAGTTTTGTTCTGTCAATCTGTGTGTCTACCCTTTTGGCCAGTACCACAGTCTTGGTTACTGTAGCATTGTTGAAAGTTTTCGCCTCAAGAGGTGTAAATCCTCCACCTTTGTTCCTCTTTTTTCAAGATTAGCGTGCTTCTGGGTCTTTTGCTTTTCCATATTAATTTTAAGATCAGCTTTTAAATTTCTGCAAAAAAAAAACCAAGAAAACCAACCTAGCTGAGATTTTGAGGTTTTGATAGTTGATTTTAGGATAAATTTGGACAGTGGTGTCATCTTAACTGTATTCTCATCTCTCATGAATGCACAATGCCTCTCCATTTGTTTAGATCTTCCCTAATTTCTTCTAGCAGATTTTGTAGTGTTCCGCGTACTAGTGGTGCACTTTTTGCAGCCTAAAAAAGCAGATCTGTCTGGAATTTCCTTCAGGAGCAAAAAAGACTCTGCAAACTCCTAGTGGGAGTTTAGTCCTGTGAACTGTGGAGGCTCCTGATGTGCTTCCTCTGATGTCAAACCTTTCAGCAGCTTTGCTTTTGCTGTGGGTTTTTCCGTGAAAGAAGAAAAAAGGAAGGAAGCTTCCTTGGAAGACGTTTCTCTGTGCCTTTTCAGGTCAGAATCTCAGAGTTTGAGAAGGGCAAAATTTCCCAGTTGGTGACGTTTATTCCAGCTGAAGGTGAAATATTTTCTTTCTTTCTTTCTTTTATTTCTAATAAATTGGGAAGGGTGACATAAGAAAAGTACGAAAATGTCTAGCGTTCTCTGAAGAGCTACTGCAAGAAATAAGGATTAAAACCTTTAAGCAACATCATGAAAAATAGCTTTGTTGGTTAGCTCCACTTATGCTCAAGAGAAGGCACTTCTTTTAGTGGATCTGGAAAGAAAAAACAAAGGGCAGGATGAACCACGTGTGTCATAACTTTAAAAAGGTGGTATCTACACTTTTTTATTCCTCATCAGAGAACAGCGTTTTGCCAGGTGAATCTAAGCCCTCATTCCAAACACACTGAATCTGATTGTCCAGGTGAGAACTTCAGGTATGGAAAAAGAGGAGAATTAATATTGAGACAAACTGGCCCTGAAGTAAATTTGGAAAGCACTAGTGCACAAAAATGTAGTTTGGAGTTTGAATATGTCACGCTGGTATTAACAAGGAAGTATTTGAACCAAGAATCCCAACGATCCACTAATGAGATCTCCTTCCTGAGTACCTACTATGTGCTAGACACTGAGCCAGGTGCACATAATCTACCATGTCAGTAAGACACTGCCAGACACTTCAGGGATGGGGAGCGGGTTGTTTAAGAACTCATTCAAGCAGGTCCCAGATGGGTATTTAGGGGTTTGTGTTGAAAGTCTGTGAAGTCTTCTGGAACCAGAGACGAAATTAAATCCTGAACTAGGGTTTGAAGGAGAATTAATTTATAAACATCATAAAACATCTATTTAGAGCCACAAAAATAAATAAATAAATAGGCACATCTCTGTTATTTTGGTTACCAGGGGAAAGAACTGTGATACGAGAGGGTTTTGTCACCTGTACCACACAAACATAAAAGGTCTGAGGACAACTCTCCCCCGGCTTAAAACCACCGATGCAGAAGGAGTTCAGCCCTTGTTGGTAATGCACAGAGCGTACTAAGTTCACAAACATATGTCCTCTATTGCCTGATAAACCCATGAGAAAGGAGTGTGTCACTCGTTTCATTGGTCCATCCAGCTCGTAGCTGTCTCTGGTCTTTTAAACACTCTGTGCTACCGAGCAAAAAGATGGCATGAGAGATTCTTGCCTTTGCACATGGAGGAAAACCCAGGTCTGTCGGTGCTTGGGTCAGGGCTGAACTGGGAGGAGTGAGTAGCAGGAGCAAAAAAGGGCACAATCCGAAAGGAGTCCCCAGGCACTGGCATACGGGGAGTTTTTATATTATTCTATTACTCTGATTCTTCACATACAGTAGAATCATCTGTAGAGTTTATAACATATACTTATCTAGAGAGTGTAAATACCTAAACGTAATAGATAAAAATGAATAGAAATATATGTAGAAAAATATCTTTATGACCTAGAGAACAGAGAAGAGCTTTAAAAAAACTCTTTAAAAGCACAGACAGTAAAGCAAAACATTAGTGTAGTTGATTTCATCCAAATTAAAGATATGTTCAATGAAGGTCACAAACGTAAATAAACAGGGGTGACAAAAGTAGAAGATATTTGAAAGGTTTAAAAAATGACAACTTAATATATATTATATAGTAAGAAGCCATAAAAGTCAGACAGAAAGCTCAACAGAAAATGGGTCAAGAACACAGACAGGATACTCTAAAGAGCCAAGATACAGAAGAATCTCAAAAGCTTGACAAAGATTTTAAACATTGAATATTATTAGTAATATATAAAAAGTCAAAATAAAATGATATAGTATTCTATCTACACTAAGTTGGAAGAATTAGAAAGCTGGACGGGTCAATTATGCAGGAATGGGAATATAACAACCCTCATGGACTGCTGATAGGGGTTTATACTGATGCAGCCATTCTGAAGAGAAATCTAACACATGTTACTCAGGTTAAGATGATTCATACCCAACGTTCCAGATATCCCGCTCCTAGATGTGTACGATTCCCCCACGCACACACAAAACTCACAAAGGCACAGATTGTATCATACGTGTATGTTAATTGCAACATTATTTTGGGTTTTTCAGAATCAGATTCAACATTGATGCCATCACTGGACGGTAGATAGGTAAGTGTGATAAATGCATAATATTGAATAGAATAGATGTACATATAACAACACGTGTGAACGTTAAAAATAAAACTTTTAAAAAAGATATTTAACACAGTAAACATTTTTCCTCTATTACACTAATCACTACTCTCTCATCTTCAAAATCTTGCTGCTGCTCTCCACTTTCTCATCTTTTTGTCCTTGTGCATTTATGCCTTAAAATATCCCTAGTATTCTCTATACTGTAGTTTGAAATAGAGAGAAAGCAAATGCTGTGCTTAATTTACAATAATTATAATTAAGTCTATCTCTGACTTAATGAAACTTAGTGAAACACTAAGGATTAGTAAAATAGTAGGTGGTGAAAGGTAATCACCATTTATATTGGGATCAAAATACTAAAGAGGCTAGAAAATAATTTTTATGTCTCTCAAATTTCCCTGTCTCTCATTTCACCATCTCAATCTAATGAGGTTAAGCTGAAGAAATACCAATGTCATACCCAGGACAGGATCAGAAATTCTGTGGCAAGCTGGTGGTATTTCTGATCACTCTTCCTGAGTTCTGACAAATGCTGACCCACTTACCATTATCTTCCCTTCCCTATTGCTCCAACTTCTCAGAATGTAGAGTGAAGGGACAGGAACCACATGAGCTCCACTTTTAGGAGCCACAAATGAGACTGTCTTCTATTCCTGAGCATTAATTTCTCTCCACGGTGCTGGACTCAAGGCCTGCTCAGGCCATTTGAATCCCTGGCCTCCTCTTTGCTGGCTGAAGCTGGCAGCATTCCATATTTCCATAGCTCCCACAATTGTCCCCCAAATCAGCCATTAATTCTGTGTTATGAGAATATTTGGCAATTATAGGCACTCAACTTTGTTGAACATGTTTTTAGGTGGCTCCTTATGGTAGCCAGAAAGAAATAAAGGATGGTAGATGTTAGCGAGATGCCAGAACCCTGCGGTCCACTGGAGCAGGCATCATCCAGATGGGAAAGATTGTAAAACAACTTCTTGGTCTCTCTGTTATGAAATAAAAAACCAGGACAAAGGGATCAGTGCTTGGTTTATTTTGGATCCAGTGGGAACAAAACTAGGGCCTTCTGCATATAGGACACAAGTGATAACCACTACAGTAAGACACAGTGTGCTTGCTGAGGAGGACAGGGGCAAATGTGAGAAACAGCAGGAAGCAGCAACACATTGGCTACAGTTAACAGGTCCAAGGACAGTCTCATCACAAGCTCAGGTAAGGAGGACATTTAAAGTGCTATGTACCCTTAGAGGCATCTCACTGGGCACAAGTTTGAAAGGCCCATCCGTTAGAATACACTTGTAAAAATAGGTTTAAATGTCCAAAACTGAATTTTTTATTTTTACCTGGTCCTTGTTTATTCATTCATTAATTCATCCATTCTTTTGTTCAAGGAATATTAGTTGAATTGCTATGACAAACCAGAGATTGTTAAGTAGCTGGGAATAAAGTGGTGAACACAACACATAAAATATCCTTTTCCTCATGGAACTTATGTTTTATTTCCAAACAAATAGTAGTTGCTGATTTAATATGCCTTTTTTGATGGAAATTTTAACCATACTTAGCAGAAGTTTTTTATCAACTCCCCTTCTTCGGGATTGGTAAAATTTGGTCTCCTAGATATTGTTCACAAAGCTAAGTTGAGATGCATGAGGAAGCTGCCAGTATATGCGTAAAACTGTCATAAATGCATAGCGTGGGAAATATACATGCACATATATGTGAACACAAATATATTTGACTCCCTGGTAATTGGTCCTAAGGAATAAATTTTTCTGCCTTGATTTTAAACTTCCCAAAACACATCCAGTTTCTTTATTCTTGTTGTACACCTTTGCTTCAACATTCCCCTGTCTTTTGTATTCAAACCTCAAGAAAGTGTCTCATTCATGAGTGTTAAAAGTGGGTGTCTGAATGAATCTCGCTGTCAAGGTCCTGCTAATCTACCACGATAAGAAAACGAAACTCAAGTCAATGTCCTGTCTGAGAGATTTCAATTCTTCAGGCCATTGAGGTTCAAAAAGAAAAGAGCCTATGAAGCCTTTTCCCCCTTAGACAACAGAGAAGAAGATTTGGTACCTGCATCCCCTAGGTGTTCAAAAGAAGGTGAGCCCAACCTGCCCTGGAAAGACGGCTTTTCAGTGATGCCCAACTCTTCATAAAGACTCTCTAAGATTGCTCGATAAAAAATCCCAAGTAATAGATTGGTCCCAGGAGCAAGGGAGATCGTCAGGGAAAGATTGTCTTTTAGAGTAGAAGTGCTCAGCAAAGCAAGCTGAGGACCAATCTCCAGTAATTAAAAATGCATGTGGTGTTCACTGCACAGTTCTTTCAAATGCTTGAAACATTTATCATAAAATATTGGCCTTCTTCATTCATTGTTTACACAAAAGCCAAGAGGTCTTTGGATCAAAATGGAAAATGTCATGTTCTTCTTTAAACAGTCAATTTTTTCTGCCCATCACATTCGGATTAAATATGAATTCCATACTATGGAAGGTCTCCCTGATCCAGCACACGTTATTTTATTTGCAATCAGTGGAATACATTTCCATGAGGAAAAAGAATAAATAAAGCCACGATCTGATACAAACCTACAGTTGGAGCTCCTCACACTGCCTTCACAATCTGTTCCTTGTTCACCCCAATGCAGGAATCCCCTCTCCATTCAAGGCTCTTCAACCAATTCACATTTTTTTCGACTAACTACGTCACATCAATTCCCCTAGCAAGTATCTCCTGATCATTAAGACTGGAGGGGGTGCCCCTTTTCTGGGCTCATGTGAGATAACCCTGTGACTTTTATAGCTGTCATTCCATGAAGCACTCTTACTGTAACTAAATTACTGTGTGCAAATTTACCATTATGATCACCTTAGGAATCCCTTCCCTCCTTCTAGTTTGTGAGTTCTAGTTTGTCACTTCTAGTTTTTCATATACCTCCAGTAAGCAGAATGGGACTAGGCTATTCAATATTTAGTTTAAAATAAAAGTCAAACCAAATTGCTTAGAAAGCTTAAACACACATGTGCCTTAAATATAATAGCTGTTGGTTGTTTTTTTTTAAGGTTGGTTTATTTGTTTTTATTTTGTTCTTTTTGGTGAGGAAGCTTGGCCCTGAGCTAACATTGCCAATCTTCCTCCATTTAGTATGTGGGACCCCCCACAGCATGGCTTGACGTGTGGTGTGTACATCTGTGCCAGGGATCTGGGCCCTCAAATCCCGGTCTGCGGAAGTTGAGCGCGCGAACTTAACCACTACGCCACCCGGCCGGACCCTAAGCTGTTTTTCACGCTGATCTGATCTTAAAGCAAAAAAAAAAAAAAAGAAGGTGAGACTAGAGAGTGTGCTGATGAGAAACATGCCTCTCTCCTCCACTACCCCAATATTTCTAGCAGGTCATGTTTTAGCTGCCACAAGAGGGAGCCAGCCTGTGAACTTTCTCAAAGGCCCAGAAGCCTCTGTCCTGTCATTAGTTTCTCACGACTCCTTTGGGGACAAACATTTTTTCGCTACTGAGCAACTTCTGCAGGAGCTCAGACTTAGAACCTAGTAGAAGGCAGATCGCTTCCAGTGTCCGGGTAGGACAAAGACCTAGGATAGTTGAAATGGGATGAATAACAAAGAAAAGTCACAAAGGTAAATCACAGGCAAATCACAAAGGTCATCTTCCTGCTGTAAGACTTTAAGGGACATCACACACCGAGTTCACACATTCCAGAGCAGTAAACATGAGTGATAGAAGACAGAATAGAGGAGTTCCTTTGACGCTTACTAGACCTACTCGCCAGATTCCACTTTCACAAACTTCCCAGCTGCACCACCAACCTCGCCTGACAGACAGCTGGCGCAGTCCCCGCCGATCCCTGTGCCCCCCAGTCTCTCCCGCCATCGCCCGAGGAGGTCCCCCGAGCTCCGCCAGTCAGTACTAGTACCTGAAGGATAATTTTCAGTCGTCGAGAGACGAAGATCAGAGCGTATTACAAGGTCAGAGAAATGAGCGTAGAACACACCAAGAAATTTCTTGAAATAAAATTTCCAGGAGTCTGCCCAAGATTTCGCTGCCTGCTGCTTGGCACCTAACTGGGGCTCTAGAAGCAGCACTGGCCTGGCTATGAGTTATGGAGTTTAGACATTTTTGATTCTAAGAATCGGAAAGTGTACAGGGAAAAATAGCGCCTCAACTAAGAAAATATCCTGAAGGAAAGAGTAAATTTAAGGTTCATTCTAACTAACCCAAAAATGTAAACCTCTCAGAACATGTGAGTTTCCGTAGTGTAGTGGTTATCACGTTCGCCTAACACGCGAAAGGTCCCCGGTTCGAAACCGGGCGGAAACAGTCTCCGTTTTTTCGCCCAAATTCCGAATTTTCTTCCAGACATCGTCTATCTAAATCTCTACATTTCCGCCAACTCTCAAATCTTCGAGCTCCCTTTGCAGCCCAGGACTTTCAATTACGAGAATTACTGCGCGACCAGAGTTGAAAAAGGCTTCCTCGCCTCTCTCAGCAAGTAGTTACGTCCATTGGGTTAGAGAAGATACTGCCCTTGGCTGAGGTGACTGTCCATCGTAGGAGGCGCGGTCCCCATTTCCTGTGAGCAGGAACAGAGGAGACTAGCCCTGAGAAAGGAGTGTGGTTGATGTATGCAAGGAGGATCAAGAAGCCAACTGTAACCGCAGCAGAACGAGCCCAGTGGAGAGTACTTCGTGTAGGCAGAGAGGTAACAGAATGGAGGGGATAGATCAAGTGGAGCCTTATTATTTCTTTAAGGACTTTGGCCTTTACCCTGATAAAATGAGGAGACGTTGGATTTTAAGTAGGAAAGGAATTTTACGTGACCTGAGTGTTTTGAAAGGGCCCCTCTGCCAGCTCTGTGGAGAATATTTTATATGGAGAAAAGAATGGAAGAGAGGAGATCTATTAAGTCCCTTTCATCATGCTGCATATCAGAAGTAACTGAGGTGTGGACAAGATGGTGGCATCCACGTTTGTGAGAAGTAGTCACAGTCAGGATACATATTACAGATAGAGTCAAGAAAAATTCCCGAGAAAATAGATGTGAGGAATGAAAGTTGAGACAATGATGACTTTGAGGTGTTTTGCCGAAAAATTGGAAGGGCAGAGTTGCCATTAACTGAAATGGGGGAAGACTGCATGTAAACAGTATTATTAGGGAAACATTGGGAGTTCGGTTTTAGATATGCTAACCTTTAGGTATCTAGTATAAAACACTCAAGTGTAATTAAGCAATGAGTTGAATCTACAAGCCTGGAGTGTAATGGAGTGCTCTAGACTGCAGATACAAATTTGTGAGTTGTAGTCACATAGACATTATTTAAGCCATGAAAACAGACGAAATCACCAGGCAGTGAGTGTCTACAAATAAGAGGCCCAAGGAACGAGCCCTGAGACTTCCTTTATAGAAAAGGGTGGGTGAGAAGAGGGGAAACAAAGGATATTGAGAAGTAGAAGCCAGTGAGGTAGAAAGACAATCAGGACAGCAGTGTCTTGGAAGTCAAATGAAGAAAATGTTTTAAGAAGGATAAAATGCCTATGGCCCCTTAGAAGTCAAGGACGTGGAAGTGATCATTAATTTCAGACATTTAGAGGTCATTGGTGATCTTGACAAGAAGTTTCCATGAAGTGGTGGTGCCAAAAAAGCTGAAAGAAGTGAGTTTAACGAATGGGAGGAGAGAAACTGCAGATGGTAAACCTGCGTAGTTCTTTAGAGATTTTGTATAAAGTCATCTGAGAAATAGGGCACTAGCTAGAGGAAAATGGGGCAAGAAAAGTCTTTTTAAGATAGGAGTCATATAGTAGATTTGAATATGAGATTAATCCAATAGGCAGGAGAAGATTGTTATAGTCAATGCAAATAAAATTCTCTTTAAGTCGTCAGTAATTCACTCGTAGGAATACAAGAAAATTCCTTCCCCTGAGGAGACCAAAGAATGTTCCAAAGTTCTGTGATAGCAACATGTCAGAAATAGATTTTTAACCGCATGTTTCTCTTTTCTGTTATTTTCTCTTTTCAGGACAAAGATACATGAAGACTGGTTCTAGAATGATCCTAAAACTGAAAATGTTGGGAGGAATCAGGAGATGGCCACTATGGAGTAACATACTTGGCAAACCACTAGCTTGCTATGTCGTTAGTCTCATTTAATAGACACTGCTCCACTATCAGCCTCCAATTACAAAAGTGCTATATGCTTTCTGAAGGTGACCATATTTTCTAACATGTAATGCTGACACCCAGCCTCTGGCCATATATGATTGGGCCTAGAGCTCTCAAAGGCACTCACTTTGTCAATCCATGGGCTGGCACGTGACCTCTAAAGAGACCTAAAACCTGATCCTCAGTAAAAATCTCTGACCCAAAAGTGGTCCAAGTATTTAGATAGGTGGTCCACATAGATTTTTTAGGAGGGGAATTGGAACTGGAAAAAGTAAAGATAATCATACAGCAGACAGAAGAGACATAATAGATTCAAAGAGAAAATGACATTGAGAGATTTACTCATTCACATTAATTCCTGATTGCCAACATATAGATCAATGAACTACTGCCCTTGAGTGGGGTCAGGATAATCTAGACCCTCTATAGGTTTTGTTAAATTAAGAGACTTTTCAAGCTAGAGTATAGGTGACTTTATCTCTAAAACCCTAATTGGGTAACTCCCGCTCCAACTAGCTTCTAGATATGGGAAGAAGAGAATGGAGATGGAGAAAGGTAACACCAAGTTGATCTTTCTATGAACTTTTGGAAAAGGGAAATGTGCCTTTCCACTCTGTTGACCCAACATCTCTGCAGGGCCAGATCTAAAGTGATGTTTGCTCCTCTCCCCCACCCTCTCTTCAAGCATGTGTCCTCTTTGCTTTAGACAAAGAAGAACTTAATCACTCATTCATTCAATACATATTTGTTGCATGTATACTATGTATCAAATACTGCATTAGTCACTAGGATAACAGCTGTGAACAAAATAGATAGAAATCGCTTTCCTTTCTACAGGCAGGGTACAGAAATCTTTTTAAAAGTAAAGTTACATATAAAATGCTAGAGGAATGTTACAATAAATGCTAAGGAGAACAATTAATCTGGGAAGGACATTAAGGGGGAGGGTTTTCTTTCCAGTCTAAATGGAGTTTGGTGACATTTAAGCAAAAATCTGAAGGAAGAAAATGAATGAGCTTGGGGATGTTCAGGTAAAGTCATTCCACACATAGGATATAGTCCCCACAAAGACCCTGATGTGGAGTTTACCTTGTGTATTTGCGGCATAGCAAGGAGGCTAATTCTGCTGGAGTAAAATGAGTGATATTTTAATGTATATGTCAGTTATCTATTGCCACAAATATACTGCTTAAAAAAACACCCCAATTCAGTAGCTTAAAATATTAGAATGGTTTTAGCTCACTAGTCTATGGTTTACTAATGTAGGTTGGGATTGACCAGACTGTTTATGTCCCAGCTGGGCTGACTCACAAGTTTGGTGAACAACAGACAATCAGTTAATCTTCATACATTGCTTATTTTCCGGCAGGCTAAACCCAGGCAAGTTCTCATGACAATGGTTCAGGGCAAAAGCAACCAGGGGGAAAACAAACCCCCACATGGAACGATTATATAAGCAATTATAGCAAGGTTGTGTGATACAAGGTTCACATACAAAAGTCAGTCACTTTCCTATATACCAGCAATGAGCAACTGGAATTTGAATTTAAAATCAAAATATGATTTACATTTGCACCCCCTAAAATGAAATACTTAGGTATAAATCTAATGAAAGTTGTGTAAGATCTATATGAGAGAAATTACAAAACTCTGATGAAAGAAATCAAGGAAGAACTAAACAGAGAGATATTCCATGTTCATGGATAGAAAGGCTCAATATTGACAAGGTGTCAGTTCTTCCCAACTTGATCTACAAATTCAACACAATCTCAATGGAAATCCCAGCACATTATTTTGTGGATATTGACAAATTGATTCTAAAGTGTATATGGATAGGCAAAAGGCCCAGAATAGTCAACACAATATTGAAAGAGAGGAACAAAGTCAGAGGTCTGACACTACTTGACTCCCATACTTATTATAAAGCTACAGTAATAAAGACATTGTAGTACTGGCAAAACAGTAGATACATAGATCAATGGAACAGAATAGGGAGCCCAGAAGTAGACCCACACAAATGTAATCAGTTGATCTATGATAAAAGTAGCAAAAGCAATACAATGGATAAAGGACATGTTTTCAACAAATAGTGCTGGAACAATTGCACATCCACATGCAAAAAAAGTAAATCTAGACACAGACCTGACACCCTTCACAAAAATTAACTCAAAACAGATCATGGTCCTAAATGTAACACACAAAACTATAAAACTCCTAGAAGATGACATAGGAGAAAAATCTAGATGACCATTGAGTCTGGTGATGGCTTTTTAGATACAGTGCCAAAGGCACAAGCCAAAAGAAAGAAAGAAAACAATAGATAAACTGGACTTTGTTAAAATCAAAAACTTCTGCTCTGCAAAACACACTGTTAAGAGAAGGAGAAGACGAGCCACAGACTGGGAGAAAACATTTGTATATGATATAACTGATAGAGGACTGTTATCCAAAATATACAAAGAACTTTTAAAACTCAGTGATGAGAATATGAACAACCTGATTTAAAAAGGGGGCAAAAGATCTAAATAGATACCTTATCAAAGAAGATATACAGATGGCAGATAAGCATATGAAAAAAGGTCAACATTATACATCATTATGGAAATGCAAATTAAAAGAACAGTGAGGTTATCACAACACACCTATTAGAGGGGCCAAAATCTAAAACACTGACAACATCAAATGTTGAGGAGGATGTGGAGCAACTGGAACTCTTCTATATTGCTGGTGGGAATGCAAAATGGTACAGCCACTTCAGAAGATAGTTTGACAGTTTCTCACAGAGCTAAACACACTCTTACCAACCATATACTTCAGCAGTCGAGTTCTTTGGTACTTATGAAATGAGGTGAAAATTAAATCCACAGAAATACCTGCACACAGATGTGTATAGTCTTTTTATTCATAATTGACAAAATTTGGAAGCAATCAAGATGTCCTTCAGTAGATGAGTAGATAAATAAACTGTAGTACATTCAGACAATGGAATATTATTTAGCAATAAAAAGAAATGACCTATTAAGCATGAAAAGATACAGAGGAAACTTAAATGCATATTACTCAGTGAAAAAAAACCAATCTGAAAAGGCGACGTACTGTACGATTCAACTATATGACATCTGAAAGAGGTGAAACTATGGAGACAATAAAAAGATCAGTGGTTGCCAGGGGTTAAGAGGGATGGAGGGATAAATAGGCAGAGCACAGAGGATTTTTAGGGCAGTGAAAGTATTCTGTATGATGCTATAATGGTAGACATATGAGATTATATATTTGTCAAAACCTATAAAATGTACAACATCAAGAGTGAACCCTAATGTAAACTATGGACTTTGGGTGATAATGATGTAGGTTCATCAGTTGCAACAAATGTACCATTCTGATTTAGGATGTTGATAGTGGGAGAGAATGTGTGTGGCGGAGGAGGGGGTATGAGAGAACTTTCCACTCAATTTTGATGTGAACCTAAAACTGGTCTAAAAAATAAAGCTTATTTTAAAAAACAAACAAAAAACTAAAACATCAACAGAAAAAGCAAGTAGAAAAAGCAAAGGGCTTATTTAAGAGTCTTCTTTGTCAAGTCTGGTAATATCCCATTGGCCAAAGTAAGTTGCAGTGCTCAGCCAAGACAGAGTGGGAAGGCACTACAAGGTCACATGAAAAACATCATGGATAAAGGGAAGGGAGAAGAATTGGGATAATTAAGGCAATAAACCCACCACAATAGCTAATTGTATCTGGTTGATTTGATGCAGAAAGATCAAAATAAAAATCATCTTTTTTATTACTCTGTTATGTGCTCCACATATTCCAGTTTCTTACCCCAATTCCATCATCACCCCAGCCATGTTCATGACCCATCTGCCAATTACAACATCCCTAAGCCTCACCCAATCCTCACCCTGTCCTTAACTCCATCTCTGCTATTCATCCCATCACTGACCTGAAAGTTAAAGGTGTCTAAGTTGGATTGAGAGGATCAGAGACAAAACTGGTGTTTTTATTATTCATTACTTGGACATGAAAGAGAGAAAGAAAGAAAGGAGGGAAGGAAGGAGTGAAGGAAGGAAGAAAAAGAAAGGAAGGAAGGAAAGAAGAAAGTGACTTTCGTTTTAGGCCAAAGTAAAATGTTGAGAACATAAACTAATCACAAACTTAGGAAAAGACTGATTGTTCTGTAGCCATGATAACAGGTAGCCACCAGAACCAACAATAAACCAATTCAGTCTATCAGTGGTAACCATTTTGTGAAGATACTTTTGCAGGACAACCAATCACTGCCAACCCTTTCCGTCTGAAAGTTAGCCAGTCAGGGATGGACTCGCTTGGATAAACATGCCTTTGAGTGCCAACCACCAGTACTCTCTTCCAAAACACCAGGCTTCCACAGATTATGTCAACCTACTCGGCCTCTTAAAGTCTTCACTTCTCTATGCCTCCTCCCGGGAAAACATCAGCCACCACCTCTCTCAGAGGGTCTGTGCTTTACCAACACAGCTCGCTCCTTAAATGAGCTTTGACTTTGTATTTCAGGTATTGAGCAGTGGTTTCCTCATGCTTTGAAAATGCCGCTTTGTCAAATCTAAAACATCTAAATTTCATTTTTTTGCTGGGGTTATATTTGTCATTAATTTTTCATTTCTGAAATTCTTCTGTATTCTGTACAGTAATGTGGCCTCTACAATCACAATGCTTTGTCACAAATGGTGACTTTGGTTCCTTTATATAAGTGTATTAACCAAATTCGGCAAACAAAATCCCAACGTTTAAAAACACTCTGATGGTGAGGCTTGTATATGAACTCCACAAATATTTACCGAATGCTTACTTTGTGTTCAGAACTGTTCATGGTCCCAGAGATCCAGAAGAAAAAAAAAATCTGTCCTCTGGTAAAAAGCTAATAATTTTTTTTAAAGGGGGGGTAGGGGTGTGGGAAATATACAATGTATCCGATTGTGACTATTTTAGCAATAAGCAATAGCGACTTCCACAGTGTTGAAAAGGCAGCGCAAAGGACTAGGAGACAATCAGGTAGATGAAGCATGTACGGGCCACATGGACTTGGTGGACTGGACTCTGGGAAAGAGACGAGGAAACTGGGGCACTCAGAGGCTCAGTGTCCAATTAGACACACATCTCCAATGCCACCTCTACTCTCATACCCTAGTTTGCTTAAATTTCTATCTGAAGGTTTTATGCCACTTTTCCCGTAAATTATTTTTCCTTTTCCTTTGTCCTGCTTTTGAAGAGGGGGATAAAGAAGGTAAGTGTTACTGCTGAGGATTAAGAAATAAAGTCAACATTTAATCCCAATTTTAGGTCGGAGATGTTATTTTCAATGAGTGAGGAGACTAAGCAAAGTTAGTCTTTATTCAACAGAGGTGACACCCGCTTGGCCCGTACGGGGATCGAACCCGCGACTTTGGCGTTATTAGCACCACGCTCTAACCAACTGAGCTAACCGGCCATGTATTGAACTCCGCCTTTTAATTAGCAACGTCAAAAATATGTTGACATTCTTGTGTTGATATAGGATTAAAGAAAGTCTTTCTTCTCCCTTTCCAAATGAGGCTTTTGTTTTTGGCTAATTTTAACCAATATCAAACATTGTTTCTTCAAGCCTCTCTTCCCGTTCTCCATTTCCCCTTTCTGCGCTCCCGCGAAATGGAACAGACGAGGCGAAAACTCTGCCTTCGGTAGAAATGAACTTCGCCTCTCCGGTGGAAAGCTGACTTTCTCCAACTCGTCGATTCCGCCCCGAGAAAACACAGAGAAACATTCACAACAGAGGCTTCCTTCTTCCCACCCCGGGAAGGATCTGGAAGGAGAAGGTGGGCGTCCCGAGCTTTACTTCCGAATCGGCAGATTCTGAAATGGACCGTCCAGCCGGAATGGCTGGTGGATTTGGTCCCGGGTCCCGGCAGGAGGATTCCTCTCCACCCCGAAAAGAAGGATGTCTCTGGTAGATCTGGGTCCCTCAGGACCAGAGAGATGCTCCTTTCCTGCTCCCCGACAACGCCCGGCGGTGTGAATGCTGCTTTCCCTTTGCCATGTTATCATCATTACCTGCTAGTGTTTCTCCTTCTTCTCCTGGAGGGCGAAGACTGCGCTGTCTTCACTCCTCTGGTACCCCCGGAGCCCGCACAGCTTGGTAGGTTCTCGGTCAGGTAATTTAATGAATGGGGAAAGGTGTCCAGAAGGTCATTTCTGCTAACGATCTGGTCTTCGAAATCGAGCGCGAGGATACTCTGGGTCAGTCAAATGTCATCAGGAGTTTCCATTTTTTCTTCAACTTATTTTCAACAGAAATCAATTCACCTCCTCCCATTGTTGGAGTGTGGTGTTGGGGTGGGAGATGGTAGAGAAATAACAGCTTTAATAACAGCTCGGAGATCGTCGGCCAAAAAGGACTTTCTCTCCCAGTTCCCGCCTCTCTTGCTCCGAGAAGAATTCCAAGGACTTCCTTCTCAGCCGGGCTTCTCCCGCGTCTCTTCGCGTCCGCCCGCGCCTGGGGCTCCTGGCGCTCCCTCCATGAGCCTCCCGCAGCCCAAGGGTCTCCAGTTCAACAAGCTCGGGGAAACACACAAGGACGACGATGTACTCGGGTTTAGCAGGTGCAGATGTGTGTGTGTGTGTGTGTGTGTGTGTGTGTGTATGTTGGAGGAGACAAGTCTGAGCTCCAGAGCCCTCGCAAAGATCCCGGACAGGCAGCTCTTCCTCCTAGACAATTTCCCAGCAACTCAGCGTCCCACTCGGTGTTTGGTGGCCACGCAGGCAGCGCCATTTCGAGTGGAAAGAGGGATCCCAACCGTTTCTGGAGTGACAACGGCACCCGCGAGCGCTCTAGGCTTTCGGGCCACTTTCAAGTTTTCGGATTTCTATTCTGAAGGCAAAAAAGTGACGCTCAGCTGGCCACCGGGTCCCTGTTGTGAGATGCCCCAGCAGCTACTCAGACCTCCAAGCACGGGAGAAAAGGACGTGCTGGAATATCAGGTCTGAGTAGGACCTAACATTGGGTTTGGAGGCTGTTTCCATTAAAAACAAGATGTAAGCAAATGCTGAAGAATTAACAGAGCTTACGCTTTATCCTCAGCCAAGTTGAGCCTTTAGCCTTCAAAATTTTGTTACCCACACCCCTCCCCAAAATTTTAAAGCTGTGTACCCCTGGAACGATTTTTGACAACTAATTGATTTTTATCATAAGATTAAGCAGTTATTTTTCTTTGAGTTATAATTATTGACAATTAAAAAATGAAACTATTGCATCACTCGAATATATTAAACATAAATTCTGCATAATTTTATACAACCATTATTTATGAAAAACAAATGCATGAACAAGTATTCTTTTACAGCCTTTAGTCTTATGTCATTGTTTTCTTCTGGAACTTCAGTTTCCCACAAGTACATATCATGATATAAAATAATTTTATGCTTGAAATTATTTTAAGCTTCTTGTAGCCTACTTTACTCAACAAAAAAATATATATGCACATTACAATTAATTTGGGGAGGGCATAAGGCTCTAATTTTTATGAGTTCCTCTGTAGTAAATTATCATGAAAATTATTACTCACACACAATTAATCGTAACGATAGAAATACTATGAACTTGAAAACTAATCAGTAAAATTAAAGGTAAAAATAATTGAATGTTTATCTAAATGATACAACCAGGCTTTCAAAATTAGTTCAGACGATCATGCATAAATGTACACACTGCCGTAAGTCATGTTTCAGCATTAATTTTATGCCTAGTTTGGAAGTACTCAGGAGATGTATTTTAATATACAAATAGAATAAAAGTAGATCAAGTTTTGTATATACAAACATTGTTAGACAAATGTCTCACAATTGTTTAACACTTTTTGAGTTACCTGCAAAAAGTCACGTAGTAATCCACCATCAATAATTATTTTTCACATTCTATTACATTTGACAACTTGACTAGATTCTCCCTTCATTTATTAAATGTCAATAATTGGACACTTCCTGACTTGCTAAAGGATCGTTATCCAGCTATTAGAATAATTCAGTTTATCTTAATTTTCAGTCATGGGGAGATGAAGTTCACAGGGTCTTACAAAGTCAGAGAAATGAGCGTGGAACGTATCAAGCAATTTCTTGAAACAAAATTGGGCCTCTGGGAATAACATTTGCCTGACTATGAGTTATCGAGTTTGGATGTTGTTGATTTTAAGAATTGGAAAGTGTAGAGGGAAAAATAGCGCCTCATCTAAAAACTATCTTGAAGGAAACGATAAATTTAAGGATACTTTTAACTAACTGAGGAATGTAAAATCTTCCGATCGCTTAGGTTTCCGTAGTGTAGTGGTTATCACGTTCGCCTAACACGCGAAAGGTCCCCGGTTCGAAACCGGGCGGAAACAACTGGTGTTTTCCTCGCGAATTCCTAATTTTTTTCCAGAACTTTTGTATCCGAATCTCTTTTCGGTTCTCCCTAGTCTCAACTCGCTGCCCTCCCTCATCATTCCTGGACTTTCAACTATAAGAATTATATACTTCTCCAATGCTGGTAACGCGATAGAACTGTGTTAAGAGCGATCCATTCAAGAACCTGCTTAACACTCCCTACTGAGGCACTTCACTTTTAAGTTGAACACAAAAGACAGGGTTGTGTTTAGGCCTAAGAAGCAGAACAATAAACAACAGCCTGCACATATTTCCTAATGTTTTAAATAGATTCACGTTCTTAGTACGTCCAGGCTCCCGCACCAGCAAAAGGGACTTTCTTGGTGATCTACTTAAGTGGGTTTTGAAGCCACACGAGGGTACACGTTAATGACACTCATTTGAAAAGAAAGACTGTCGTGCATGGTTCGTGTTCTTGAGTAAAACATGAAACTAACACACACAACCAAGTCACTAGTAAACCTTCCCCCGTCTTCTTCCTCACCTCCAAAAACACCCCAGCAAATGGCCCCACTTGTCCAGAGCATGCGGGCTCCCTGCTGCCACCGGGAATGGTCTTGATCAGAACTCAATGATCTCCGAAAGGTGGGCACAGAGTCCCGGGGAAATGTCCAGCAAGAGCATCTGCACGTGCAGGTTCCTTGCGAGGACCCCAGGGCACAGACATGCAGAGAAACACACCCTCACCACATCTAAATCCAGCTGGAGCGTCCTGGATCTAATTGAAGCTGATCCCGTTGAAGCTGAGCGAGTGGCCTCCTGGCACTCCTGGGGCACTCCTGAGCGCCTTGAGCCGAATCTTGGCCTGGAGAGGCGCGTCCAATTCAGGGCTCTGCACGACTCCAAGTTTCCCTAAAGCGCACCCCTCAGTGGAAACGCCCCTGAGCGGAAAGGCGTTGACCAAGCTGGCTGCGAACCGGCTCCTGAGGTCTTCGTGCGGACCCGGAGGTGGAAGCATCCAGGGAAGGAGTCGTCGCGAGACGCACGGTCAGCAGTGGGCTCTGCTCCACTGTGATGTCCCTGCAGAATCTTGTCTTATCCATGTCCTTTCCCACGCTACCCTCATACTTCTTTTCTCCCTCCTCCCCAAAAGTCAGGTGACACCGGAAAATATTTGTCTGGCAATAAATACATTGCCAGAGACTGACAATGGTCACCCGAGGGGCCCTCGAGGCTCGGTTTCCTTCCAGAAATCCAGAAAGCCCTCAGTGGGGGCACTTCGGATCCCTAACAAAGCGGAGATAAGTCCCCTCCACACCCCCTTAGGGGCGTCATTCGACTCATACCGGGGCTGACCATGTGCTGGAGGTGGACCCCGACGGAACAACGGTCTCTTTTCCAGCCGCCAAGGACCCACCTTCTGGTGCCATTCTAGACACCACTGGGAAGTTTAGGAGAATCTTCGGAGCAAAGAGCACGAAGGATCCTGGATCCTGCTGTGGTGCCATTTCAAATACATTTGCGGAGGAAGTTTAGGAGAATCTTCAAAAGCCAAGCTTTTCAGAGGACAGCTGTTTCCGCCCGGTTTCGAACCGGGGACCTTTCGCGTGTGAGGCGAACGTGATAACCACTACACTACGGAAACTCGGCTGGCCTGCCCTGTCTCTTCTGTAATGGAGAAGAGACTTTTTCTGGCTAGCCCAGGCTCGGTAACATTGAATTGATCTTTTCTTTTAAGAAATTATCAAGGTTACTGCGCTTTTCTACTTATTCAAATGAAGAATATTGGACTCAAAGAGTCACATTAAGAAAATACTACGACTCGGGGAAGAAACGCTTTCCAAATGCAGGACGGAAATTTTAGGCAGCCTCCGGATATGGCAGATTTCAGAAAATTTCCTCTATTTTGTCCTATTTAGGTTTATCTGACCTGAGAAGGTTCTGTTCTCCATCTCTTGGGTGCCAGAAAATGATCCCAGTGATTTACCGGGGTCTGGTGGACTTGAACTCTGGAAACTGTCCATTCTGTGCAGGGCAGTGTTTGACTGATAGAAACCGAGGGGCGGAGAGGAGGTGTGCCCACTTGTCTGCCAGGTAGTGTGAGGATTGGGAATGGGGAAGGGAGGGTCGTACTTCCCAGGACTGGACTCAGAGCCCAGTACCGATGTGGAACGTGCCTGCTCAGTTTCCCACATCGGTTCCTGTTTGATAACAGGCGGAGGACCGCTGTGATAACTGAAAGGCAGACCACGGCTCGAAGGGTCTTGCCAGCGGCCTTTAGAATAGTGACTGGAACCACATCTCCAAACCTCAGCAGTGCCGGGGGCTCGGAAGGAGACCTCTGATACCCCTGAAGGCAGCGATTCGCACAAACGCTGTGTGCGGTCACTCGGGACATCGGAGGCGAAAAGGCTGGGCCATCGATGGCGTCCAAGCCTGGCCCTGGACGCGCGGGCAAGGGAGATTGGAAGACTCTCGGAGAATCATCGCAAGGAAAATGAGACCCTTCAGAAGTCCTTCCAGGACGAAATTGGATTTCCAGTTTGTGGGGTTCCTGTGCAGCCAAAACTTAGAAACAGAAGGAAATCGCGCCCAGAGGATTGTGTAGATCCCGGAAAGCAGCCCAGCATGACTTGTGATCAATTTGTATAATTCCCATTCCCTTACAATTTTTTTAGTTTTTACTTTTAGACAACAAAAAAAGAGCACATTTTCTCTTTGAAATATTTTCTATATTATGCAAAGTTTGAGCTTCCCTTAACAGTTTCACATTTGTGTGGGTGTGTGTTTTTCCTTTTACAGACTTCAGAAACAGTTTTTTAAATGAAAGTTTGTAGTTAGTTCAGCTTCTCACGTTTTCACGTAAATCTTGTTTTCTTTCTCTACTTATATTCTATACTTATATTCTTTCTATACTTATGGTGTGGGTGGATCAAGAATTAATATCTGAATTATTTTTAAATTTACATAAGAAAAATAACCAGAGTGCAATGGAACACACTTTTAAATAAATCATAAAGTATTTTCACTCTGCCAAAAAAGAATAACTCATTAAGGGGTGAAATTGTTGTTAACATGTAGGATAAAATCATGCAACAGAAAAGGCACAACAACCAAAAAAGTAAAAAGCATAGCAAGAATTTAGCAAATTTATTTCCAAAATTAGATTTGACCAAAAAACTATAGAAAACTATATATTAAAAATTATAAAATTAAAACAGATAAGTGAGGCTTACACAAATTGCTTGAGAATTTATATAAAGTTCAAAGGAGGTGAAAATCATTATAGGAGTGTGGTCCTGGAGGATGGGAGGCAGTATGGAATGTTGTATAACAGCACTAACTCTGAAGCCAGACTTCACTAATACTTTATATCAATTCTGGGATTTATTTGTTTTGTAGTTTTGAGCAAACTGCTTAGCATCTTTGTGCCTTGGATCCTCCAATGTAAGGAGCCCTAGGAAAAGTGCTTGCTACATGGTATGGATTATTATTATCCCAGATAGGACGGGCTACATAATGTGCTGGGCCTAATCCAAAATAAAAAATAGGGGTGCTCTATCTGGGGCTGGGGAAGTCAATCTCCCCTTCCCATAGGCTGCAACCCCAATCCATGGCAAGGACTGCAACCTCAGTGCAGGGACTCACTCACTACACACATGGGGTGAGCAGGTGGGCCTCACCTAGCAGCCCACCTAAGGAGTGGTGGTGTTGTCTTGCTCCAGTCTGGATGGGAGTATTGGACCCAGAGCCCCAGCCCCACCTGAGGTGGAGGGTGGCAGCAGCCATGGGGCTGGGCAGGGCAAGGGAGGCCAGGTGTGTCCCAGGGCCAGGGAACAGGAGCAGGTTTCTAAGAACACATTCCAGGGAGACAGGGAGCCAGCAGAAGGCAGACCACATGCAAAGTCCGAGCCCCCAGTGCGTGCTCCACTGTCTCACTAGACTTCACTTACAAAATACAAACTCAAAGATAAAATTATTAATAATTTCAAGACTGTGATCTCAGAGCATTAATCCCCAATCACACAGTCCTGAAATTCAAGTTCTGTGGAGTTGCACTGATCTCACCCATGAAGCTGGCCCTGATCCCAGATCTGAACATCTTTGATCCCAAATCTGAATGGGCTCCTCCATCATGGGAGTCCGGAGAAACAGTAAAGCCTCTACTGCTGTCATTGATTGCTTCTAGAAGGCTCCCTGCATCATCTCTTTTGAAATTTCATTTCCAGACATCTCAATAATTGCAGTTTCTGGCGCACTCACCTGGAAAGATTCACATTCTTCCTCCATATCTAACTTGAAACTTTTGAAAACACTTAGAAGAAAACTTGGAGACAGAATCACATTCTACAACTTCCTTGTGGTTAGAGAAACAAATGAACAGGTTATGGATTCGTTCCCACGATGTACTGAGTGCCCCCTGTATTCCAGGTATGTGAAGGTTCTGAAATGCGGGAAGAATTAAGAGAATTTACAGACTGCTGCAGCTCCTAACATTTGCTTGTCCTTTCCTCTCAAGCAGTAAAAGAACAGTGAGAAGGACAAAACTTTGATGCCTGCAGAGCAACCTGCTTCAAGCTGCTGGATCCTGAGGTCACTGAGAAAGCAGACACAAGAAAGTAGGTCTGCCTGAAATTTCTTCCCCGAGTGGAAGGGAATCTGCCTATTGAGAAGGACGCCGAGTCTTTCAAGCCCTGTTGGGGGATCCTTGGGCCACTTTCACTCTGGTTTCACGGTTTTGAACAGCTGCTCCTTTGCTCTGGAACCTCCTGGGAAGGGAGAAAGAAAGGCCTCCTTTGAAATATTTCTTTTCTTCTTGGGTCACAACCAGAGAATTTGAGGAAATTTCCCCTTAGAGGTGAGGTTCATTTCTGTGGAAATTGAGATTTTTCTCTTTTCTCTTTCCTCTCACCAGGGGCAGGTAGGGACGAAGAGAAGAAGAGTGTGATTTTGTTATTGTCATTGAAGAGGCAGTGTTGTAGACATGACTCTATAGACGGTAAAAAGGAAGATTGATGTCCAGAGCATTGCTGCCAAACTGGTTGTTAGATTGGAGAGTCGTGTGATAACTTAAAGTCAAGGGTCAAAGTGAGTGCATTTTCTTTCCTTCTGCCACAGAATATGTAGTTCGGGCTGGAGACAGCTGTGTAAAGCCCTTCTAAGAGTTTACCTGTTGGTCCTAAACTCTAGGCTTTATTAAAACTAGACACCCATCAAGTATGCCTTATGCCAAATGATTTCTCAGTATCTCTAGCTTTGTTAAACAAGTGTCATAAAATTGGTTTACACATTTTATTGGAAAAAAACCCAGCAACAGGAAATGGGTTTGGGGTAGGGATAGAATTGAGAATGGGATTGCCCAGTGTTGTGTGTGTGTGATGGCCACTCTCCATTAAGCAGCTGGATCCTCTCTCCTTCTCAGAGTGCAGCCACTGACACTGAGTCTCCTGTGCCCATGCAGTGCTGCCTCTTTGCCTGGTGTATCAGTCTGCTTGGGCTGCCATAACAAAGTACCACAGACTTGTAAACAACAGAAATTTGCTTTCTCACAGTTCTGGAGGCTAGAATTTCAAGATGAAGGTGTCAGCAGGTTTGCTTTCTTCCGAGGCCTCTCTCCTTGGCTTGCAGATGGCCACCTTCTCACTGTGTCTTCACATGGTCACCCCCTCTGTCTATGTGATATCTGTGTCCTAATCTCCTCTTCTTAGAAGGATACTAGTCAGATTGGATGCGGACCCACCCAACTGACCTCATTTTATATGAATTACCTTTTAAAGGCCCCACGTCCAAATACAGTCACATTCTGAAGCCCTGGGGTTAGGAACGCAACCTATCATTTTTTAAGGAGACAGTTCAGTCCATAACACCTGGTCTTTCCTTGTTCACCTCCACTGCCCCTGCAGTTAATGGACAGCACTTGAAACTGATACTCCTTGCATCTTTGTTTTAAATGAATCATTGCAGAACGAACTACATATGTTACTCACTATTCTTGATGTGAGTCTGCCTCCCCAGGATATAGGCTTCATCCGGGCATGGGTTTTTTTTTTTGGTTGCTTTTGCTTCTTTATTTTTAACCAGTCCTGCCACCCAGTTAAGAGCAGTGCTGGATTCCAAATAGGAAATCAGTAAATATTTTGCTAACCCTCCCCAAAAGGGTGTGTTGTTAAACTTTTGTATGTTTGCCCATCCAGACTATGAGAACAAATACAGAACCACAAAAAACTAGGAATCATATGCAACCAAGGTCAGCGACTACTCTAAAAATCATGTGTCTTATTATATGTAATACTCACAGAAGTGCAGGGAAGAAAAATAAAGTGACAAATATATGCCAGGAAGGAAAGATATTTTGATGTTGCAGATTTGACCAAATGATATTTTGACTTGTCTTAATAAAGAAACCATCACATTTTCAAAATGTCTGTTTGTTTTGTTTTGTTTCCAAGAATGTATGAAATGGACATCCCTGTTCTTTCTCTGAACCTCTGCAAGTTTTGGATGCGATGAGATAAAGACCAGAGATGAAAGGAAGGTTGGTTAAAGGAATGAGACGGGACTTAAAGATGTAGTAATGGGCAGAGATGGGGGGACAATCACAAATTGGTGAGAGCAGAGAGGAGATAAAGACTGGAAATGTGTACTGAGTACATTGCCTTGTAATAAAAAATAATTTTAGTTTGGATATTTCTACTTAAATTAGTTACATCTAATTACTTCATCAAAATCTTTGTTCTGCTGCAGTTACACGGGCCTATTTACTAATCATTCAGTACACTAGACACAGTCTTACCTCAACATTTATTATGCACCTGCTGCTTCCTGTTCCTAGAAAGATCGTCCCCAGATATCAAATCTCCTTCCCTCCCTCCCTCCTTCCTTCCTTCCGGTCATATGCTCATTGAAACTTTCAATGAAAGCCCTATTCAAACTTCCAAACAAAGCCCACACTTTCAATGTCACTTCCTTGATTAACAGTTATACACCTCATATGTCAAGATCTATATTTGACTTTATTTTGTTTATTATCTGTCACTCCTTCTCTAGAACGTAAGATAGATATTTTTGTCTCTTTTGATCACTGCTGAATTTCCAGTAACTAATGCAAGTGCTTGACACATATATGAGCATTCATCAAATATGTGTTGGAGGATTGAATGAACCAATGAGTAAGCTAGTGAATTGTGCTTTCTTCACAGAAAAGTAGGATGCCTGACTAGTGAAAGAACCTACACGGGCATATGTCTGATTTCTTGATGTGCTGATGAGGCTAATGAAAATGCTGGGAAAGAGTTAAGATACTTTTAGAGTCAAATGAAAAAATAGTAGAAACCACATCTGGCATAAGGGATGGGGGACATGCTGTGAGCCACTTTTGAATCTGTATGAAACACTCCTTTGGAATTTTAATCCAATGCTGTTATCACCACTCCATCAAAATTTGATTAGAAAAACAAACTTTAGCTAAATCAAATCCAAGGTGATTTAGTGCAGTCCAAGCTTCTCTTCTCAATTTTACTCACTCCCTGGCAGATCTCGTGCTGTCTCATCATTTAAATACTATCCATATGTTAGCAACTCATTCGTTAATATCTTCAGTCTGAACCGCTTCTGTAAACTCCAGACTGTATATCAAACTGCCTAATTGATATCTCCGGTTGTAGGTCCTATAACAGGCGTCTCCAACTTAATATAGTCAACATCAAACTCTCGATCTCCCCCATCCCATTACCTTCCTTCATTTTCTTCCCTTTCTCAACGAAAGACGTCTCCCTGCTTCCAGTTCATGAGGCCAAAGGGACTGGAGTCTTCTTCAATTCCGCTCCTCTCTCACTCCCCATGTCAAATCTGTCTGGCTATTTCCTTAAAATACATTTAGAATCTAACCATTTTTCACTACGTCAACTGCTACCAGGTTAGTCCATGTCATACTATATCTGGCAGGAAATATATAAAAAAATATGTTACTCTTCCTGCTTCACCTTTCCCCCTCTACAATATTCTTCACGGAGCAACCATAGAGATTCTTCTTAACCTTAAGCTACATAAAACCATTCTCTTGTTGCGAAGCAAAAAATGTCTCTTGCTTCACTCAAGTAAAGCCAAAATCCTTACAATAATGTACACGATTTTACTGCACGGCTCATTACTTCTCTAATCTGCTCACCTTCTTTCCCCTCACTCACTACATTGCGGTTACCATTGACTTGCTTGCTTCTTTTTGAAGACAAGACACATTCCTGCCCCAGGGCCTTTGCACTGACTGATTCCTTTCTCTGGAATAGTTTTGCATTTCTTGCAAATGGAAGAGAGAAAATGCCTCTTCAATTTGGCATAAGGTTTTGGGTTTCATCCCTATTTTAGCCTGTATCATTATTTTGTTCCTCTTATTGCCAAACAGTATTCCATTGTATGGATATACCACTATTTCCATACCCTTTCATCCACTCATGTGCATTTGGGCTGTTTCCACTTTTTGACTAATATGGCCAATGCTGCTATGAATATTTGCATACAAGTGTTTGTGTGGACATATGTTTTCATTTCTCTTGTGTACATATCTAGGAGTGGAATCACTGGATTATATGATAAATTTATGTTTAATCTTTTAAGAAACTGTCAAACTATTTTCCAAAACAGCTGCACTGTTTCATGTTCTCTCCCAGAAAAATATATGAAGATTTCAGTTTCTCTACAGCCTAACCAACACTCACTGTTGTCTATCTTTTAAATATGGCTGTCCTGGGGCCGGCCTGCTGGCTTGGGTCCTGGGCACAGACCTACACACTGCTCATCAAGCCACGCTGAGGCAGAGTTCCACATAGAAGAGCTACAACTCTACAACTACGATACACAGCTATGTGCTGGGGCTTTGGAGAGAAAAAAGAAAAAGAGGAAGATTGGCAACAGTTGTTAGCACAGAGCCAGTCTTCCTCAAAAAATGAATAAATAAATATAGCTGTCCTTCTGAGTGTGAAGTAATATCTCATTGTGATTTTAATTTGCATTTCCCTAATGACCAATGATGTCGAGTATCTTTTCATGTGCTTTGTGGACATTCATATATGTTCTTTGGTGACATGTCTATTAAAATCTTTTGCCCATTTCTTAATTTGGATTATTTGTTTTCTTATTATTGGGTGATGAGGGCTCTTTATATATTCTGGATCCAAGTTCTTAATTGAATATTGCAAATATTTTCTCCCAGTACGCTGCCTATCTTTTCACTTATTAAAATTATATTCTTTGCAGTGCAAATATTTTAAATTCTGATGGAGTCCAATTTACAGCGTTATCTTTTAAAAGCTTTTGGTGTGGTATCTCAGAAATCCTTGCCTATTCCAAGGTCACAGAGATTATTTCTTTTGTTTTCTTTAAAGATTTTCAAAATTTTACCTCTTACACTTACATCTATGATCCATTTTGAGTTAATTTTGTTAATTTACAAAAGTTAATCACAAAATTAACTCAAAGCTAATTTGAGTTAATTTGGTGTGAGATAAATTGACTTTTTTTCATGTGAATATCCAAATGTCCCTCTACTCTTTGTTGATAAGATTATCCTTTCCCTCATTAAAATGTCTTGGCACTTTTGTTGAAAATCAGTTGGCAATAATGTGGGGGTTACTTCTAGACTTTCAATTCTGTTCTGCTGATACGTATGTCTATCCTTATTACCAGTATCACAATTGGCATTACTGTAGCATTGTTGAAAGTTTTCACATCAAGAAATGTAAATCCTTCATCTTTGTTCCCCTTTCTTCAATATTATTTTGCCTTTCCTGTGTCTTTTGCGTTTCCATATGAATTTTGAGGTCACCTAGTCAATTTCTGCAAAAACAATCAAACACACAAATACCTAGCTGAGATTTTGAGAGGGATTAATTTGAATTTATAGATAAATTTAGAGAGTATGTTAGTCTTAATTATATTCTCATCCATGGACATAGAATGCCTCCCCATTTGTTTAGATCTTCCCTAATTTCTTCCAGAAGTTTTTGGTAGTGTTCGGTGTACCAGTAGTGCACGTTTTGCAGCTCAAAGAAAGCAGATCCGTCTGGAATTTCCTTCGGGAGCAAAAAAGAACCTGCACACTGCAAGCAGGAGCTGAGTCCTCCGAGCCCCGTGGAGGCTCCTGATATGCTTCCTCTGACCTGAAACCTTTGAGCACCTTTGTGTTTGCTGCAGGTTTTCCTGGAAGAGGAAAGAGGAAGGAAGCTTTCCTGGAAGATGTGTCTCTGTGTCCTTTCTAGTCAGAATCACAGGGTTTGAGAAAGACATACTTTTCCAGTGAGTGAGGTTTATTCCTGCAGAAGGTGGATTTTTTTTCCTAGTCTCAATAAATCGTGAAGGGTGAAACGAGAAAACTATGAAAATGTCTAGCTTTTCTGAAGAGCTACTGCAGGAAATAATGGTTAAAAGTTTTAAGCAAAATCATGAAAACCAGCTTGGCAGTTTAGCTCCAATTATGCTCAAGAGAAGACACTCCTTTTAGTGGATCTGCAAAGACAAAGCGAAAGGGAAAGAAAGTGGATTGATAGGTGGGGAGAATGCAGCCGCATGAACCCTATCTCTTAACTCTACAAAGGTGGCATCTACACTTTTCATTCCTCATCAGAGAACACTGTTTTGCCAGGTGAATCTAAGCCCCCATTCCAAACCCACTGAATCTGATCGTCTAGGTAAGAACTTCGGGTCTGGAACCACAGGATGTTGATATTGAGACAAATTCCCCCTGGAGTAAACTTGGAAAGCTCTAGTGCAGGCAAATATAGTTTGGAGTTTGAATACGTGACATTGGTTTTAATAAGGAAGTATTTTAACTAAGAGTTCTACTCTCCCCTAATGAAATCTCTTTCCTCAATACCTACTATGTGCTAGGCACTGAGCCACATAATCTATCAAGTCAGTAAGACACTGCCAGACACTTCAGAAACGGGGTAGTGGGTTGTTCAAGAACTCATTCAAGCAGGTCCCAGATGGGTATGGGGGTGTGATTGTGTTGAAATGAAATTAAATCTTGAAATAGGGCTTAGAATAGAATTAATTTATAAACATCATAAAACACTTATTGAGAGCCACTGAAATAAGTAAATAGATACACCTCTGTTATTTTGGTCACCAGAGGAAACAATTGCAGTATGAGATGGTTGTGGCAGCTGTACCACACAAGCATAAAAGGTCCGAGGACAACTCTCCCCAGGCTTAAACCCACTGATGCAGAAGGAGTCCAGCCCTTGTTGGTAATGCCCAGAGCTTACTAAGTTCACAAACACATGTCCTCTATTGCCAGATAAAGCCATGAGAAAGGAGTGTGTCACTGGCTTCCTTGGTCCATCCACATCAGAGCTCTGTCTCTGGCCTTTTAGACACTCTCTGCCAGTGAGCAAAGACAGGGTGTGAGAGATTCTTGCCTTTATAGACTAAGGGAAATCCAGGCCTGATAGTTCTTGGGTTCTAGCTGAATTGGGAGGAGTGAGTAGCAGGTGCAAGAAAGGGCATATCAGAGAAAGGAGTCCCCAGGCACTGGCAGACATGAGAGTTTGTATATTATTCTACTATTGTGTTTCTTAACATAAAATAGAATTGTCTGTAGAGCATTTAACATATGCTTATCTAAAGAATGTAAATATCTAAATGTAACAGATAAAAATTAATAGAAATATATGTATAAAAATGACTGAGAGGACAGAGAAGAATTTTTAAAAAATAAAGAGCACAAACGGTAAAGCAAAGCATTGGTATGGTTTACATCTTCCAAATCAAAGATATATTCAAAAAGGCCACAATGGAAAAGTAAATGAACAGATGTGGCAAAACTAAAAAATATTTGAAAGGTTAAAAAATGCCACCTTAATCTATATAATATAGTAAGAAGCCGTGAAAATCAGCAAAATCAAACTGAAAGCTCAATAGAAAATGGGTAAGGACTAGGGAAACAATATTCCTCGGAACCTCGTTAGAGAAGAATATGAAAAGATTTTAAACATTGAATATTATTAGTAATGCATAAAAAGGCAAAATTAAAAGAGATATTATTCTACCTACATTAAGTTGGAAGAATTAGAAAGTTGAATGTGTCAATTACTGCAGGAAGGGGGATGTAATAACCCTCATGTCCTGCTGATGGGAGTTTATACCGATGCACTCATTCTGAGGAGCAGTCTACTACTTTTTACTCAAGACTAAGATTATTCATGATCTTAATGAATGATGATCCAGATATTCTGCTCCTAGGTGTGAATGATCCATCCCCTGCACACACACACACACACACACACACAAAGGCACAGATTGTATCCTACGTGTATGTTAACTGCAGCATTACACTGGGTCGTTTAGAATCAGATTCAACCTTGATGCCATCATTGGACAGTAAGTGTGGAAATGCATAAAATGGAATATTATGCAACTATGAGATATAACAGAGAAGATGTATGTGTAACGTGTGAAGCTTAAATAGAAAAATTTTTAGAGCTACTTAACACAATAAACATTTTTCCTTTATTACACCAATCACTCTGCTCTCTGGTCTTCAAAATCTTGTTGCCGCTCTCCACTTTCTCATCTTTATGTCCTGCTGCATTTATGCCTTAAACACCCTGTGCTTAATTTGCCACAATTATAATTAGGTCTCTCTCTGACTTACTATAATTTTTCATGGCTATGAAACCCAAAGGATTCGTAAAATAGTAGGTGGTGATAAGGAACTATCGTTTATATTGGAATCAAGATACTAAAGAGGCTAGAAAATTTTTTTTTATGTCAAGTTTCCCTGTCTCTCATTTCACCACTGACCATGTCAATCTCATGAGGTTAAGCTGAAGAAACAAATGTCACATCCAAGACATGATCAGAACTTCACTGGCAAGCTGTTGCTGTTTCTGATCACTCTTCCCAAGTTCTGACAAATGCTGGCTCACTTACCACTATCCTCCCACCCCTAATACTCCAACTTCTCAGAATATGGAGCTAAGGGAGAGGACCTACATGAGCTCCACGTTTAGGAGCCACAAATGAGACTGTCTTCTATTCCTGAGCATTCATTTCTCTCCATGGTGCTGGACTCAAGGCCTGCTCAGGCCATCTGAATCCCTGGCCTCCTCTTTGTCGGCTGAAGCTGGCAGCATTCCATTCCATAGCTTCCACAATAGTCCCCCAAATCAGCCATTATTCTGTGTTCTGAGAATATTCGGCAATTATTGGCACTCAGGCTTTGTTGGAAATGCTTTTAGGTGACTCCTTATGGTAGCCAGAAAGAAATAAGGGATTGTAGATGTTAGCGAGATCCCAGAACCCTGCAATCCACTGGAGCAGGCATCATCCAGATGGGAAAGATTGTAAAACAACTTCTTGGTCTCTCTGTTATAAAATAAAAAACCAGGACAAAGGGATCAGTGTTTGGTTTATTTTGAATCCAGTGGGAACAAAACTAGGGCCTTCTGCATGTAGCACACAAGTGATAACCACTACAGTAAGACACAGTGTCCTTGCTGAGGAGGATAGGGGCAAATGTCAGAAACAGCAGGAAGCCAGCAGCACATTGGCTAGAGTTAACAGGTCCAAGGGCATTCTCATCACAAGCTCAGGTAAGGAGGATGATTTAAGTGCTACGTACCCTTATAGGCAACCCACTGGGCACAAGTTTGAAAGTCCCATCGGTTAGAATACACCAGAAAATGTAACTTTAGATGTCCAAAACTGAATTCTTGATTTTTGCCTGGTTCTTGTTTGTTCATTCATTAATTCATCCATTCTTTTGATCAAGGAATATTAATTGAATTCCTATTATAAGTCAGAGATTGTTAAGTAGCTGGGAATAAAGTGGTGAATACAACACATAAAATATCCTTTTACTCATGGAACTTACATTTTATTTCCAAGGAAAGAGTAGTTGGTGATTAAATATGACATTCTTTGATGAAAATTGTAACGATACTTAGCAGAACATTTTTATCAACTCCCTTCCTCAGGACTGGTAAAATCAGGTCCCCTGGATATTGTTCACAAAGCTAAGCTGAGATAATTATGCATGAGGAGTCTGCCAATATATGCATAAAACTATAGTAAGTACATAGTGTGTGACATGTATATACATATATGTACACACATACATATACATGTACATATTTGTATATTTTCTCCCTGGTAATTGATCCTAATGAACAAATTTTTTTCTGCCTTGATTTTAAACTTCCCCAAACCATCCAGGCTATTTACATCTTGTTGTACACATTTGCCTGAACACTCCTCTGTCTTTGGTTTTCAAACCTCAGAAAACTGTCCTATTTAGGAGTGTTAAAAGTGGGTGTCTGAATGTATCTCACTACCAAGGTCCTAACAGGCTACCAGGATAAGAAAAAGAACACTCAAATGGATGTCCTGTCTGATAAATTTTAATTCTTCAGAACTTGCAGCTTCAAAAAGAAAAGATCCTGTGAAGCCATTTGCCGCTGAGGGAACAGAGAACATTTGGTACCTGCATCCCCTGGGTGCTCAAAGGAAAGTAAGCCCCGCCCCTGCCCTGGAAAGATGGCTTTTCAGTGATGTCCAACTCTTCACAAAGGATAAGGCTCTTGGAGACTGTTCTGGAAGCAGTGCCAAGTAATAGATTCATCACAGGGGCAAGAGAGATTGTCAGGGAAAGATTGTCTTTTAAGTAGAAGTGATCAGCAAAGATGGCTGAGGACCAATATCCAATGAGTAAAACTGCATTTGGTATTCACTGTACAGCTCTTTCAAATGTTACGAATCCTTCAAAAATTTATCATAAAACATTGGCCCTCTTCATTCATTCTTCACAAAAAAGCCAAGAGGTCTTTGGATCAAAATGGAAAATGTCATGTTCTTCTTTAAACACTCAATTCTTTCCCACCCATCACATTCGGATTAAATCTAAATTCTATACTGTGGAGTCTTCCTTTATCTTCCTGATCCAGCACGCATTATTTTAGTTATTCTCAATGGAATTAATTTCCAGGAGGAAAAGGAATAAAGGCACAACCTGCTTCAAACCTACAACTGGAGCTCCTCACACCGCCTTCACCCTCAGTTCCACATTCACCCCATGCAGGAATACCCTCTCCATTCAAAGCTCTTCAATCACCTCACATTTATTTCCATTAACTAAGTGACATCTATTCCCCTAGCAAGTATTTCCTGACTATTAAGACTGGAGGGGATGCCCCTTTTCTGTGCTCACGTGAGATAACCCTGTGACTTTTATAGCTGTCACTCCATGCAGCACTCTTACTGTAACTCAATTACTGTGTACAAGTAAATTACGGTCAGCTTAGGCCCCTCTTCCCTCCTTCTAGTTTGTCAGTTCCTTTACGGCATGGGATACATCCAGTGAGCAGAATAGGACTGGGGCATTCAATAGTTTCTTTAAAATAAACGTCAAAACAAAATGCTGAGAAAGCTTAACAAACACAAATATGTGTTAATTATAATAGCTGTTTATCCTGCTGATCTGATCTCAAAGCAAAAGAAGATGGGGCCAGAGATTGTGCTAAGCAGAAACATGCCTCTCTCCTCCACTACCCACAATATTTTCATCAGGTCATGTTTTAGCCGCCACAAGAGGGAGCCAGGCTGTGATCCTTCCCAAAGGCCAAGAAGCCCCTGTCCTGTCACTAGTTTCTCAGGACTACTTTAGGGACAAACACTTTTTTCGCTACTGAGCACCTTCCGCAGCGGCTCAGACTTAGGACCTAGTAGAGGGCAGATCGCTTCCAGTGCCCAGGGTAAGGACAGAGACGTAGGATAGTTGAAACGGGGTGAATTACAAAGAATAATAACAGAGAACAGTCACGTAAATCACAAAGGTCATCTTCCTGCTGTCAGACGTTAACGGACATCACACACCGAGTTGACACGTTCCAGAGCAGTAAACACGAGTGATGCAGAACAGGAGAGAGAAGTCCGTTTGACGTCTGCTAGACTTCCTCGCCAGATTCCACTTTCCAAACTTCCCAGCCGCACCACCACCCTCGCCTGACAGACAGCCGGGCCCAGTCCGCCGCCCCTCCCCCTGCCCCTCAGTCTCTCCCGCCAGCGCCCGAAGAAGCCCCCTGAGCTCCGCCTGTCGGTTCTAGTTCCTGAAGGATGATTTTCAGTCGTCGAGACATGAAGATCAGAGCACGTTACAAGGTCAGAGAAATGTGAAGAGAAGGTATCAAGCCATTTCTTGAAATACACTTTCCCAGGAGCCTGCCTAAGATTTCCCTGCCTGGTGCTTGTTAACTAACTGGGGCTCTGGGAGTGGTATTGACCTGACTATGTCATCGAGTTTAGATGTTGTTGATTCTAAGAATCTGAAAGAGTAGAAGGAAAAATAGCGACTCAACTGAGGAAATATCCTGAAGGAAAGAATAAATTTTAGGTTCATTGTACCTCATTTATGAACGTAAACAAGGAAGTGGGTGAGTTTCCCTAGTGTAGTGGTTATCACGTTCGCCTAACACGCGAAAGGTCCCCGGTTCAAAACCGGGCGGAAACAATTGGACCTTTTCTGCCAATTCTCAGTTTTCTTCCAGAAATGTTCTATCTGAATCTCCTTACATTTCTATCAACTCTCAAATCTTCTTGCTCCCTTTGCAGCCCTGGACTTTCAATTAAAAGTTTTTGAATTCTTCTTAAGAATAGAATTCTTGTTAAGAATTATGTAACAAGACCAGAGCTCAGACTTCCTTTTCGCCCGGTTCAAGTGATCATGTCCTATCCATTCCCCTGGATTAGAGAAGATACAGCGCTTGGCTGCGGTTGCTGTCCATACGAAGAGGCGCGGGTCTCCATCCCTTTTGGGCAGGAACAGGGAGGGAATAGCCCTGAGACAGAAATGTAGTTGATGTATGCAAGGAGGATCAAGAAGCCAACTGTAGCTGCAGCAGAAAGAGCTCAGTGGAGAGTATTTCGTGTAGGCAGAGAGGTAACAGAATGGAGGGGACAGATCAAGTAGAGCCTTATTATTTCTTTAGGAACTTTGGCCTTTACTCTGATAAAATGAGGAGACATTGGATTTTAAGCAGGAAAGTAACTTTCCATGATCTAAGGGTTTTAATTCAGCCCCTCTGCCAGCTCTGTGGAGAATATTTTATATGGAGAAAAGAATGGAAGCAAGGAGATCTATTAAGTTCCTTTCATCATGCTGCATATCACAAATAATTGAGGGGTGGACAAGAGGGTGGCATTCGAGTTGGTGAGAAGTAGTCACAGTCTAGATATATTTTAAAGATAGAGTCAAGAGCAATTAGTGAGAACTTGGATGTGAGGAGGGAGAGAAAGTAGGATCAATGATGACTTTGAGGGTTTTTGCTGAAAACCAGGAAGGATGGAGTTGCCACTAACTGAAATGGGGAAGACTGGATGTAGCAGTATTATTAGGGAGACACTGGGAGTTCTGTTTTAGACATGCTAACTGTTAGGTGCTCAGTATAAAACACTCAAGTGTAGTGCTAAGGAATGAGTTGAATCTACAAGCCTGGAGGTTAATGGAGTCGTCTAGACTGCAGATACAAATTTGTGAGTTGTAGTCACATGGACATTATTTCAGCTATGAGAACAGATGAATCACCAGGAAGTGAGTGTAGTTCAAGTCGAGGTCCAAGGAACAAGCCTTGAGATGTTCCATTATAGAAAAGGGTGGGTGACAAGAGGAGAAACACAGGACTTTGAGAAGGAGAAGCCAGTGAGGTAGAAACTCAGTCAGGACAGCAGTGTCTTGGAAGTCAAATGAAGAAAACGTTTTAAGAAGGATAATGTGCCTATGGCCCCTGAGAAGTCAAGGACTAGGAAGTCATCATTAATTTTAGACATTTAGAAGTCATTGGTGGTCTTGACAAGAAGTGTCCATAAAGTGGTGCTGCCAAAAAAGCTAAATGTAGTGAGTTTGGAGAAAAATGGGAGGAGAGAAGCTGCAGATAGTAAATCTGTGTAGTTCCTTAGAGATTTTGTGTAACGCCATCTGAGAAATAGGGCAGTAGCTAGAGGAATATGTTGGGACAAGAGAAACCTTTTTAAGATAGGAGTCAAATAGTATATTTGAATATTCAAGAGAATAATCCAAGAGTCAGGAGAAGATTGTTCTAGTCAATGCAGATAAAACTCTATTTAACTCATTGGTAATTCACTGATAGGAACACAAGAAAAGAAACAAAAGGAACAAAAGAAAATTCCTTTCCTTAAAGAGACTGAAGAATTTTCTAAAGTTTTATGATAGCACATGTCACGAATAGATTTTAATTCCCCGTTATTTTTTCTTCTCAGGACAAAGTTACGTGAAGACTGGTTCTGGAAGGATGCAGAAGTTGAAAATGGTGGAAGGAAACATGAGATGTCCACTACGCAGTAACAGATTTGGTAATACGCTTGTTTACCATGTTATTAGTCTCATTTAATAGACACTGCTCCACTGTCAGCCTGTAGTCACAAATGTAATACATGCATTTTAAGAGTGGCCATATTTTCTAAAATGTAACCCTGACACTCAACCTCCAGCCATATATGATGGGGCCAGAACTCTCAAAGGCAGTCAATTCATACTCTGGCAAGTGACCTGTAAGGAGACTTAAAACCTAATCCTCAACAAAAATCTCTGCCACAAAAATGGTTCAAGTATTTAGATAGGTCGTCCACATGGATTTTTTAGGAGGGGAATTGGAACTGGAAAAAGCAAAGATTATCAGACAGTAGAGAGAAGAGACAGAATAGATTTAAAGAGAAAATGACACTGAGGGATTTACTGATTCTCATTAATCTCTAATTGCCAGCATGTAGATCAATGAACTACTGCCCTTGGGTGGAGTCAGGATAATCTAGACCCTCTATACACCTTGTTAAATTAAGAGACTCTTCTAGCTAGAGGATAGGTGACCTTATCCCTACAACCCTACTTCAGTATCTCCCAGCTAGCTTCTAGATAATGGCGGGAGGGAAGGGAAATGGAGAAAGCTAACACTAAGTGGGTTGTTCTATGAACTTTTGAAAAGGGAAAAGTGCCTTTCCAGCTCTATTGACCCAATGTCTCTGGAGGGCCAGATCCAAGGTAATGTTTGCTCCTCTCCCCCAGAATCTCTTCAAGCAAGTGCCCTCTTTGATTTAGACAAAGACAAACTTAATCACTCATTCATTCAATACATATTTATGGAATGTATACTATGTATCAGATACTGCATTACTCACTGGGATAACAGCTGTGAACAAAATAGACAAAAATCTCCTTCCATTCTAGTGACAGGGTTACAGAAAAATTTTGAAAGTAAAGTTGCAAATAAAATGCCCAATGATGTCATAATAAATGCTAAGCAGAACAATTAATCAGGGAAGGACATTAGGGGTGAGTTTTCATTTTCAATTTCTAAATGGAGTTTTGGTGCCATTTGAGCAAAAATCTGAAGGAAGAACATGAATGACCAATGGGGATATCTAGGTAGAGTCATATTCCAGATGCAGAATATAGTGCCCACAAAGACCCTGATGTGGAGTTTACCTTGTGTGTTTGAGGACTAGTGAGGAAGCTAATTTTGCTGGAGTAAAGTGAATGATATTTCCTTGTACCTATCAGTTATCTGTTGCCACAAATTTACTGCTTAATGGACCATCCAAATTCAGTAGCTGAAAACAATCAGAATCTTGTTAGCTCAAATTAGTCTATGGATCACTGATATAGGTTGGGATTGACCAGACTGTTTATGTCCCAGCTGGGCTGAATCACATGTCTGGTGAACAACAGGCAATCAGCTAATCTCCATACAGCTCTTATTCCCCAGCATGCTAAACCCAGACAAGTTCTCATGACAATGGCTCAGGGCAAAAGCCAGCAGGAAAAAAAGAATAAAACTCCTCCTGGAAATAATAAGTGATTATAGCAAGAATGTAGGATGTAAATTTAACACATATAAGTCAATCGCTTTCCTATATACCAGCAATGAACAATTGGAATTTGAAATTAAAAACGCAATATGATTTACATTAGCACCCCCTAAAGTGAAATACTTTGGTATAAATCTAACATTTGCATAAGTTCTATATGAGGGAAATTACAAAATTCTGATGAAAGATATCAAAGAAGAACTAAACACATAGAAAAATATTCCATGTTCAGGAATAGAAAGAATTAACATTAACAAATGTCGGTTCTTCCCAACTTTCTCTATAAAAATTCAACACAATCCCAATCGAAATCCCAGCAAGCTATTTTGTGGATACTGACAAACTGATTCTAAAGTTTATACTGAGAGGCAAAAGACCCACAGTAGCCAACACAATATTGAAAGAGAAGAACAAAGTTGGAGGTCTGATTCTATCTGACTTCAATATTTATAATAAAAATGCTATAATCAAGACACTGTGGTACTGGCAGAAGAATAGATGAGTAGACTGATGAAACAGAATAGGGAGCCAAGAAGTAGATCCACACAAATACAATCAGTTGTTCTATGATGAAGGAGCAAAAGCAATACAATGGATAAAGGACAGTCTTTTCAACAAATAGTGCTGGAACAATTGCACATCCACATGAAAAAAAAATCTAGACACAGACTTGACACCCTTCACAAAAATTAAGTCAAAATGGATCATAGACTTAAATGTAAAACACAAAACTATAAAACTCCTAGAAGATGGTACAGGAGAAAATCTAGTGGACCACTGAATCTGGTGATGACTTTTTCGATATAACACCAATGGCTTAAATTATGACAGAAACAATCGATAAGCTGGACTTCATTAAAATTAAAAACTTCTGCTCTGCAAATGACTCTGTCAAGAAAATTAGAAGACAAGCCACTGACTGAGAGGAAATATTTGCATAAGACATAGCTGATAGAGGACTGCTACCCAAAACATGCAAAGAACTCTTAAAACTCAACAACAAGAATATGAACAACATGATAAAAATGGGCAGAATAGTTGAACAGACACCTTACCAAATAAGATATACAGATGGCACATAAGCACATGAAAAGATGGTCATCATGGAAACGCAAATTGAAACAACAATGAGGTTATCGACATATACCTATTAGAATGGCCAAAATCCAAAATACTGACCACACCAAATGCTGGGAAGGATGTGGTACAATAGAAACTCTCATACATTGCTGGTGGGAATGCAAAATGGTACAGCCACTCTGGAAGGCAGTCTGAGTTTCTTACAAAACTAAACACTCTTACCAACCATACCAGCCAGCAATCACATTTCTTGGTATTTACTCAAATAATTGAAATCTTATGTCCACACAATAATCTGCACACAGACCTTCACAGCCCTTTATTCATAATTGCCAATATTTGGAAGTCACCAAGTTGTCCTTCAGTAGTTGAGTGGATACATAAACTGTAGTAGACAAGGGACAACTGAGTAGACAATGGAAGATTATTCAGCACTAAAAAGAAATGAGCTATCAAGCCGTGAAAAGATATGCAGGAAACTTAAACGCATATTGCAAGTGAGAGAATCCAATCCAAGAAGGCTACATACTGTACAATTCAACTATATGACATTTGGAAAAGGCAAAACTATGAAGACAGCAGAAAGCTCAGTGGTTGCCAGGAGTTAGGAGGGAGAGAGGCATAAACAGGCAGAGCACAGAGGATTTTTAGGGCAGTGAAACTATTTTGTATGATACTACAACGGTAGACACGTGGCATTATATATTTGTCAAAACCTACAGAATGTACAAAACCAAGAGAGAACCCTAATGTAAACTATGGACTTTGGGTGATAATGACGTGTCACAATAGGTTCATCAGTTGGAACAAATCTACCATTCTGATTTATGATGTTGACAGTGGAAGAGAATTGTGTTTATAGCGGGAGAAGGGGTATGTGAGAGCTTTCCATTCAATTTTGCCGTAAACCTAAAACAGCTCTAAAAAATAAAGCCTATTTTTAAAAACCAACAAAAAACAACTAAAAACAGCAAGTACAAAGAGCAAAGGGCTTATTCAAGAATCTTTTTTGTCGAGTTTGCTAATATCCCATTAGCCAAAAGAAGTCTCAGTGCTCAGCCAAGACAGAGTGGGAAGGCAGTACAAAGTCGAGAAAAACAGCATGGATGAAAGGAACAGAGAAGAATTGGGATCATTAAGGCAATAAACGCATCACAAGTAGCTAATTCTTTCTGACTGATCTGATGCACAAAGCTCAAAATAAAAATTACCTTTCTGAAACTATTTAAATACTGAAGGGGTTAGAGCATTCTACCCCAAAACACACTACGTTGGCAAGTGGATTATTTTTAGCTAAAGACAATGGAGAACTAGCAGAGGCAGAAAAACCTCCTATCTCCCTTTTAACTGCCTAAAATATAGTATAATTTCCCCTTTTGTAAAGGAAATGTACATTGATAAAGGAAACTTCCATTCAGAAAGGTGTCTGTACCAAGAAGAGAACTATTCTCAGACAACTCTTATCACCTGAGAGACTCTTGTCTGCACAAGGCAACCTTTATTTACCACACATTTTCTCCCTCACCTTCCCCAAATCTGACTCCCCCCACTCAGAAGCCCCAAATCCCTATTCCTTTGTGTATCCCAGGATGGTATATAAGTCTCAATCATCTATGAAATTCCTATGCATATATAGGCAATTAAAATTGGTTTTTTTCTCCTGTTAAAAAAATCATCTTTTTTTTAATTACTCTGTTATATACGCCACATATTCCAGTTTTTTACCCCAACTCCATCATTATCCAAGCCATGATCGTGACCCATCCTGCCAGTGACAATGTCCCTAAGCCTCACCCATCTCTCACCCTGTCCTTAAATCCGTGTCTGCCATTCATCGCATAAATGAACTGAAAGTTAAAGGTGTCTAAGACAGATTGAGAGGCTCAGAGGTAAATTCAGTGTTTTTATTCTACATTACTCGAACATTTCAATAAATAATGTGATTTTGCTTTTAGGCCAAAGTAAAATGTTGAGAACATAAACTAATCACAAACTTAGACTGATTATTCTGTAGCCATATAACAAGTAGCCACCAGAACCAATTTTAAACCAATTCACTCTATCAATGGTAACCATTCTGTGAAGATACTTTTGCAGGACAACCAATCACTGCCAACCCTTTCCTTCGAAAATCAGCCAGTCAGGGATGGGCTGAGTTCAATAAACACGCCTTTGAGTGCCAACCAAGCAACAGTATTCTCTCCCAAACAACCAGGCTTCCACAGATTAAGTCAGTCAACCCACTTAGCCTCTGAAAGTCCTGGCTTCCCGCAGCCCCTTCCTCCACAAAAACATCAGCCACCGCCTCTCTCAGAGGGTCTGTGCTTTACCAACACAGCTCTCTCCTTAAATGAGCTTTGACTTTGCATTTCAAATACTGAGCAGTGCTTTCCTCATCCTTTGAAAATGCCCCTTTGTCAAATCTAAAATGTCTACATTTCATTTTTTGCTGGGATTATGTTTGTCATTAATTTTTCACTTTGGAAGTTCTTGTGTGGTCTATACAATAATGTGGTCTCTACAATCACGATGTTTTGTCATAAATGGTGACTTTGGTTGGCTTTGTTTCCTTTATATAAGTCTATCAATCGGATTGGGCAAACAAAAGTGCAACGTATGAAAACACACTGGTGGCGAGGCTTCATACATTCATTCCACAAATATTTACCGAATGCCTACTTGGTGTTGAGAAATGTTCTTGGCCCTGGAGATCCAGAAGAAAGAAAAAAATCTGTCCTTGTGGACAGAAACTCTGGGAAAAGCCGACTGATAATTAAAAAAAAAAAAAAAAGGAAAAGGGAAGAGAAAGGAAAATATGCAACGTGGGCCATTCTGATTATATTAAACAGTAAGCAATACCGACTTTAACACTTTTAAACTTAAACACTTTAACACCACTGCAAAGGACGAGGAGACAACGAGGTGAAGCTCTTAACGGCCACACGGAGACTCGGTGGACTGGACTCTAGGAAAGGGACGAGGAAACCGGGGCGCTCAGATGGTCAGCGGCCATCAGACACACATCTCACCTCCAATGCCACCGATGCTCTCCTACCCTCACTTTCTTTACTGAAATTTCTATCTGAAGGTTTTATGCTACTTTTTCCACAAGTTGTATTATTTCTCTCCCTCCCCCCGCCCCCTTTGATGAGGGGGACTAAGAATGTAGGTGTCACTGCTGAGAATTACTAAATGAAGTCAACATTTAATCCCAATTTTATGTCGCAGGAGCTGTTTCCAATATGTGAGGTGACTACAGCAAAATTAGCCTTTAAGGAGAAGACACGCTTCGTGGCCCGCACGGGGATCGAACCCGCGACCTTGGCGTTATTAGCACCACGCTCTAACCAACTGAGCTAACCGGCCTCCGAAGACTGCAGGGGTCCTTGGTTTTCGGCATCTTAGGAGAATTTCTTTGCTGCTTTCCATCCTTAATACAAGGAATCAGATGCTCTCTCTTAAAACAAAAGCAAAAGAAAGAAAGAACATTGGTTTTAGGTCGTATTCATACCCTTGAAAGAGGAAACAAACTTTTCAAACTGCGATTAAGGGTCCGGGACTCCCTGGAAGTATTTGCTGCTCTCTATATGGCTGGTGATCAGCACGTGCAGGTAATGAATCTTACTCCGGAACTACGAGCGAGTCCAGGCTTCGGAAAAGCCGCTCACTAACAGATAACATTTTGTGCCTGAAGAATATTCCAAGGGCATGATTCTTGATTGTGCCGAAATCTCCCAGGCAACTCCAGGGGCAGACTTGGTCAATATTCGGGAGCTTTCACATTTACCTGCTGCCTCAGATTTCTGGAGTGACCTCAAATCGGAGGTCACTTCGGAGATCTCGGTCCTGCTCAGTTCTAGAAACATGGCTCTGTCGCCATTCCAGAGGCCATTAAACCCAATTTTTGTGTGCCCAATCGTTCTACCCAGTCTTTGTCCCCTCAAAATGTTACCATTGTTTTTAGCATCTTGTTTATCCTTCCTGAGATTTTAAATGTATAAAGTTCTACAAATGTATTTTCTCTTTATGGATAGTGCCATTTATTGACACTTTTTCTCTCTCTTGGTTTTTGAAATTTTTTACTTAAAATGTGTTTCGTGATCTTTCTGTATCAAAACAGAGAAAAGTTTTTCATCTTCATTTAAATCTGCATAGCATTCAGTTATATCGAATGTACCACAGTTTAATGGAGAGTTAAATTTTCCCACCCTGCTGTTGCAAACACTGTTCATATCTATGAACATACACCACATCTCATGTGTGTCATGATACCTTGCACACATGTGGGAAAACAGCATCGAAGAATATGTGCATTGGCAATTTTGATGGACATTGTCCGATTGTGCTTCAGAGGGCTGACCCCAGTATTCTTTTTACTTGCTTGTTTGTTTTAAGTACGTTGAGCACAAATCCTGGCCACATTTCCTACTTCTCCTTCTTTCTGAACTCCCTGTTACACGCTACAGGTCTCAAGCAAAACTAGACGATCAGTGAAGATGTACAGGAATTCATATTGGGGGCTTTTTTGATATGGAAAAACCACCTTCTCTCAGGTAGGTGAGACTTTGGGGATTCAGTTAGTGGTGTTTGATAAAGGGAAGGTAATAGAATCAGATAGGAGAAGAAAGGGGCTAAGTGGAGAGCAAAGAGAAGGGCAAGCAGTTGCTTCCTTTTTCACACCTCAGACAACAGCCTGGGCAAAAACACCTGAGGAGAGAGGAGCTAAGATGTGCTAATGTGTCTGGAGATTGAGACTGAACTGCAGAGTGGTGCACGGAGAGTAGCGGGAGATGAGGCCAGAGGAGAGAGCAGGTAGATGACCCTGGACCCTCTGGTGGAATCCAATGTCTAAATCATGGTATTTTTGTTGGGAAAGGGGTGCTGAAAATAATTAATTAATTGATTACATTAATTGATCTACATCAGGTGTAAACTAAGTATGATCATTATTTATACGTGAAGTTAAGGATTTTTTGATTGATTCTAACAGCAATGGGAATCCATGGAAGGAGTTTAGGCAGAGAAGCCACATGAACAGATTTGTAGCTTAAAAGGATCTCCCAGGTTCAGGCACTTGGGAGGCATTAGGGAATTATAGCAACAACACATTACTACTACCACCACCACCATCAAAATTTCTGTCCTCATGGAAGGTGGAAACAGCTACAACTAATACACATAATAAAAGGAGGAATCATATAATGTATAAGGGGCTGTTAAATGTGATTAAAAAATAGAGTTAGGTAGGGGGAACTGTAGTGTTGGAATTCTAAGTAGAGTTGTCAGTGTAGGCTTATTAAGATTTGGTAACACATTTGACTGGAAGAAGGTAGTGAGGTATTACAGGCAGAGAGCACAGCCGGTGCAAAAGTCCAAAGGTGGGTACTTACGTGGAATGTTTGAGAAATAGCAAGAGGGCCCATGTGGCCAGAGCACAAGTGAGGGAGAGAATAATAGAGATGAGATAGAGAGAAATGGAGGGTTAGAATGGGTAAGACCTTGTAGGAGATATTGGGAATTTGGCTTTACTTCAAGTACAGTGGGGAGCTACTGGATAATTTTGATTTTAGGAGAGACAAATCTGACTCGAGTTTTAAAATGATGTCTTTCGTAACCCCTGTGCAAGTAGATTCTAGAGGAATGTATTAGATTGAGTTCTCTGGGAAATAGTCTCTGAGGTGTAGTTTTTATGAAGGAAGTTTACTGGGAAGTGCTTCCAAGAACAATATACAGAAGTAATTCAGGGGACAAAGAGAACGTGTGAACTGTTATGTCGTTGCAACAGAAGCCTCAGCCAATCCTACGGGGAGCTTTGGAGCTGCAATGACCCTTCAGAGTTGTCCTGAGTTGAGACACAGGCACTGAGTTGTTGTATCCACTCAGAGACCTGTCTTGAGATACAGGCTGATCCCAGAGAGAGGATGTAACCTCAGACAAAGTAGCTTCCTTTAGTTGAGAGCAATTCCTGGAAGGAGCTCAGCTCTGAGCTATCAGCAAACAACACTCCAGGCTGCTGGGAGAAATGAGTGTCGTGCACTAGAAAGGGGTGGTTCTGGGTGGCACACCCATCACATGCATCCCAGTCCACCATTTGTGCTGCTCAGAACCACTTCCTTCACATAATGAATTCATCCCATTTGGGAATATCTTCTTTAGAACGCTGGTTGGTCTGGTTGGTCACTTTTCCTGAGTAAACCAACAAGAGGCAAGTGGCTGCTTGGTCTCCTCCAGAGAGGTGCTGCGTTGAGGACTCAGCCTTGGTCTGTGCTGTTGGCAGGTTCAGTGTTTGGCAGTGGCAGTAGCTTGATCAGCCTTGATGAATGGGACCCCTTATTGGGCCCATCCCTGCCACCAGGCTACTCCATTCATGTGACCAGTTTGCCAGCACGGGAATTGGTAATTACCAATGCTGGCTGACAACAACCTGCAGAATCATTTTGGTTCCTTAATTGTTGAGTACTTCTTTTGTGGTAGATGCACTCTGGTGGAAGTTAACAGGTGATAGAAAGATCTTCACACTTTGTGCCCTTTCTGACCAACCAGCCAAACTATTAGTCACTGTGCATGAGTTCATGTCTATTCTGATGTCGGAAAGAAGTAGATGACTAGGTCCACTGTCCAAAGCTCTGCCCATTCGGAGAATTACCCCCTCACTGCTATCTTTCAGAGATATTGCAGGATGGGAGGTAGTTCATTAGCACTTCTCCAATGCTGCTAGCCTGACAGAACTGTGTTAGATTCATTCGAGAACCTATTTAACACTCCAAACTGAGGCACTTTCCTTTTAGGCTTGAAGACAAAAGACAGGGCTGTCTTTAGATCTAAGAGGCAAAACAATAAACAAATAGCCTGAATATATTTTCTAATGTTTTAAATCGATTTACATTCTTACTAAGTCCAGGCTCCTGCACCAGCAAAAGGGATTTCCTTGTTGAGTTGAACGCGAGCAAAAGCTGAGCTAATTATGGGGCTGTAGATGCATACGAGAATGCCCCTGAAATACTCAGCCATTTCAAAAGAAAGACTGTCGTGCATGGTTTGGGTTCTCGAGTAAAATATGAGACGAACACACACAACTAAGTCAGTAGTAAGCCTTTGCCCGTTTTCTCCCTCACCACTAAGAAAACCCAGCAAATGGCCCCACTTATCTAGAGAGTATAGGCCACCTCCTCCCACCGGGCACGGTCTTGGTCAGACCTCGATGATCTCCACGAGCTGGGCCCTGAGTCCCGATGTCCAGCAAGAACATCTCCACGTCCAGGTAACTTGCAAGCACCCCAGTGCATAGACATGCAGGAAAACACACTCTTACCCCATCCTAAATCCACCTGGAGAGTCCTGGATATAAGTAAGTGGAACTTCGCGTTGATCCCACTGAAGCTGCGCTCCGGGCACTCCTGGCAACGAGTGAGCATGGTGAACCCAGTCTTGACCTGGAGGGGCGAGGCCAACCCGGGGCTCTGCCAGCGCCCTGCTTTCCACAAAAGCGCGCCCTGCAGTGGAACCGCCCCCTAGCGGCAGGGCCTGGGCCAAGCTGGCTGCAAACCGACTCCTGAGGTCTTCGTGGGGACCAGGCGGTGGGAACATCCAGGGAAAGAGTCGTCACGAGAGGCAAGGTCAGCAGTGGGCTCTGCTGCACTGAGATCTCCCTGCAGAATCTTGTCTTATCCATCTCGCTCCCCACGATTCCCCCATACTTCTCTTCTCCCTCGTCCCCAAAAGTCAGGTGATACCTGAAAGTATTTGTCAGGCAATAAATAAATTGCTGGCGACTGGTAATGTCCACCCGAGTGGCCATCGACACTCGGTTACGCTCGGTTTTGAATCTTTTCCTTTTAGAAATCCTGAGAGCCCTCAGGGGGGCCACTTCGCATTCCTCACAAAGCGGAGACAAGCCCCCTTCACATCCCCTCAGGGGACTCATTCCATTGACACCCCACCCCGGGAACAAAGACCGCGAGGATCCTGCTGACGTGCAACTTTAAACACGTGCACCAGCAAAGGGTAGCAGAATCTACAAAAGCCGAGCCCTACGGAGCGCGAGGAGTGTTTCCGCCCGGTTTCGAACCGGGGACCTTTCGCGTGTGAGGCGAACGGGATAACCACTACACTACGGAAACCGCTCTGTCCGATACTCTAAGCGACAACAGACATTTTCCGGCTAGCCCAGGTTCAGTAACATTGAATTGATCTTTTCTTTCAAGAAATTAGCAATTCTCAAGTTTACTGCACTTTTCTATTGATTCACATCAATAATATGGGAATCAATGAGTCACACCAAGCAAGTACTACGCCTCGGGGAAGAATCGCTTTCTAACTGCAGGACAGAAATTTTAAGGAGCCCCGGGGTGTGGTAGATTTCAGAAAAATGCCTCGAATTTGTCCTATTTAGTGATTTATCTGACCTGAGGAGGTTCTGTGATCTCCATCTCTTGGGTGCCAGAAAATGATCCCAGTGATTTACCGGGGTCCGCTGGACTTGAACTGTGGAAACGGTCCATTCTGTGCAGGGCAGTGTTTGACTGATAGAAACCGAGGGGCGGAGAGGGGGTGTGCCCACTTGTCTGCCAGGCAGTGTGAGGACTGGGAATGGGGAAGGGAGGGTCGTGCTTCCCATGACTGGACTCAGAGCCCAGTACTGATGTGGAACGTGCCTGCTCAGTTTCCCACGTCGGTTCCTGTTTGACAACAGGCGCAGGACCGCTGTGATAACTGAAAGGCCGACCACGGCTCGCGGGGTCTTGCCAGCGGCCTTTAGAATAGTGACTGGAACCACATCTCCAAACCTCAGCAGTGCCGGGGGCTCGGAAGGAGACCTCTGATACCCCTGAAGGCAGCGATTCGCACAAACACGGTGTGAGGTCACTCGGGACATCGGAGGCGAACAGGCAGGTCTACTGAACGGCGTCCAAGCCGGACCCTGGACGCGCGAGCAAGGGAGATCAGAAGACTCAGAGAATCATCGCAAGGAAAATGAGACCCTTCGGAAATCCTTCCAGGACGACATTGGATTTCCAGTTTGTGGGGTGCCTGTGCAGCCAGAACTTAAAAGAGAAACAGAAGGAAATCGTGCCCAGATGATTGTGTAGATCCCGGGAAGCAGCCCAGGGTGACCTGTGATCAATTTGTACAGTTCACATTCGCTTACAGTGTTTTAGTTAAACAACAAAAAGAGTAAACTTTCTCTTTGAAATATTTTCTATATTATTTAAAGATTGCGCTTCCCTTAACAGTTTCATATTTATGTGGGAGTAGTTTTTTTTTTTTTTACAAACTTAGTTTTTTAAAAATAATGTTTGTTCAGTTCAGCTTCTCACATTCCACTTAAATTTTGTTTTCTTTATATACTTCTATTAGAGACCAATGGTATGGGTGATCAGTAATTAACATCTCTTTTATTTTTAAATTTACATAAGAAAAATAACCAGAGTGGACTGGAACACACTTTTAAATAAATCACAAAATATTTCAAACTGTCAAAAAAGAATAACTCCTTAAGGGTAAAATCTTTGTTAACGTGGGATAAAATCATGCAGCAGATAAAGGCACAAAAACCAAAAAACTAAAAATGGAAGCAAGAATTTAACAAATGTATTTATTTTAATAATTAGATTTGAGCAAAAAACTGTAGAAAACTATATATTAAAAATTATAAAATTAAGCCAGTGGCTAGCAGTTAAGTTTGCGCGCTCTGTAGGCGGCCCGGGATTCGCAGGTTCTCTTGTGAAGTCACGCTGCGTCGGCGTCCCATGGAAAGTGGAGGAAGATGGGCATGGGTGTTAGCCCAGGGCCAATCTTCCTCAGCAAAAAAGAGGAGAATTGGCAATGGATGTTAGCTCAGGGCTAAACTTCCTCACACACACACAACATTCATAAAATTAAAACAGGTAAGTGAAGCTTAGACAAATTGCCTTGAGTATTTCTATAAGTTGAAAGGAGGTGCAAATCCTTATAAGAGTGTGGTCTTGCAGGATGGGAGGCAGTACTAACTCTGAAGCCAGACTTCACTAATACTTTATATCAATTCTCGGTTTATTTGCTTTGTAGTTTTGAGCAAACTGCTTAGCCTCTTTGGCCTTGGATCTTCCAATGTAAGAAGCCCTAGGAAAAGTGCTTGCCGCATGGTATGGATTATTATTATCCCAGATAGGGCCGGCTACATAATTTGCTGGGCCTAGACCAAAATAAAAATAGGGGTGCTCTATCTGGGGCTGGGGAAATCAATCTCCCCTTCTCACAGGCTGCAGCCCCAATCCATGGCAAGGACTGCAACCTCAGGGCAGGGACTCACTCACTACACAGATGGGGTGGGCAGGTGGGCCTCACCTAGCTGCCCACCTAAGGAGTGGTGGTGTTGTCTTGCTCCAGTCTGGGTGGGAGTGTTGGACCCAGAGGCCAGGCCCCCCCTGAGGTGGAGAGTGGCAGCAGCCGTGGGGCTGGGCAGGGCAAGGGAGGCCAGGTGTGTCCCAGGGCCAGGGAACAGGAGCAGGTTTCTAAGAACACATTCCAGGGAGACAGGGAGCCAGCAGAAGGCAGACCACATGCAAAGTGCGAGGCTCCAGTAAATGCTCCAGTGTCTCATTAGATTTCACTCACAAAATACAAATTCAAGGGTAAAATGATGAAGAATTTCAAGTGGCTGACCTCAGAACATTGGTCCTCAAGCACAGAGCCCTTCTGAAAATGACGTTCTGTGCAACTGCACTAATCTTACTGGCGAAACTGGCCATGATTCCAGATCTGAACGTCTATGATCCCATATCTGAATGGGTTCCTCCATCACGGGAGTCAGGATAAACAGTGATGCTTCTATTGCTCCCATTTATTGCTTTAAGAAAGCTGCCTGCATCTCTTTTGATAGAGAGACAAACTTTATTTCCAGGCATTTCAATAATTGGAGCACTCTTCTGGAGAAGATTGACATTCTTCCTCCACGTCTAACTCACAACTTTTGACAACACTTAGGAGAAAACTAGGAGCCCTGTGAGCTGTTCATCAGGCCTAAAACTGGATAGAGTCACATTCTACTAACTCCCTTGTGGTTGGAGAAAGAAATGAACAGGTTATGGATTCATCCCCACAATGTATTGAGCACGACCTGTATTCCAAGTGTGTGAAGGTTCCAAGAGGCAGAAAGAATTAAGAGGATTTGGAGACTGCCGCAACTCCTAACACTTCCTTGTCTTTTTTCCTCAAGCAGTAAAGCCATAGTAAGATAGAAAAAAAGTCTGATGCCTGCAGAGCAGCTTGCTTGAAGCTACTGGCTCCTGGGGTCACCAAAAAAAAGCAGACATAAGTAGGCCAGCCTGGAATTTCCTCTAGGAGTGGAAAAGAATGTGCCTGCTGAGAAGGAAGCTGAATCTTCCAAGCCCTGTTGGGGGAAACTTGGGCCAGTTTCACTCTTATTTTATGGTTTCCAGCAGCTTCTCCTTTGCTCTGAGACTTCCTGGGAAAGGAGGGAGAAATTCTCCCTTTGAAATATTTCATTTTTTTCTCAGGTGACGACCAGAAAATTCAAGTAAATTTCCGCTTAGAGGTGAGGTTGATAGCTGTGGAAGTTGAGATTTTTCTCTTTTTCTTTTTCCTCTCACCAGAGGAAGGTAGGGATTAAGAAAAGGAGAGTGTGATTTTTGTTGTTGTTGTTCTTAAGAAAAAGGCTAAACAGACAACATTGTAGGCACCATTGTATAAATGGTAAAAAGGAAGTGGTGTCCAGAGAATTTACCCAACTGGGTTGTTAGATTAGAGAGTGGTTTGATAACTGGAAGTCAAGGGTCAAAGTGAGCACAGTGTCTTAAAACATCCCTAATATTCTCTGTAGTGTAGTTTGAGATGGAGAGAAAGCAAATGGTTTGCCTAATTTTCCATAATTATAATTAGGTCTCCCTCTGACTTACTGTGATTTTTTGTCACTATGAAACCACAAGGACTAGTAAAATAATAGGTGGTGATAGGGAACCATAATTTGTATAGGAAACAAAATACTAAAGAGGCTAAAAAGTAATATTTTATGCCAAATTCCCCTGTCTCTTGTTTCACCATTGACCATTTCCATCTCATGAGGTTAAGCTGAAGGAACAAACATCGCATCCAGGACATGGTTAGAACTTCCTTGGCAAGCTGTTGCTATTTCTGATCACTCTTCCTAAGTTCTGGTAAATGCTGACTCAGTCACCACTATCCTCCCTCCCCTACTGCTCCAACTTCTCCTGATATAGAGCTAAGGGACAGGACCCCCATGAGCTCCACTTTTAGGAGCCACAAATGAGACTGTCTTCTGTTCCTGAGTGTTAATTTCTCCCCATGGTGCTGGACTCAAGGCCAGCTCAGACCATCTGAGTCTCTGGCCTCCTCTTTTTTGGCTGAAGCTGGGTACATTCGTATTTCCATAGCTTCCACAATAGTCCCGCAAATCAGCCATTATTCTGCATTCTGAGACTATTTGGCATTAGAGGCACTCAGGCTTTGTTGAAAATGCTTTTAGGTGGCTCCTTCTGGTAGCCAGAAAGAAATAAAGGAATGTAGATGTCAACAAGATCGCAGAACCCTAAAATCCACTGGAGCAGGCATCATCCAGATGGAAAAATTGTAAAACAACTTCTTAGTCTCCTTGTTGTGAAATAAAAAACCAGGACAAAGGGATCAGTGCTTGGTTTATTTTGGATCCACTGGGGAACAAAACTAGGACCTTCTGCGTATAGCACCCATTGAAACCACTACAGTAAGACGCAGTGTCCTTGCTGAGGAGGACAGGGGCAAATGCTAGAAACAGCAGGAAGCCAGCAACACATTGGCTACAGTGAACAGGTCCAAGGACAGTCTCATCACAACCTCAGGTAAGGAGGATATTTTAAGTGCTACGTACCCTTACAGGTGACCCACTTGGAACAAGTTTGAAAGGCCCATTGGTTAGAATACACTGGAGAACGTAAGTTTAGATGTCCAAACCTGAATTCTTGATTTTTACCTGGTTCTTGTTTATTCATTCATTAATTCATCCATCCCTCCATCCATTTGTTCAAGGAATATTGATTGAATTCCTGTGATCAGACAGAGATTGTTAAGTAGCTGGGAATAAAGTAGTGAACATCACAGACAAAATATCCTTTACCTCCTGGAATTTATGCTTTCATTCTGAGCAAATAGTACTTGCTGATTAAATCTGCCTTTCTTTGAGGAAAATTGTAATAATACTTAGCAGAACTTTTTTATCAACTCCCTTTCTTCAGGATTGTTAAAATTTGGTCGCTGGATATTGTTCACTAAGCTAAGTTGAGACATTTATGCATGAGGAAACTGCCAAGAGATGCATGAAACTATAATAATAACATAGTGGGTGAATCATATCTACATCATATACACATATATATGTCCTAGTGAACAACATTGTTTCTGCATTGATTTTAAACTTCTCAAACTCCATCCAGGCTAATTATGCCTTGTTGTGCACCTTGGCCTGAACAGTGCCCCTGTGCTTTGTTCTCAAACCTCAAGAAACTGTCTCATTTAGGAGTGTTAAAAGTGGCTGTCTGAATCAGTCTCACTACCAAGGTCCTGACAGGCTACCAGCGTAGGGTAAAGAACACTCAAGTTCATATACTGTCTGATAAAATGTCAATTCTTCAGGACTTTCAGCTTCAAAAAGAAAGCCTATGAGGCCACTTGCCCCTGAGGGAACAGAGAACATTGGGTACCTACAACCCGTAGCTGCTCAAAAGAAAGTGAGACCACCCTGCCCTGGAAAGATGGCTTTTTAGTGATGCCCAACTCTTCACAAAGGCTAAGCCTCTCCGAGATTGCTCTGGAAGCAATGACAAGTAATAGATTCATCTCTGGGACAAGGGAGATTGCCAGGGAAAGATTGTCTTTTAAGCAGAAGTGCTCAACAAAGAAAGCCGAGGACAAATCTCCAATAAGTAAATATGCATGTGGTGTTCACTGCACAGTTCTTCCAAGTGTTATGAATGCTTGTAAATTTTAACATAAAATGTTGGTGCTCTTCATTCATTGTTTACACAAAAGCCACGAGGTCTTTGAATAGAAATGAAATATGTCACGTTCTTCTTTAAACATTGAATTCTTTCCCACCCATCACATTCAGATTAAATCCAAATTCCATATTGTGGAAGATCTTCCTTTATCTCCCCGATCCAGTACATGTTATTTTATTTACAATCAGTGGAATAAATTTCCATGAGGAAAAGGAATAAAGACACACTCTGATTCAAACCTAAAACTGGAGATCCTCACACTGCCTTCACCCTCAGTTCCATGATCACCCCAGTGCAGGAATCCCCTCTCCATTCGATGCTGTTCAACCAATTCACAATTTTTTTCACCAACTAAGCCACATCAATTCCCCTAGCAAGTATTTCCTGACCATTAGGACTGGAAGGGATGCCCCTTTTCTGTGCTCATGTGAGATAACCCTGTGACTTTCATAGCTGTCATTCCATGCAGCACTCTTACTGTAACTCAATTACTGTGTGCAACTAAATTATCATCAGCTTAGGTCCCTCTTCCCTCCTTCTAGTTTGTCACTTCCAGTTTTTCAGATACCTCCAGTGACCAGAATGGGAGGAGGCTTCGACAGTTTCTTTAAAATAAACGTCAAACCAAATTGCTGAGAAAGCTTAACAAACTCACATATGTAATAGCTGTTTATCTTGTTGATCTGACCTCAAAGCAATAAAAGGTGAGACTAGAGACTGTGCCTCTCTCCTTCACTACCCACAGTATTTCCATCAGGTCATGTTTTAGCTGCCACAAGAGGGAGCCAGTCTACGACCTTTCTCAAAGTCCCAGAAGCCTCGGTCCTATCACTAGTCTCAGGACTACTTTGGGGAAAAGCACTTTTTCCCTACTGAGCACCTTCTGCAGAGGCTCAGACTGAGAACCTAGTAGAAGGCAGATCACTTCCAGTGTCCTGGGAAAGGACAGTGACTTAGGAGAGTTGAAATGGGGTGAATAACAAAGAGTCAGGTAAATCACAAAGGTCATCCTCCTGTAATAAGACTTGAACGGACCTCACACACCAAGTTTATATGTTCCAGTGAGTGATGCAGAACAGAAGAGAGAAGTTCCTTTGATGTCTACTGGACTTACTCCCCAGATTCCACTTTCACAAACTTCCCAGCCACCCCCACCACCCTTGTCTGACAGACAGCTGGACACAGTCCGCGCCCCTCCCTCTGCCCCTCAGGCTCTCCCGCCATCGCCCGAGGACTTCCCATGATCTCGGGCAGCTGGTTCTAGTTCCTGAAGGATAATTTTCAGCCATCGAGAGACGAAGATCAGCGCGTCTTACATGGTCAGAGAAATGAGCCTAGAAGATATCAAGAAATTTCTTGAAATACAATTTCCCAGGAGCCTGCCCAAGATTTCCTGCCTGCTGCTTGTAACGTAACTGGGGCTCTAGAAGTAGCACTGGCCTGGCTATGAGTGATGGAGTTTAGATACTGTTGATTCTAAGAATCGGAAAGTGTAGAGGGAAAAAGAGTGCCTCAACACAGAAAATGTCCTGAAGGAAAGGGTAAATTTAAGGTTATTTGGAATTAATTCAGAAAGGTAAGGAACTACTGCGAGGATGTGTTTCCGTAGTGTAGTGGTTATCACGTTCGCCTAACACGCGAAAGGTCCCCGGTTCGAAACCGGGCGGAAACAAACTACACCTTTTCCTGGGAATGCTAAATTTTGGTGCAGAAATGTTCTATCTGAATCTCTCTACGTTTCCGCCAACTCTCCAATCTTTGTGCCCACTTACAGCCCGGGATTTTAAATCACAAGAATTATACAATCAGATCATACCTCGCACCTGCTTCCTCCACCTGCTCAACAAGTAGCTCTGTCCTATCCATTCCCTTGGATTAAGGAAGACACTGCACTTAGCTGTGGTGGCTGTCCACCCTAGGAGGCCTGGTCCCTATCCGTTATGGGCAGGAACAGAGAGTGAGTCTCCCTGACACAGAAGTGTGGTTGATGAATGCAAGGAGGATAAAGAAGCTAACTGTAACTGCAGGAGAGAGAGCCCAGTGGAGAGTAGTTCCTGGAGTCAGGAGGAAACAGAACACAGGGGACAGATCAAGTGGAGCCTGATTATTTCTTTAACGGCTTTGGCCTTTGTTCTGATAGAATGAGGAGACGTGAGATTTTAAGCAGTGAAGTAACTTTACATGACTTGGGTGTTTTAAAAGGGCCCCTCTGCCAGCTCTGTGGGGAATATTTTGCACGGAGAAAACAACGGAAGCAAGGAGATCTCTTAAGTCCCTTTCATTATGCTACATATCAGAAATCACTGTGGCTTGCACAGGATGGTGACAGTCGAGTTGGTGAGAAGTAGTCACAGTCCAGATATATTTTAAAGACACACTCAAGAGAAATTCCTGAGAAAATGGATGTGAGGAGTGAGAATAAGTAGAATCACTGAGGAGCTTTGCTGAAAACCTCAAAGAATGGAGTTGCCATTAACTGAAATGGGGAAGACTGTATGTAGCAGTATTATCAGGAAAACATTGGGAGTTCTGTGTTAGTCGTAGCAACTTTCAGATGCCTAGTATAAAACACTCAAGTGTAATGCTAAGGAATGAGTTGAATCTACAAACCCGGAGTTTAATGGAGTCCTCTAGACTGCCCACACAAATTTGTGAGTTGTAGTCACACAGACGTTCTTTAGGCCACGAGAATAGATGAAAGCACCAGAGAGTGAGTGCATAAAAAGAAGTCCAAGGACCATGCCCTCAGACAATCCATCATAAAAAAGGGTGGGTGAGAAGAGGGGAAACAAAGGATATTGAGAAGGAGAAGCCAGCGA